>CM062817.1:1756104417-1756704417 GCA_031772625.1 Pinus tabuliformis | reverse complement strand
TCCTTTCCTTTGCCATTTTCCTTGGCATCTCTCTCTCTTCTGTTGTGGCTTCTCTCTGAACCTCTGTTATGACTATCAGTAGTCATTTCCTCGTTATCTCGATGAGCTCCTCACTCACTATGAGCTGCACTAAGCCTATGCAACAAGTTCTCCCTACTGCCACTTACCTCACCAATCCCCTCTCTGGACTTGGTCTTTTGGCAAGCACCGTTCTCTATCTCTAGAACCTCTTGAGCATTCTCTTCTACTCTCTTTAGGCTTATATCCTCAACTCACCTTCTCTTGAGAACACTTTAATTGTCCTCCCTGTCCAACTTTCAGCTGGAATATTTAGGTTCACTGCCACTAACACAACTCCTCTCTTTCTTCACATAGTCTGCTATTGTGTGTTGCTACTATCACTCTCTTCCCTTATAAAAACAATTCAAATGAACCAAAATCATAATACAAATCATACCTGATGATCTATCTCTTTAATCTTTCACTGGCTTCAAAATACACATGCTGCTTTACTTTTTACTATCTGCACTTCAATTCTTATTTCAACTGAATTTATGTTCTTTCTGAGTACATCCATATTCACTTTCTTTCCTTACAATATCTTTGTTGCAATTTATTCACTTGCTCCTTTGTCACAGCTACTTGCTAGAATTTCATTACCTACTACTTGCATTCATCTACATATACCATTAAATCTTTAAAACCTACAAGATCCTTCCTGATCCTATCTTCCTCAAATCCCTTTTCCACAGTTTATCTTAAATGAACTAACTGAAGTCTTCATTGCCTGTAACATTTTAGAATTCTTCTTTGCATAAAATCTTGTGTTCTGATCTCTATCTGTATCTGACCCATTATAATGAAAATTATATATATGTTGAGAATAAAATTCAATTTCTCAACCAATCTCCACAGAGCATTAGTCTAGCTCTGATACCAAAATGATGCAGCCAAACTGCGTCTTTTCAAATATCCATGTGTGGCCTGTGAGTTAGGGGAAACATTTAAATCGGAAATTTTTTAATTGGTGGCCTCAGCAAAACCCTACCAATCACTAGTCAGTCAACAGATAGCGGAATACAACAAAACTCGACCAACGAGCACCGGTCACACATCCTATGCATACGACCGGACCTCAAATAAAAAATTAGCCTACGTCCATAAATTCATCGGTTCCACTCGGTCCATTAACCAGCATGCACTTCTCTGTGCGATCACCGTCTGATCGATCCTATGACGAATGGTCAAGATCGTCGAATCTCAAATAGATTTAACTCCGCTATATAAAACCCCATCGAGTCCGGTTTTGGAATTAACCTTCACGCATGTTCACACTCGATATCCATCTGATGTTGGATTCAACAGATGGTCTGATCACCTTCAGACTTCAACTCAATTAAAATATGGCTCATAACCTCATGAGGTCCATTTTCTGGAAACCGCTTATGGCTTTTGAGGCTACCCGATAATCCGCTTACCACCGTTGAAAACTGTGTTCACTACTTAACGCCTGCGCATCTCCACCACGCGATGACCATAGATCTACTTCGATCAACGATAAAAACACTCTTGCAACTGTTGACTTGTGAAGTATTTAAATAATAAAACATGCGGTCTATGCTTAAATATGAGCAATCCATCCTCTGGTTCAATCATGTGATCTAATCCTCACCATCCATTCGCCTTCACTGTTTCTTTATCATCCTTCAGGAATTAGGGAAAAAGTTTGCGTTCTCTGCTATATAACATTTCCTCAATATTCTTATGCCTACTGCAAAACCCAATTGCACTCGCTCCCGGCTGATCCCTCCATTCATTCAATAAGGAATCCCAATTTCTACATGCCTAAATGCAGGGTTTATTAAACAATTAAATACTAGTCCCGTAAGGGAAAATTCCATCAGTCATTCAGGCTATTTAACGTAGAATTCCACAATGTTTCTCATATTCATAGCCAATGCACCATAAGGCTATTAAAATACATACATATACAAATTCCCACACATGATATACACAAATCCACACTATTTTGGTATTTTTATATAATATGTACAAGGAAATAGTCACATTCAACTGGTTCAGATCTTTTCCATAAAATCCATCTACTGCTATTTCTAACTCCTCACTCTTACTCTAACTATCCTCTTAGCCCTCTAGCCCTAGCTAGCCTCTGGCTAACCTCTAGCTAACCTTTGACTAATCTCTCGAATTATTCAAAAGATTGCAATTTATACAAGAATGGTTTCATGAACCAATTTAGTTCAGATCCAACAATATCTCAATCTCTCCTAAAGTATCTCTTCAACTCCACCCTTATCTCAAACAAATCCTAAATGAAGCTTTTAAATCCCTTGAATCCTCACTCTTCCTAGGATTACTCAACTATCTCTAAAATCTCTACATTCACAATATATTCTCCATTAATCAAATTTACAATTTAAAATCCCCTCAACTCAACTAAACTTAGGAAAATAAATAAAATGATTAAGGGAACCCACTCGCTTTAGTAAATTTGAAATAATACTCATGGGTCTTATAAGTTTTGAGGAATGTTCCTGCATCAGCCTTTGTAAATATGTCTGCAACTTGATCATTTGTTGAACAATGTTGCACTTCAAGAACATGGTCATGTATGAGCTTTCTGATGAAGTGCATGTGTAGTTCAATTTGTTTGTTGCGCTAATGTTGGACTAGATCTTTGCATAATTGAATGGCACTTTGATTATCACACCAAAGTGTAGTCAGATGCTGCTACTGAAAGACAAACTCTGACAGGATCTAACAAAGCCACAGGGCCTCCTTACTAGCTTCTATGGCACCACAATATTCTGCTTCTGCTGAAGAAAGAGAAATGGCACTTTGTTTCTTGCAAGCCCATGTAATAGGTCCTGAACCAAGAGTGAACACATAACCCGCAATAGACTTCCGATCATCAAGGTCACTAGCCCAATTGGAATCAGTGAAACCAACCAATAGAGGAGATACTTCTGCATTGTAATGAATCCTAAACTCAATTGTACCTTGAACATAACGAAGTATTCTTTTAGCTTCTTTCCAATGACTTTCATGTGGGTTTTGCATAAACCGAGCAATAAGGCCAACAAGAAAGGAAAGGTCAGGACGAATATGGGTCAGATACAAAATTTTTCCTACAAGTTGACGGTATAAGGTAGCATCAACTTCAGGGGAAGTACAAGTGACTGAAAGTTTGGCTCCACACTGAAAGGGATAGGGGGCTAGCTTATAGTCTTCCATGTGAAAATGGTGTAGAAGATGATAGGCATACTTGGACTGGGAAAGGGAAATACCTTCCTTGGATTACAAGACTTGAAGACCAAGAAAATAATGCAAGTGTCCTAAGTCTCTCATTTCAAAGTTCTTTTTAAGGCTGGACTTCACATGGTTTATAAGGTTGGGATCACTACTAGTAAGCATAAGATCATCAACATAAAGAACAAGAATGATAAGAGACTTGCCCACTTTCTTGGTGTAGACAGTATTGTTAGAATGACACCTAGAAAAGCCAGTTTCTAAAAGAAAGCTATCCATTTTGGCATACCAAGCTCGAGAGGCTTGTTTGAGACCATAAAGGGATTTCTTAAGCCAACATACAAGGCTGGAGTCTGTTTGTATAAAGCTAGTAGGTTGTTCCATATAGATTTCTTCATGCAAGCCTCCATGCAAGAAGGAAGATAATATCCATCTAATGGACTTCCCATTTGAAAGAGGTAGCAAGGGAAAGAACAAGGCAGATAGAGTTCATTTTGGCAACAACGGAGAAGGTTTCAGTATAGTTAATGCCTTCAACTTGTGAAAAACCCTTAGCAACAAGACAAGCTTTATGTTTATCAACTTTTTTATCTGGGCCATACTTGGTTCTGTAAACCCATTTGCATCTAACAAGTTTTTGTCCCTTTGGAAGAGGAACAAGATCCCATGTATCATTTGCCAATAATGAACGATATTCTTCATTCATAGTTGCGTCCCAATCTGGATGGCCTGAAGCTTCTGCAAAGGTGTCAAGATCATAATTAGCTGAAGCTTGAGCCAGTAAAGAAGAGGCTCTATCGAACTGAGAACATGTATGTCACTGATCTGTAGGATCACCGACAAGAGCACCTGTTGCATCCCGAGTAGCATGGACCCATTTTGGAAGCTGAGGAGCTGAAGGAGGATCCTAAGAAGGTGGGGAGGATTGTCATCCTTGATGACATCATCTGAAGAAGAAATATTTTTAGAAGTAGAAGGGATAGAGAGAGGTGGCACATCCACCGAACTAGGCTTGTAGGCCGATATATTTTCAGAAAACTTTACATCGTTTCTAATGATAACATTTTTTGACTTAAGTGGAATAAGTTCGTATCCTTCGACATATTCAAAATATCCAACAAAAATATTTTTTTCACTCTTAGTTTCTAAAGCTTTATGTTTCTCATATGGAATATGGGCCCATGCTTCACTTCCAAAAACACGAAAGTGACTTACATCTGGTTTAATTGAGATCCATGCTTATTCTAGAGTGATATTCTTTAAAACCTTAGTAGGAGTGTGATTTATTATATAATTTGCACAGTTAATTGCTTCTGCCCAAAAATTAAGACTAAGTCCTTTAGATTGAAGAATACAATTAACCATTTCCTTTAAGGTGCAATTCTTCCTTTCGGCTACACCATTTTGTTGTGGAGTATATGAAACAGTATGTTTCATTTGAATTCCATTCTCAGTGCAAAAGTTAATGAATTTGTTGTTAACATATTCTCCGCCATTATCAGATCTTAGCTTAAGAATTTGATGTCCAAATTGTTTTTCAACAAATGCCTTAAAGGCAAAGAACATGTTAAATACTTCACTCTTGAGTTTTATGAAGTATACCCAAGTTCATCTATGGAAATCATCAATGAAAGTTAAGAAATATTTGTAGCCAGAGAATGAAACAACTGGAAGTGGACCACATAAATCACTATGCACAACCTGTAAAGCGGCTGAGGGGTGCCAAGAGGGATGTTTTTCAAAACTATCCCAATGAAGTTTTTCGAGTACACATTCAAAACAACCATCTCTACAAGATACCATTGGAAGACCTATCACCTTATTTTCTTTACATAGATTCTAAAGGGAGCGATAGTTTAAGTGACCAAATCGCTCATGCCAGAGTTTGCTCACTTCATCATTATGAGCAACAAATATGGAGGGAAGATTTGATGACCCAAAGTTGTTAAACTTATACAACCTTGTAGAATCATCAACAATGCCAGTAGCTAAAATCTATCTAGGATCTCTTGGGTCCTTAATTACAACATCGTGAGGTAAAAATTCAATGATTTTGCCTTCACCTGAATGAGTTATCTGATATACAGATAGAAGGTTGCTGGATAAGGTTGGAACACATAATACATCATTAAATTGACCATTGTCTATATGAACAGTTCCAGTCCCTACAACACTAAGAGATCTATCATCACTAACATATATATTTTTGGTGTTGCAATCATTTAAAGAAGAAAACATGGCTTTTTTTTCCATGTGATAAGAAGCTACAGAATCAATGAGCCACTCATGAGAATTAGAAGAATGAGATACATTTAGTGCATATCCAGACCGAGATGTTTGACAACCACATGAAGAAAGTGTTATTCCTGGAGATGAAGTTGAAGTTGAAGAGTTCTCCAAACGGATGTTATGCTTCTTCATTTCTACTTCCAAGGCTTCCATCTTCTTAAAGCATTTGGATTCTAAGTGACCATCTCGATTACAAAAGTGGCAATGTCTATCAGTATTCTTCCCTTTGTTTTTATTTGCCTTATCATTTTGTTAAAATGATTTTTCATTTTGAGATTGAAATTGCTTAGGACCCTTGTTTGGTTTAGGACCATTCTTTTTAGGATACAGCTTCTTAGGATTCTTTGAATTTGGTTGTTGTTGAGTGGCTAAGGCTTTCTTAGAAGAGTTTCCAAGATTAAAAAGACCAAGATGTAAGAGCTTTTCTTGTTCTCTTATTAAATAATCACAAAAGGCATCAAAGGAAGGGGACTTGTAGCCGTGTCCTTGAGAAATGAAGGCTTCTCTTATGGAATGGAAGGTGGAAACAAACACAGAGTATGTTGGTCCCAACCTAGTAAGAATGGAATAGATAAGGTTAACATCTTCTTTCTTAACCTTAACACCTTCCAAGAGAAGTCTAAGGGTCTTGAATTTGGACAAAAAATCTTCAATGGAAGAAAAATTATTGGGGTCCAATGTAAGAAACTCATTTTCGAGTTGATGGGCTCTAAGTTCATTTTTAATTCCAAAAACTTTAGTGATTTGTTTCATTGCTTCATTAGTAGTATCAAGTTCTGTGATATGGAATCTAAGGTCTGGAGAAATAGACATCCCTATCAACCCAGTACTTGATCTTTCCTATTTTCCCATTTGGCTGCCTTATCTTCATCTTTTAGTTTGGTTTCTTGGTCTGAGGCTATTCTATAAAGACCTTTACTTCTAAGTAAATCCACAATGTAGGACCACCATTGGAAGTAGTTGGTGCTGTCAAGAATAACTTGGCATGGACTTTCCATTTTAATAGAAACTAAAGCTATAGATGTTGAAACTAAGTGTTCCAATGGAAAGATCTCCAAAAATTAAGCTGATTAAAAAAAAATGGCTCTGAAAACAGCTTTCGAATGAAGAAGTTATGGCTTTTTGAAGAAAAGTTGTTGAAGATGTCGACGAAGTGCAGGAATGTGCGGAAATGAATGATAATGTTATATTTATAAAAGAAAATCCACTCACTTTCCAAACTTAATCTAATTAGCTCAACAAAAAGAAAGACTTGAACTCAAGACCTCTACTCTCATAAAGTAGCTTTGGACCAAGTGAGCTAGATTAAAAGGTTAGTAATTTTTGGAAAAGAGGAAGGGCTATTTTTTTTCTTTCTTTCTTTCTTTTTTTTTTAATCACTGAAGCTTTGGGGTGCGAGCTTACTTGAAAAATATATTTTTTTGCCTACAAAACAAAAAAAACAAAACCCAACACGGACATACAAAAAAAAACAAACCTTACAGCTTCAAGTTAGCTTTAGCCCGAAACTAAATATTTTCCTCAATGTTTCTAATTTTTCGAGATCACACTAAGGCGTGGTGGAAAAGAGAATATGCATGAGAAAAATCCTTCCTTTCTATTTCTGATTTTCCCAAATCACACAAAGTCACAGGGTAAAGAGCATACGTGGAAATGAAAGGTATAGATCTGGTAATAAAAAAACAAAGAGCTAAATAAACTGAAATAAACAGAGAGAAAATAACTAAAAAACTACAAATAAACATTGTATACCTCCAGATCTTAAAAATGACGTAGCTAGGGCTACCAGAAACCTTTTCGCGTCAAACAAAAGGGGTTCCTCACTGGAACAGATGCTCCTAACACAATAGGGCAATCGTCTCGGCCCGAAAGTAGTCAGTAACAGTACATCTAGGAAATAGCAGTCGGATGCAGTTCTATCGGCTTCATATTCGGATCACCGATGGATGCAACCCTCAAATAGCTCTGATACCATGTAGGAATTTACAGGGTAAGTTCCTTAGACAGAAAACATAAGGACATCGCTCACAAACAAATCACAGATCAATACACCAGCATTGTTGACGTGGTTAAAACCCTCAAAGAGGGAAACAGTCCATGGCCTGAGCCAACATGACCACTTCAGGAAATTTATTAATGAAAGAATGAAAATTTACATAAGCTTCTCTCATGAACGATTACCCTAAAAATGACCCTCCATGCTCTTTAAATAGAGATCATGGACCAATCGAGTGTTAAGCCTCGGATCAAGTTTCGGTAATACTGAGGAGAGAATGAACCATCAGATCACTTCATGTCTAGAAGATATCACGACCATGGGATTGTAAGTTACAAAAGTACATAGTAAAGAAACACACTTTACTTAACTCTACACTAGACCAAGTTATACCTAACTATTTCCTATGTGTCGGAATATCCTAACATATGCATAGAGAGAACTAAGTAATGCATATTAAAAATTTATTTTTTTATTCATTATATATATATATATATATATATATATATATATATATATATATATATATATATATATCAAAGTTGGTGAAGTAATATTTAATTTTCACTTTGCAAACATGTGCTCACATAATCTTTTTTTCAACTAATTAAATAAATTGAAAAACAAAGAGTACCCTTTTGAACAAGACTCGTAAACGAAGATAGTGGTATTTTTTGAAATTTTTTCATTGTGTATATTTTATGTTATTGATTTTTTATTTAGCCCCTTTGAAATTGTCCAAAAAATAATCAAACATTATGTTTAAAAAAAATTAGATGAAACCTATCATATGAATTCAAAAATGTCAAACTCATATGCCATTGAATAGAGTATTCCTTCACAAATCCAACACGATCAACTCCACTTCCTAAGGAAAAATTATGCCTTAACTCTGATAGGGTAAAAAATGGTGTTGCAGAAAAATATGCAAAAAGAGAGCTAAAGCTTTGTTTGTAGGCCCTCAGTAGCTCAATCGAGTGCTTGGGATCAAATTTCAAATAGCTCGATTGAGGGTTTAAGAAACCCTTGATCGAGCTCTTAATGTGGTTAAAAAAGGCTTGATCTAACCTATAACTCAATTGATTCCATAGCTCGATCAAACCACATTTTTTAATTACGCACCTAGGTTGTATTGGTGGGAAATTTCAAAAACATGGCTCATTCAAGCTCCTAGGTAACCTCGGTTTACACATGAGCTCAATCGAGGGTTTTTTTAAACGCTCGATCGAGTTATCTTTAAGTCTTCAAACAACTCAATTGAGGGCTCAAAGATTGCTTGATCGAGTGCTTAAAATGGCTCAATTGAGGGCTTAAAATGGCTCAATCGAGCTATTGTTTTTCACCCAAAACACACCTTCACTTCCAAAAAGTGTAACCCATCTTCATGCATAGACCCATCATTGTTGTTACTTGTTTTTAGTTTTAAATTTACGTTATTTTATAAATATGTGTGTTTTGAAGTGCACAATAGTGGATATAATATGTTATTGTTTTTTCCTGATAAATATTATATATTTCTCTTTGTGTGTTAATCTACGTTATCTCATTATATTGTGATGTTTTATATGAGTTTGGAAGCTTAACTATTTTTCCTATGCTAAATGGTTAAGAGCGTAGAGGAACATGCTAGCCTTAAGGAAGGGCCCACTCAAGGTATGGTCATGTGCAAGTAATATTTTTGTTAATTTGCAAGTAGATTTATGATTGTTTTTACAACACTTTGAGTTTTAGTTAGTTTCATTTCAAGAATATGTGTCACTTTATTTTTGTACCTTATGTGATCTTTTTTTTCCCAGTAAGTGTGGATTTATTTCCAAGGATATGTGATTGCATGATGTATAATTTTCTTAGTTTAGTAGCTAAAGGAATTTGGCATCTTGCTCTATGCACAAAAGCTATAAAATCACATGATGCAGATTTTCCTGAGTTACACCCAATGACATTGAGCTCACCATTAGAAAAGTTTGGGTGCTTCAAGTGCCATGTAGTTGTGTTGTGTATTTTCTATATTTTTATTCTCTCATTTGATCCAAAATTCCCATGCACTCCTTAGATTAGGTCATCCAAATAAGTGAAGACTTGTATCATGTGCATACAACACAGAGAGCCTCACAAGTTTACTAACCCTGATTTGAAAATTAAAATAAACAATGTAGCCCAAACCATTACCAAAATTTTTAAGCATATAAATGCACCGTCATTTTTGGAATTGTTTCCAAGGAGGAACTCAAAATATTCAAGACTCCTCACATATATTGGCATAAAATCTATTAGGGCTAGAAGAAACCAAAGGGGTTGTTAATTACCCCTTTCAACAACCTATATCTCTGTTATCTTTTTGTGTTAGGTCATCCATTAAAACATCATAGGTAGAAAGAATAAATTCATTAAAACCTCACATGGTGTGGTAGGATCCACTCCACCTAACATTCTAGAAGATGAGAAGGGAAAGGAAAATCCTTTAAAGGTCACTTTATTTCAAAATAATGCAGAAGGGAAAACACCAAGGAGGGAAGGGGTTACCTTGAACAAGGAACTAGAGAGCTCCAAAGGTTCCACTAAAATCCAGAACCCCGAAAATCCAAGGAGAGAAAAGTTGGGAGATGATGAGGTAAATGGACATAAGAGAGAAGAACCTATTACTTTTGAGTTCCCTATCAAATACCCTGATGCAATAGTCCAAATGAAAAACATCCCTCTTTATGCCCTTCAAAATTTTCATGGCCTTTAAAAAGAGGATCTAGATATCTTTCTTTTTGAGTTTGATGTTATTTTCCATAGTTATGATTATTCGATGGATCCCAGAAATTGAAGTTATTTATTGCAACCTTGACGGGTGAAACCATCCATTGGTTCATGGGACTTGGGTCAAATTCCATCTAAACTTGGGATGACATGAAGAAATATCAAAACTATTGCAAAGTTTGAGATATTAAGGAAGAAATTTCCAAGGTGTCCCAATCAGATATTTCAGTAAATCTACAAAGGAAAAAACAAAATACCTTGGACCTGGAAACCTTGCATATCCTTTCTCTTGAAGGAATAAGAAAGGACTAACTCAAAACTTTAAATATTATGGAAGCAATATATGTTTCTATGTTATCTTATGAAGATATAAGTGATTTGTGTAAATGATTTTCTAGAGGTAACACGAAATATGGAAGAATCTCCCGAGATGTATTCTCAAGGATTAATGAGTCAAGTGAGATAAGGGTACCTAACGTTGAGTTAGGGAACTTACTGGATAATTTTAAAATCGATATTATCAGCACACTCAGCTATGAATTAGATACTCTACAAGCTAAAAAGAATGAGGAAGAGTTTGAGTTAGCCTTGGGTATATTTTGTTCCATATGTCATAAGACACATCCTCTTTGGTAATTCCCTTTAAAAAATGTTGAAACATGTAACATTTTCAAGAGAAAACATTCCACTTAAGAATGTCCCTCTCTACCAAGGCTTAAGGAAATGTTTCAAGAAGCTAGTGAGGAAATCGATCAGATTTTCTCTATGGCCCAAAAGTAGCCTTGCCCCCTTGACCATATAGATCAATATCTCTAATCATTCCCAATATTTTACTCCTACTTTTGAATGGTAACCTCATATGCCTTGGTCGCTTTGGCCCCCCTCAAATGCAAAGTCAGGGGTGATCCCTAGGTTGGAGAGGAGCTTCCCCTTTTGGAAATATGGCACCATAAGCTACACCTCAAGTACATTCACAACAGATCTTGCTACCTTCCAATCAACCCTCTTAGACTCATCAAAGGCTTCAACTACCTACTAATCATAATCCTAATCCAAACAATAAAGTAGTTCAACCTAGTGACAATGCTAAACTACCCCCTTTTCCTACCTACCCTCTTTCATCTGTGGGTTGTAAAAGTATCCATCTGTGTTCTAAAAAGGTTACAATTCAAAATAAAACTTATCCTATTATTCAAAAACAAGAAGAAGAAGATAACCCTCTAGAGCCGAAATTTCTTTCTTCATCAAGATATTTTAATAGAACAATCTCCTAAAAATGAGCTTGTCCCTTATCCAGAGAGATTGTGTCTCAAAAAACTTCTTGTACAACCTAAATTTGATTTCTTATGAGATTTTTGAAATGTATGTGTAAATATTACACTATTTCAAATTCTTAAATATGTCCCTATCTATGCAAAATCATTCCAATAACTTTGTCTAAAGAAACTACGAAGGAATAAGAGAGATCCCAAGATAGTTCATGTGATTGGAGAATTAACGGATTTAATGTTGGGTAAAATGTTTACTTCAAAGTATGGGGATCAAGGAAACTCCATCGTTAATATTAATTTCAATAATCCCATAGTTTATACCTTTATAGAATTAAGGGAATCCATAAATGTTATGAAAAAGGAGGCTATGGAGAAACTTAAGTTGTATGGTCTTCTACTAACCCAAACTATCCTTCAAATCGCTGATAGGTCCACAATAAAACCAAAATGAGTGGCAGAATACAGTGTTGTTTCCATATACTAGTGGGAATATCCAACTGACTTTATGATTCTCCAACCAAAATATGATCTTGGAGGTTTGAAACCCTTAATCCAAGGAATACCTCTGTTGGCCACAACAGATGCTTATATCAACTATAGGTCTAGGGTCATGAATATTTCCCATGAAAAATCTACTAAAAATATTACTCTTTATCCTCCTGCTAAACCTTCCTCGGACTCTAAGAATTTTCTTTGGTATGAAGACATTGAAAAATAATGTACCCAACCTCCCTTGACCCTTGATCGAGCCTCAATTTTTGAAGAGCATGTCGAGGATGATCTAATTTGTACCTTCATAACACATACCTATCCCAAAAAATATTCACACTTGATCAAGTTTTAGAAAAACAATCTGAGGAGACATGTTCATTAATTGAACTAGCACAAAAATTGAACTCAATATCTCTACCTGATATTGCCATATAAAATGAAACTGAATCTATTGAAATTTATCTTGAAAAAACTTTGAACATTAATTCTTGGTTAGAACCATCCTAGAAAAAACAACTGATAGAAGTGATCAGGAAAAATAGCAATGTTTTTTACTAGATTATACTGATATAAAGTGGATTTCTCCTAAATTGTATACCCATCATATTTATATAAAAGAAGATTCCCAACCTATTATATAGCCCTAAAGGAGGATGAATCCAAATCTAAGGGACATTGTCAAAGAAGAGTTACAAAAATTTTTGAATGTAATTTTTATCTATCCTATTTCTGATAGCAAATGGGTCTGACACCCTGGTCATTGTACCTAAAAAGAGTGGCAAGTGGTGAGTGTGTGTTGATTATCAGGAATTTAATAAGGCTACCCTAAAAGATTACTTTACCCTACCTTTCACTGATCAAGTCTTAAACACCCTAGCAAGGAATATATTCTTCTCCTTTCTTGATGGATTTAGCAGCTAAAATCAGATCCAAGTAGCTCCTAAAGATGGGTAAAATACCACCTTCACATGTACATGGGAACTTATGCTTATCGAGTTCTCCCCTTCATATTATGTAATGCTCCAACTTTTCAGCAAGTTTTTCTCGAGATATTTTCCAATCTGACAAATGATTGCGTCGAGATATATATGGATGATTTTACAGTATATGGAGAAAATTTTGAGGAACCTTTGAAAAATATTGAAAATGTAATAATTTGATGTCAAGAGACAAACATCTCTCTCATTAATGAAAAATATCAAATGCTTCTCACTAAGGGAATTTTATTATGACACCATATCTCTCATGAAGGGATTGTGGTGGAACCTTCCAAAATAGAAGTAAATATTAAATTATCAACCCCAACCACACAAAAATATGTCAATATTTTTTAGGATATGTGAGATATTATTGAATACTTATAGAAAATTTTACAAAGATAGCTTCCCCACTATTTCGTCTTCTAATAGAAGATGTAGACTTATTTTGGGATAATTATTATCAATTAGCATTTGATGCCCTTAAAGAAAAATTATCCACTGCTCCTATTTTGAAAGGTCCTAATTTGTCCTTACCTTTTCATATTCATATTGATGCCTCAGATATGGCCATTGCGGTTGTATTAGATCAAAAGGAAGGACATAAACCTTATGCCATTTATTATATCAGTAAGAACTTAACTCTAGTTGAATTAAACTATACTGTAAGTGAGAAAGAATTCATTTTTCGTGGTCCATGCCATAAACAAAATTCATCATTATATTAAAATATATCATGTCTTTGTACATATTGATCACTTTTCCACCTAATAACTCATGAATAAACCTATTACTCATGGTAGAGTAACCAAGTGGCTTCCTCTCTTGCAAGAATTTGATATCACTATCACTTATAAGTGAGGAAAGAAAAATCTCGTTGTTGACTTCCTACCATGACTTCATAATACATATGAGTCTAACACTGTAAAATATGTCTTTCCTAATAAACATTTGTTTTTGTTATGAAACCAGCTCAAGAAAAGATAGATCAACACCTTAGAATTCAGCCTCTTCGAGGGGGCAACCTCCTTTACATTACATAAATGAATAATTCTTGGATGATACAAATGACAAAACCTCCTTTCTATATATAGGAGTCTAAGGAGTCACAATATAATCCAGCCGACCTAACAATAATAATATAAAGCCACAAAAATAACAATAGAGGGATTCTATGGGGCACAGAAATAACAATATGGGGGTAATAGGGGCACAACAATATAAATAAGGGGTATAACTACAATAGTAATGGGGTAATCACTAGTATTATAGGGACCCAACATGCCCCTCTCCTTCAAAAAAGTGTTGTCCTCAACGCTTGAGTAGTTCTGGATACTTTTGCATAAAATTCTCATCCTCCCATGTGGAATCTTCAGTGGATAAGTTCTTCCACTTGATAAGATACTCTGAAATTGATCGATTTCGTAGTTGTCGAGTTCTTGTTTCTGTGACTGCTTCCGGTTCCAATATAATTTTTCCTTCCTCGTCAAGTTCTGGAAATATTGTTTGAATTGGGAGCTTGTCACCTATAACCTTCTTTAAACATGAAACATGGAAAACTGGGTGCAATCGAGAAGCTGCAGGAAGCTCCAATTTGTATGCCATAGTACCAATCTTTTGTAACACCTTGTACGGACCATAATACTTTGGTGATAATTTATTATCCTTCTTAGCTTGCTTTAGGGACATTTTCTTATATGGTTGTAGCCGTAGGAATACCCAATCACCTACATCAAAACTTCTTTCACTGCGATGTTGATCTGCCTGTTGTTTCATTCTATTTTGTGCCAACACGAGGTTATCCTTTAAGAGTTGGAGGACTTGTTGTTGATGTTCGATGTGATGTTCCACTGCCTGAACCTTAGAATTTTCTCTTAAATATGATGTGATGGATGGTGGTTGATACCCATAAAGTGCCATAAATGGGGTCATTTTTGTTGCTGTATGGAAGGAAGTGTTATACCACCATTCAGCCAGAGGCAACCATTTGACCCATTGTGTCTGTTTATCAGATACAAAGCAACGAAGATATCCTTCCAAACATTTGTTTACTATCTCAGTTTTCCCATCAGATTGAGGATGATAAGATGAGCTATGAGCTAACTGAGTACCAAGAAAAGAAAATAATTCTGTCCAAAAATTTCCAGTGAAAATGGGATCTCTGTCACTTACAATAATCTTTGGGTTTCCATGTAGCTTTTGAACTGTTTCCGTAAATGCAGTAGAAACTGTACTGGCTTTACATGGATGTGATAATGCACAAAAGTGTGCATACTTGGTAAGTCTGTCAACTACCACCATGATGACACTCTTTCCCTCAGACTTGGGTAAACCTATGATAAAATCCATTGAAACCTCCTCCCAACGTTGGCTTGGAATGGATAAAGGTTGTAATAGACCCGGTGTCTTAATTGTTTCAACTTTATTTTGCTGGCAAAGCAAACATTCCGCCACAAACTTTTGAATATCTGATTTAAGGCCATCCCAAAAAAATTCCTTCTTAACCCTGTGGTAAGTTTTTAAAAATATTGAGTGCCCTCCTAAGGGAGAAGTGTGCAATTCCATAAGAATCTTTTGTTTTAGCTGGGAATTCTTACAGAGGTATAAGCGATCTTTGTACCATAACGAATCATTTTGCCAACTAAATGTATCAGAAGTACTGGAATCTTGTTGTAGCTTTCGAATAAGTGCCCACACTTCTTCGTCGTTCTTCTATTCCTCCCTTGCTTCGTTTATCCAATCTGGTTGGATAATAGAAATGGCACACAACAATGCTTCCACATCCTCATCCTTTCTTGAGAGTGCATCTGCCACCACATTTTGCTTCCCTTTTTTGTAGATGATTTCAAAGTCATAACCCAACATCCTTGTGACCCACTTTTGTTTCTCTTCAGAGGATAATCTTTGTTCTAAAAAGTATTTAAGGCTATCATGATCCGTTTTTACCTTGAAGTGTCTTCCCATTAGGTAGGGTCGCCATTTCTTAAGTGCATGGAGTATTGCCAACATTTCCTTCTCATAAATAGCTTTGCTTAAAAACTTTCCCTTGATTGGACGACTTTCAAAAGCAATGGGTCTTTCATCTTGCATTAGAATAGCACCAATTCCATCTCCTGAAGCATCACATTCCACAATAAAGGTTTTTGTGAAGTCCGGCGTAGCTAAGACCGGTGCTTGGCACATTGCCTCTTTAAGATGTTCAAAGGCCTTTGTTGCTTCCGGAGTCCATGAAAATGAATCTTTCTTCAATAATGTTGTTATAGGTGCTGCTATTCTCCCATAATTCTTAACAAACTTGCGATAATACCCTGTCAACCCAAGAAATCCTCGCAAATGCTTTATGGATGTGGGGATTTTCCATTCCTTAATGGCTTTAATTTTGCTAGGGTCTACCTTAACTCCTTCATGAGCTACAATATGACCCAAATATTCCACCTCCTGGACTCCAAAGAAACATTTGGATCTTTTTGCATATAATTGTTCCTCCTCCAATAGTTGTAGCACCCTGTCAACATGTTCAACATGATCCTTCCAGGACTTGCTGTAGATTAGTATATCATCAAAAAATAATAACATAAATTTTCTAAGGAATGGTTTGAAAATTGAATTCATCAAACCTTGAAATGTTGAAGGTTCATTGGTAAGGCCAAAAGGCATGACCAAAAATTCATAATGACCCTCATGAGTTCTAAATGCTGTTTTGGGAATGTCTTCAATCTTCATTCTGATTTGATGATATCCCGAACGAAGATCCAACTTGGTGAAGTAAATTGATCCATGCAATTCATCCAATAATTCATCAATAACAGGAATGGGGAACTTATCTTTAATAGTGAGCTTGTTGAGCTCCCTATAATCTGGACACATGCGCCATGATCCATCCTTCTTGTGCACCAATACTACTGGAGCTGAGAAAGAACTTTGACTTGGTTGAATTATACCAGCCTCTAGCATTTATGCAACCATACGTTCAATTTCACTTTTTTGGGCATAGGGATATCTGTACGGCCTGATGTTTGGAGGAACACTTCCTGGTATCAAATGAATAGCATGATCATGATCACGCATTGGTGGGAGACCTTTGGGAGTGTTGGGTCCCTATAATACTAGTGATTACCCCATTACTATTGTAGTTATACCCCTTATTTATATTGTTGTACCCCATTACCCCCATATTGTCATTAATGTGCCCATAGAATCCCTCTATTGTTATTTTTGTGGCTTTATATTATTATTGTTAGGTCGGCTGGATTATATTGTGACTCCATAGACTCCTATATATAGAAAGGAGGTTTTGTCATTTGAATCATCCAAGAATTGTTCATTTATGTAATGTAAAGGAGGTTTCCCCCTCGAAGAGGCTGAATTCTAAGGCGTGGATCTCTCTTTTCTATCTTTTTGTGAGCTGGTTTCATAACATTTGGTATCAGAGCTTTGGATTCTAGGGTTTCGCTGCTCCAAACAGGTCATCGCGGCATTTTCGCTATAATTTTTTTTCTGTGAAATTTCAGAAGTCGCAAAAAAAACCCATTTGAGAAGAAATCGCGCTGAACCTTGGGTCCGAATTTCAGATTTTTTCACGTGATATTTTCGGAGATATGATCTCAAGAAGTTAGTCTTTTTGCAGACTCCTGAATTACACTCAAAACAGGTGACCTGGGGAAAATCGTCATAACTTTCTTTCTGAGCATCGGATTGAAATTTCGTAAGAAGGTACAGAAAGAGGATGGACTGTAGTTTTCTTTTATATATTTTTCAGAGTCAAAGGTTGAAACAGTGACACGTGGCACTTCATACAAGTTCGCTCTACTGAACTAGTCTATAATCAGGTCACTGCAGGAGATTGTGCATAACTCTTCCTTGAAGAATCCAACTTGGTTCAGACTAGTGGCATTGGAAAGAGGACACAAAAGGCTACTACAAGTCACAATTTCAGAAATGGATGATTCGAAATTACAGAGATACATCAGATTCAACATCAAGCTTCTACAAAGTAAAAAAATGTGTGTAGTTTTTATTTTTTATTTTTGCATAAGCTTGGTTTGAAGGAATTCAAAGGGCCTAGTAAAGCATTTTTATCGGTAACTGATGCCCCGAGGAAAGAAAATGCAAACACCTAGTAAGGAACCTGAAAGCTCTAGCATGACTCATGAAGAAGAGGAAGAAATGCTACATGATATATCAAAATTACAAGAACAAGTGCAACAAATGTCACGCTCACAAAAGCTAACAGATGCTAAGATAAATGGTGTGGAATCTAAGATAAAGGGCATGGAAGCTAATATGGACAATTTGAAGATAGATTTGAAGACAGATTTGAAGAAATACATGGCAAATTTGAAGACAGATTTGAAGACAGACATGGCAAATTTGAAGACAGATTTGACAAATTTTCTACAAGAGATACTTACTAATGGTGAAAAAGGTTGTAAAGGAAACTCATGATGTGAACAAAAGTAATGTTAATCATGATTCCATAGATTCTAATGTTGGATCGAAGACCCACCATATTCCAAAAATCGATATGAGGAAGTTTGATGGCAAGGATCCCGCCACATGGATATTACAGATGGAGCAGTTCTTTGATCTCAATAATGTGCAAAACACACAAAAGGTACGTATGGCAACTTTATATTTGGAACCAAATCAATTTGTATGGTATCAATGGCTTTGCTCTCGTAAACAATTTATCACTTGGGCAATTTTTACGGAAGAATTGATAGCACATTATGAGGATACAAAAAGCAACACTTTTTTTAGCCAATTGATAAGTCTCAAACAAAAGGGTTCAATAATGGAGCACATTGAGGAGTTCCAAAAATTGAACATAAGGGTAAAAGATATTCCAGAGCGGCATAGGATTGATGTGTTCATAGGGTCTTTAAAGGATAATATCCAACATGATGTTCGACTTTGGGAACCTGATTCATTAGAGAAGGCATTCAGGTTAGCAAGAAAAATGGAAAGCAAAATTATGGCAACCAGGAAGCATACCACTCACAACTATAAAGACGGAAGTGCAGTTGCCCCTAGTCTTCCACAACCTATAAGGTTGACACCTCAACAATTGGAAGAAAAAAGAGCAAAAGGGCTTTTTTATAGTTGTGATAGCAAATACACTAAAGGTCATAAGTGTGCTGAGAAGAAATTATTCTACATAGATTGTGAAGAGGAAGAAGAAAAGGAGCAAGAAAGGTCAAAAGAAGAAGATATACTCCAGGAACAAAGCCTAGATGAAGAACAAATAAATCCAACCATATCTTGTAATGCATTGGCGGGAATTACCACTCCTCAAACCATCAAGATAGAAGGACAAATCAAGAAGAAAAAGGTGATAGTGTTGATTGATTCAGGAAGCACCCACAATTTTATTCATTGTAGGGTAGCAAAAGAATTGAATTGCTTCCTATATCCAGCACCAGAGTGTCAAGTGATGATTGCAAATGGAGGAACAATAAATTGCTCTGGAAAGTGCCATAATATCAAGCTATCCATGGGAGAATATGTATTGACTAGCCCAATGCTTTCCATTCCAATGGGAGGTGCTGATGTTGTACTAGGAGTCCAATGGCTACAATCCTTGGGTACAATAGCTTTTAATTTTCAAGAACTTTTCATCAAATTTTCTATGGAAGGAAAGGAAGTTGAATTAAGGGGTATTGCAGGGAAACCAGGAAAGATAATCAGCTCTAATGGTATGACAAAGCTTCTAAAAAAGGAGTAAAGGGGTGTAATTGCACAATTATGTTCGCTAGATGTTTCCACATTAGAATCATCTATTTCTCCAGATCTCCAAAAAGTCCTGGACAATCATTCCAAGGTATTTGAGACTCCCAAATGTCTCCCACCTATGCGTGATCATGATCATGCTATTCATCTGATTCCAGGAAGTGTTCCTCCAAACATCAGGCCGTACAGATATCCCTATGTCCAAAAAAGTGAAATTGAACGTATGGTTGCAGAAATGCTAGAGGCTGGTATAATTCAACCGAGTCAAAGTTCTTTCTCTGCTCCAGTAGTATTGGTGCACAAGAAGGATGGATCATGGCGCATGTGTCCGGATTATAGGGAGCTCAACAAGCTCACTATTAAAGATAAGTTCCCCATTCCTGTCATTGATGAATTACTGGATGAATTGCATGGATCAATTTACTTCACCAAGTTGGATCTTCGTTCAGGATATCATCAAATCAGAATGAAGATTGAAGACATTCCGAAAACGACATTTAGAACTCATGAGGGTCATTATGAATTTTTGGTCATGCCTTTTGGCCTTACCAATGCACCTTCAACATTTCAAGGTTTGATGAATTCAATTTTCAAACCATTCCTTAGAAAATTTGTGTTAGTATTTTTTGATGATATACTTATCTACAGCAAGTCTTGGAAGGATCATGTTGAACATGTTGACAGGGTGCTACAACTATTGGAAGAGAAACAATTATATGCCAAAAGATCCAAATGTTTCTTTGGAGTCCAGGAGGTGGAATATTTGGGTCATATTGTATCTCATGAAGGAGTTAAGGTAGACCCTACCAAAATTAAAGCCATTAAGGAATGGAAAATCCCCACATCCATAAAGCATTTGCGCGGATTTCTTGGGTTGACAGGGTATTATCGCAAGTTTGTTAAGAATTATGGGAGAATAGCAGCACCTCTAACAACATTATTGAAGAAAGATGCATTTTCATGGACTCCGGAAGCAACAAAGGCCTTTGAACATCTTAAAGAGGCAATGTGCCAAGCACCGGTCTTAGCTACACTGGACTTCACAAAAACCTTTATTGTGGAATGTGATGCTTCAGGAAATGGAATTGGTGTTGTTCTAATGCAAGATGAAAGACCCATTGCTTTTGAAAGTCGTCCAATCAAGGGAAAGTTTCTAAGCAAAGCTATTTATGAGAAGGAAATGTTGGCAATACTCCATGCACTTAAGAAATGGCGACCCTACCTAATGGGAAGACACTTCAAGGTAAAAACAGATCATGATAGCCTTAAATACTTTTTAGAACAAAGATTATCCTCTGAAGAGCAACAAAAGTGGGTCACAAAGATGTTGGGTTATGACTTTGAAATCATCTACAAAAAAGGGAAGCAAAATGTGGTGGCAGATGCACTCTCAAGGAAGGATGAGGATGTGGAAGCATTGTTGTGCGCTATTTCTATTATCCAACCAGATTGGATAAATGAAGCAAGGGAGGAATGGAAGAATGACGAAGAAGTGTGGGCACTTATTCGAAAGCTACAACAAGATTCCAGTACGTCTGATACATTTAGCTGGAAAAATGATTCGTTATGGTACAAAGATCGCTTATACCTCTGTAAGAATTCCCAGCTAAAACAAAAGATTCTTATGGAATTGCACACTTCTCCCTTAGGAGGGCACTCAGGATTTTTAAAAACTTACCACAGGGTTAAGAAGGAATTTTTTTGGGATGGCCTTAAATCAGATATTCAAAAGTTTGTGGCAGAATGTTTGGTTTGCCAACAAAATAAAGTTGAAACAATTAAGACACCGGGTCTATTACAACCTTTATCCATTCCAAGCCAACGTTGGGAGGAGGTATCAATGGATTTTATCACAGGTTTACCCAAGTCTGAGGGAAAGAGTGTCATCATGGTGGTAGTTGACAGACTTACCAAGTATGCACACTTTTGTGCATTATCACATCCATTTAAAGCCAATACAGTTTCTACTGCATTTATGGAAACAATTCAAAAGCTACATGGAAACCCAAAGATTATTGTAAGTGACAGAGATCCCATTTTCACTGGAAATTTTTGGACACAATTATTTTCTTGTCTTGGTACTTAGTTAGCTCATAGCTCATCTTATCATCCTCAATCTGATGGGCAAACTGAGATAGTAAACAAATGTTTGGAAGGATATCTTCGTTGCTTTGTATCTGATAAACAGACACAATGGGTCAAATGGTTGCCTCTGGCTGAATGGTGGTATAACACTTCCTTTCATACAGCAACAAAAATGACCCCATTTATGGCACTTTATGGGTATCAACCACCATCCATCACATCATATTTAAGAGAAAATTCTAAGGTTCAGGCAGTGGAACATCACATCGAACATCAACAACAAGTCCTCCAACTCTTAAAGGATAACCTCGTGTTGGCACAGAATAGAATGAAACAACAGGAAGATCAACATCGCAGTGAAAGAAGTTTTGATGTAGGTGATTGGGTATTCCTACGGCTACAACCATATAAGCAAATGTCCCTCAAGCAAGCTAAGAAGGATAATAAATTATCACCAAAGTATTATGGTCCGTACAAGGTGTTGCAAAAGATTGGTACTATGGCATACAAATTGGAGCTTCCTGCAGCTTCTCGATTGCACCCAGTTTTCCATGTTTCATGCTTAAAGAAGGTTATAGGCGACAAGCTCCCAGTTCAAATAATATTGCCAGAACTTGACGAGGAAGGAAAAATTATATTGGAACCGGAAGCAGTTATAGAAACAAGAACTCGACAGCTACGAAATCGATAAATTTCAGAGTACCTTATCAAGTGGAAGAACTTATCCGCTGAAGATTCCACATGGGAGGATGAGAATTTTATGCAGAAGTATCCTGAACTACTCAAGCGTTGAGGACAACACTTTTTTGAAGGAAAGGGGCATGTTGGGTCCCTATAATACTAGTGATTACCCCATTACTATTGTAGTTATACCCCTTATTTATATTGTTGTGCCCCCATTACCCCCATATTGTTATTAATGTGCCCATAGAATCCCTCTATTGTGTGGCTTTATATTATTATTGTTAGGTCGGCTGGATTATATTGTGACTCCATAGACTCCTATATATAGAAAGGAGGTTTTGTCATTTGAATCATCCAAGAATTGTTCATTTATGTAATGTAAAGGAGGTTGCCCCCTCGAAGAGGCTGAATTCTAAGGCGTGGATCTCTCTTTTCTATCTTTTTGTGAGCTGGTTTCATAACAGGGAGTCTCAAATACTTTGGAATGATTGTCCAGGACATTTTGGAGATCTGGAGAAATAGATGATTCCAATGTGGAAACATCTAGCGAACATAATTGTGCAATTACACCTCTTTTCTCCTTTTTAAGAAGCTTAGTCATGCCATTAGAGTTGATTATCTTTCCTGGTTTCCCTGCAATACCCCTTAATTCAACTTCCTTTCCTTCCATAGAAAATTTGATGAAAAGTTCTTGAAAATTAAAAGCTATTGTACCCAAGGATTGTAGCCATTGGACTCCTAGTACAAGATCAGCACCTCCCATTGGAATGGAAAGCATTGGGCTAGTCAATACATATTCTCCCATGGATAGCTTGATATTATGGCACTTTCCAGAGCAATTTATTGTTCCTCCATTTGCAATCATCACTTGACACTCTGGTGCTGGATATAGGAAGCAATTAAATTCTTTTGCTACCCTACAATGAATAAAATTGTGGGTGCTTCCTGAATCAATCAACACTATTACCTTTTTCTTCTTGATTTGTCCTTCTATCTTGATGGTTTGAGGAGTGGTAATTCCCGCCAATGCATTACAAGATATGGTCGGATTTATTTTTTCTTCATCTAGGCTTTGTTCCTGGAGTATATCTTCTTCTTTTGACCTTTCTTGCTCCGTTTCTTCTTCCTCTTCACAATCTATGTAGAATAATTTCTTCTCAGCACACTTATGACCTTTAGTGTATTTGCTATCACAACTGTAACAAAGCCCTTTTGCTCTTTTTTCTTCCATTTGTTGTGGTGTCAACCTTATAGGTTGTGGAAGACTAGGGGCAACAACACTTCTGTCTTTATAGGTTTGAGTGGTATGCTTCCTGGTTGCCATAATTTTGCTTTCCATTTTTCTTGCTAACCTGAATGCCTTCTTTAATGAATCAGGTTCCCAAAGGCGAACATCATGTTGGATATTATCCTTTAAAGACCCTATGAACACATCAATCCTATGCTCCTCTGGAATATCTTTTACCCTTATGTTCAATTTTTGGAACTCCTCAATGTGCTCCATTACTGAACCCTTTTGTTTGAGACTTATCAATTGGCTAAAAAAAGTGTTGCTTTTTGTATCTTCATAATGTGCTATCAATTCTTCCGTAAAAATTGCCCAAGTGATAAATTGTTTACGAGAGCAAAGCCATTGATACCATACAAACTGATTTGGTTCCAAATATACAGTTGCCATACGTACCTTTTGTGCATTTTGCACATTATTGAGATCGAAGAATTGCTCCATCTGTAATATCCATGTGGCGGGATCCTTGCCATCAAACTTCCTCATATCGATTTTTGGAATATGGTGATTCTTCGATCCAATGTTAGCATCTATGGAATCATGATTAACATTTCTTTTGTTCTCATCATGAGTTTCCTTTACTACCTTTTCACCATTAGTGACCCTTTCTTGTAGCAACTTCTTCAATTCTTCCATGTCTGTCTTCAAATCTATCTTCAAATCTGCCATCAAATCCTCCATCTTAGCTTCCATGCCCTTTATCTTAGATTCCACACCATTTATCTTAGATTCCACGCCACTTATCTTAGCTTCTGTTAGCTTTTGTGAGCGTGACATTTGTTGCACTTGTTCTTGTAATTTTGATATATCATGTAGCATTTCTTCCTCTTCTTCATGAGTCATGCTAGAGCTTTCAGGTTCCTTACTAGGTGTTTGCATTTTCTTTCCTCGGGCATCAGTTACTGATAATAATGCTTTACTATGCCCTTTGAATTCCGTCAAACCAAGCTTACACAAAAATTTAAAAAAAACTACACACCTTTTTTCACTTTATAGAAGCCTGATATTGAATCTGATGTATCTCTGTAATTTCGAATCATCCAGTTCTAAAATTGCTACCTGTAGTAGCCTTCTACGTCCTCTTTCCAATGCCACAAGTCTGAGCCAAATTTGATTCTCCAAGGAAGAGTTATGTGAAATCTCCCACAGTGCCTTGCTTTTAGACTGGTTCAGTAGAGTGAACTTGTACGACGTTCCACGAGTCACTGTTTCAACCTTTGAATCTAAAACGCACATACAAGAAACTACAGTTCGTCCTCTTTCTGTCCCTTCTTACGAAATTTCAATCCGATCCCCAGAGAGAAAGTTATGACGATTTTCCCCAGGTCACCTGTTTTGAATGTAATTCAGGAGTCTGCAAAAAGACCAATTTCCTCAGATCATATCTCCGCAAATATCGCGCGAAAAGCTCTAAAATTCGGACCCAAGGTTCAGCATGATTTCATCTCAAATGGGTTTTTTTTTCGACTTGTGAAACGTCACAGAAAAAAAGTTATAGCGAAAATGCCACGATGACCTGTTTGGAGCAGCGAAACCCTAGAATCCAAAGCTCTGATACCAAATGTTATGAAACCAGCTCAAGAAAAGATAGAAAAGATAGATCAACGCCTTAGAATTCAGCCTCTTCGAGGGGGAAACCTCCTTTACATTACATAAATGAACAATTCTTGGATGATACAAATGACAAAACCTCCTTTCTATATATAGGAGTCTAAGGAGTCACAATATAATCCAGCCGACCTAACAATAATAATATAAAGCCACAAAAATAACAATAGAGGGATTCTATGGGGCACAGAAATAACAATATGGGGGTAATAGGGGCACAACAATATAAATAAGGGGTATAACTACAATAGTAATGGGGTAATCACTAGTATTATAGGGACCCAACAGTTTTCCTTATCTACTAATGTACCCTATTTTATAGATATTGCTAATTATTTGGCTACAAGTAAACTCCCACAACACTTGTCACCTATAGAGTGACAAAAAGTTGTCAAAAACAGTGTTATGTACTCTTGGATTCAAGGGTACATGTTCCAAATTGGGTTTGATCATGTGAGCTAGAGATGTGTTCGGGAAGATGAAATTTATGACATTCTACAAACATGTCATGACAAGCCTTGTGGGGGCCAATTTGCAGACAAAAGGACTATAAGAAAAGTTTTGACAAGTATATTATTGACCAACAATTTTTAAAGATGCTAAGAAGTATGTCAAGAGTTGTGATAAATGTCAAAGAATGGGAAGGCCACCACAGTTTGACAAAATTCCTTTACAACCACAATTTACGACAGAGCCTTTTGAGAAGTGGCCTCTTGATTTTGTGGGGCTAATTAACCCACCATGAAAATAAAGGGGTAAAAGCATGGAGTCAGATTACACTTTTTATAAAGGTAGATGACGTTTATGTGAAAATAAAGAGTTTGATTGAGCCACTTTAAGTGCTCAGTTGATTCATTTTTAAGTTCTCAATTGAGCTCCTTGAGCACTAAAAAACTAGCTCAATTGAAGGTTAAAAACAAACCCTCAATTGAACTTTTGTTTAACCCAACAATAGGAGCTCAATCGAGAATTATGGATCGATTGGACTTTAAGGATTGATCGAGCCCCTATTTTATATTAAAAGGCTCAACTGTGGTCTACGAAATTCATTATTGCGTAGATCGGGAGGCAAATAGGAGCTTGACCGAGACTTCTAGGTCTCGACCAAGGATATTGAATCTCATCCAAGGGATTCAACCATGGAACAACCTAAATAACCTCCCCAACATTCTCACCAACATCCCAAAATCTCAAGCCAAGGTAGGTTTCTTACCCTTTTTGTCTTTTTTATTTAATTTTTCTTACAAAATTAAATAAATTAATTTGAAAAAAAAAAAAATAACTTTCCGTACATAAACCACCAAAACCACCATGAAAACCACAAAAAAAAACAAAAAAAAGCCTTCAGAACAATAGAAAACAACTTAGAAAACCACAAAAACAACCTAGAAAAAAACACTTTAGAACCACCAAAAGAACTATAATTTGGGTTTCAAATTTTTTTCTTACTTGCAATGGTAGCATGTTTATTATGATTTTTTTGGTGATTTTGAATGGTAAACATTTTATTTTCTAATTATTGCGGGTTTTAAAGATTTTCGTTAGGAATTTAGTGAAATAATTTTTTCAAATAATTTTGATTTTTTGTTATTTAAAATGCATTTTAAATTTTGAACAAATTTGACCCAAAAAAACTCCAAAATAGGAAACAACCAAACTATAACCAATAAATAAATAAATAAAGTAAGAGCTTGAGATTAACCTAATGAATATGGTTACTCATAAAGAACCTCTATTTATCAAATAAGAAATTTTATTTTAATTTATTATTTTAAATTTAAATTAATTTATATTTTAAATATCTTTTAATAATAAATATAGTATAATTAGTTTTAAAAAATAATTATTTAAATAAACTATTATCTTTAAAATTTAAAATAAAATAAAAAATTATATATATATATATATAGATGATAACCATAAAATAAATATAACTATTTATTATATCTTATATATATTGTTCATATAACTATATATTATAACTACAACATAGCAAGTAACATAATTATATAATCAGTCTACATCTTTCTTAACTCCAGATCTACCAAGCATCAAGAGAGATCAAATATTTCGAGATGCAAACATATTTTAGAGTGAAAAGAGATTTGATACATCCAAGCATCAAGAGAGATCAAATCTCTAGAGATGCAAATATATTTTAGAGTGAAAATGGATCAATCAAGAGGGATCAAATCTTTCGACATGCAAACATATTTTAGAGTGAAAGAACATTTGATCCATTCAAGCATCAAGAGAGATCAAATCTCTCGAGATACAAACATATTTTAGAGGGAAAATAGATTTGATCCATCTCAGCCTTCGCGAGTTAAGATGGATTAGGTTTGAATAATATATATGTAATTGACATTAAAACATTTTATTTATAATTCACATTCTAACATTAAAATGTTAAAACATGCCTCCTCATACTTTTTCCTTGTAGGCATACATTTAATTATTGTTATTATTAATATTTTCTAAAATATTACATATCAAATCCATATTAAGCATTCAAAGAATAGAAAATATCCCTAATACATTGAATCAAAAAGCACGGAATAAGAATTTTCCCAATCTTTCTCTTTCTATATATGTTTCATGTTAAAATCTCTTAAATTTTTCTTTGTTATTGATATTTTTAAAATCTTAAATTCTCAATATGTCTCTCTCTATATGTTTCATGTTAAAATCTTTTAGATCTTTCTTTGTTATTGATATTTTTAAAATATTATATATCAACTCCAAATTAGAAATAAAACAAATTACCCATCTCCCTAATTATGGAAAGTGAAAATATTAATTTAAATTACTTCATTATTCTCTATACCAACATAGATTCATCTTAAATATGGATCTAACATGAGCCAACATGATTTAAATATTTTGTAAAGTTATTTGATTTTTATATTTTTATATTTTTTTAATTTTTTTATTTTGGGCGACATGAGCAAAATTTCAACTTTTATGATGAACCGACAAGGTTACACATCAACCCAATAAAGCAGATATAAAATTATGTTATTTAATATGGACATTGAAATATTGTTGTTATTAATATATTTTTGTTTCAAATATTACATGTAAATGAAGGTAGAATGAATTATACATCATTTACTATCAATAATACTATTTCATGTCATGAAATTACACCTCGTAGTAATAACTAAGTTTTTTTACTCATCCCCATATGAAGTAGTGAAGAAATTACAGTTCTTTCTCATACTAAAAGGTAAATTATTTTTTACTTTTGGTTACTTTATATATCTATATAAAGTTGGTGCAAATTGAAATATGTTAATTATGACAGATTAATTTCTTTTGTTATTACTACTTTTAAGTTGCTAATTTAAATTAGTATTTTACTATTTTTAAATGTAAGGTTACGTGACAACATCTCTCCCTTACTAGGTTGTAGAGGCCCAATTATATAACCATAGCATAGCATAACATGTAACATAACTATATATATTTACCTATCATAACTATAACATCACATAGCTATATATTATAGTTCTATATATATAACATATAACTTAACATAGTGTAACATGTACAACATAACTATAACATAGTATAACTACAACATTTAACATAGCATAACTATTTAAAACATTGTATATATATATATATATATATATATATATATATATATATATATATATATATATATATGAGAGGACAAATTGCAACTTTCTATTAAAAATAAAAAGTTGCATTAGTACATGCACAAAGTGCATTCTTTTACTATCCCTAAAGACCATTTATGTGTGCTTAAAACACTCATAACATTTATTCAAATAAACTATATTTCTCTTTTTTCCTTTGAACTTTGTGCCAAACCCTAGAATTTAGAGTGACCATTACAATTGTCAATTCTTCTCCTTCTTCTTTTCTTGGCACTTCCTTGTCTGAGTTTGCTTTATTCCAATTGCTCCTTGGGTGTTGTTGTTTTCCTCATGTTGAATTCCAGGATGTTTAATCACTAAATCAGTGACCAGTTGCTTTCTCGTCATGGTTGACTGAACCCTTTTGTTTCTCTTCTCCCTTCTCCATTTGGGAGCCTTGTTGATTATGTGCTTCTGATTGTTTTTTACTCTCATCCATGTATTCATCTTCCTCATATGAAGTAGGAGGATCTAGAAATTTCCATCCCTTTGGATTTTATGGTCTTTTCTTTGTCATTTTTTCACTTGAGGGCATGAATCCTGCAAGTGACACACACACACACACACACACACATATATATAAGTTCAAGTTTCAACAATGCATCATTGATAGATACATTAAATCCTTCATGAAAAGTGCATTCAAAGTGAATAAAATCATTTCGACTCTTTTCTAATTTGTATCATATTTTTTTGTTATGTAGTGTGTTGTACGAGAAACATTGTCCTCATGTGATTTCACCTAGTACATATCATGTGTCAAAGTCAAACATTATAAGAACTTAAAGTCTATTGGAATATTTGGTTGGCATGAAATTTTATTAGTTTTGCAAATAGGTTTATTTGAATTTTTTACATATATATTTACCTATTTATGCCTTATGAATAAAATGCATTATTTAGAAATGGTAAAAAGTGTGATCCAAGCATACATGGATCACATGAGAGTTGGGTAAAATCCTTGATAGTTCACCTACTAGGCATAGTTTGTATTTGATGTTGGATAGCATCAAATGGTTGATCGAGACATATCAAAGGTCAGGCCCACATAGACGCCTCCTACATTCCATACAAAGGATTAGGAAGCAGGAGGTTAGAGGCCCACACACCTGGAAGGTGGTGAAAGAGGATACCAGGAACATTGATGTTCGTGGGGAGTTGTTCGACATCCCTCCAGAGCACCCTACTAGACATAAAGGTTTGATTTCACTCAAATATTTTAAGAATGGTGATACAACCCCTTTTGTTTATGATCCATTCATTGGAGCTTGGGGCCAGTTTCCCCACCATGACTGGGTCCCCCTTTACTTTGCAAATAATATATATGCATAGTTTATTCTACATATAAGGCCAGATAACACCAACACAGGATTTGAGTTTTATGGATTTGGCAGGGGACATACCTATGATTGTGACGGGGCTCATAGGGACCCTGGGCATGTAACACCACCTCTGAGATTGTTGCAACTACCATCTCGGAGTGTGGTATTATTGATATAGCTAGAGGAGTCATCACAGCTCAATGCTGAGACCAAGGATACCATTGCATATAGCATGTGGATGACATTGGCCAGTGCACATGTCGCATTACATGGAGAGATGAGAAAATCGCCAACATAGCCTCATGAACCGCCAATTCCATAATATGATGATTCATTTATCACGAGTCTACCCATTGACCAACTTTTTTCCTATGCGTGTATGTGTCGTGATGCCATCCATGACACTTGGAGGGTGCACAACCCACGTGACATGAAAATTTTGACTCTTATAATCAAATTATGCATAATTATTTATATCAATTTAGTTCATATTAGATTGCATTTATATTAATAATTTCATGATAAAATGTAGACATAGCCTAGCTACATGAATGAGCTTATGAGGTCATCCGAGGGGGGAATTGATCAGCTAGGACAACCTCCACCAGTGCATGTTTCCATGGATTCTCCTCCACCTCCAGCTCATAACAATCACGTGGAGGAGTGTCACTATGTACAACCACATGGACTGACACTTGAGGTAAATTTTTTATTCCTAAGATTTCAAAATTTTCTTTTTTTAAGTTACATGCATGCTAATTAATTCATATATTAATTATAATTTGTCATTTCCATTGTGTACACAAGCCCATATGCAGAGTGTTGTCAATGTTCATTTATGTGGACACATGAGTGGGATGTTGGGTATAAAGGCATTAACGATGCAGGTCCATTGATGTAGGCCCCAATCTTTGAGTCATGGGAAAGGGAGCACCAAACCCAGATTCATCAGGCCCCCATCTTAAATGACTTGCATTCGGACTCAAGTGAGAATAGTAGATTCATATATGTAATTAAAAAAGTGGTTCAAAATCGTTTATTTCCATATTGTTTATTGTGTACAAATAATGATCTAATTAGCTTGAATTTGAATGTGTTATTAGTATTGGATTATGGACGCTTAATTTGTGTAGTGGAACTCACATAGGAGTCCTGGTGGTACTTAGAGTGGATAGTTTGTATATTTTTAGTCCCATTTCATAGGGCACATTCACATGGGATACAGACTTTGTATATTTTCATACATTGACAATTTATGGATGTACATGACCATTATTTTAGATTATGGATGTTTATTATTTTAGTTTGTGGATGTTCATGTAACATTTGTAATTTGTATATATTTTCATATGGACAGTTTATTGATATATTCGTTATTTCAATTTATGGATTTTATTAATATTGTTTATGGATGTTCATTCATTTTTGAATTTTATGGATCTATTAAAATTATTTTGTTGGTTTAAATTTTTTTCTATATAGTATAACTTTTATCAAAAAATTATAACAATTTTTATTTCTAGTTTCATAGACTAAGAAAATAAGTAAAATTTTAAGTTATGATGCAAGTCACTTTGATACTTAAAATGAACTAAAATATACGATGGTTGAATTAAAAAACACAAATAGGATTGAAATAAGTTTTAAATTCAATTTTAAAAGATGTTTGGTAAACAACAATAAGTTTTATTGAATTTTAAAAGATGTCTTGTAAACAACAAATAAGTTTTATTTAATTTTATTTCTTTTGAGATCGTCCACAAGAGCTTAGACATAACATGATATAAGTACAATCTTAATATGATGCAAGTCACTTTAATACTTAAAATGAACTAAAATATATCATGTATCAATTTAATATTGAGCATGGAAAGAATTACAAATATGTTTCATATTGGCTTGAAGAAAATGTGGAGATGTAAAAGTTACAAATAAGTTTTATTCGATTTTATTTTTTCTGAGGTTATCTACAAGAGCTTGGTCATAACATTATATGTGTGTGTGTGTGTGTACTATTTGTTGCACTTTTTACAATCCAATACGAAGCATGGAAAATTAGAATAATAAGAATGTAGTTAATTACAAATAGTTTACAGTTTCAATAAGAAAACATTTTGATGCAGGAGCATAAGGCTTGAAGAAAAATTCGAAGAATTATTCCAAAAATAAAATAAAAATCTACAAACAAAGGAGTGGGATCCTTTAGCCATCAATTTCCATGTTTTTCTAGTTAAGAATAGAGATAGAATATAGGCTTTGATCATGATGTAATAAGTTTTAGTTAGTTAGATGTAGTGGAGATTCTCCAGGAGAATGCCTCGCAGGACAGATAGGATTAATAAATTTTAGCCTTTGAATTAGGATCTAGTTGTTATGATGAACCAGTACTTGTGTAACTTTCACGCTATTGTAAAAGGATTTTGACTATTAAAGAAATTTGGCTTTCCAGGAGCAAATCTAGTGAATTGGGGAAAATTATCTCTGTGCATATGAATGAGAAATTCCTATCAAATCCTGAAGGATAATCTCCTTCAAAATCTTTGTGTTCTCGTGCAATCTGAAGTTTAATTATTGTTTGGTGAGATTGAATGAATTTGTGTTGACTGTGTTAAATTCATGCTTTTCCTTTTAACTGTGTTTTTTGTGATCTCTATGTGTGGAGCGAACAATCGAGAGCAGTGGAGTGGACGATCAAGATCAATGGAAGAAAACCTAAGGACACAATACATGAAGATTTGTTTTGGACCGATCTTGGTTGAGGTAGATCAATGGTGTTTGGGCGTTAACCAATAGTTAACAAACCGAGGCAGTTTTGAGAAATCACAAGTGGATATTGGGCTGAAGAAGGGCGATAAGTGGTAACTCCCCCATTGGCTCCGATTACATACATACCATGACACGTAGCATAGAGGAGAGAGAAGGAAACCACTTTTTCGAGTGGATTTGGAGTGCGTAGGTTAGCCGGCTGATATGTGTATGAACCATTAGATCTCACAAAACAAAATCGACGGTCCATAGGCGTGGAGTAAGTTCAAGGTCGGGGAGCGTTGAGACCATTGGATCTTAAAGAGATCAATGGTGAAGAGGTGTGACAAGTTGGTAAAAGGCGTATTTCAAATTTTATCAAGTTGTGGTTATATTACCGTAAGGTCTGGACTAGGAGAGGTTGAGTGGAACTCTACAGTTTTAGAGGAGTTCAATAATTCAGGGGAAGCGCTAAGGTTTTCAGTGGATGACAAAGAGTTCATTGAACCAGTAATCACACCCAGAACCAACAGTAGAAGATATAATCTCACAGTTTGGAAGGTTAACACTCCTACCTATACCTAGACTGCCACCATTAGTGGTATCAGAGCCAGGTTGTTGACACTGAATTGAATCTCAGAAGCAAGAGAAGGAAGTCCAATATGGCTTTCAGAGTTGGAAGAGGACGAGGACGTGGTAGACGAGGATGACCAGTTGCAAATGCTAAGGTGATGGAAGCTATGCAACAGATGCAGGCTAGATTAGAAGCATTAACAGCAGCAAGAAATATAGATGATGGAGATGTTAGTGAGCCTAAGGTTGAAACTAAAGAAGAGGAGGAAACTATAGCAGTTACTCTTGAGATGAGGTTCTTCCAATCAGTGTTGAGATCCACAGCTAGGTCAAAGAATGAGGTTTCAATATATGCAGGAGGATTGAATCTAGAAGAATTGATAGACTGGATTAATGGCATGGAGAAATTCTTTGATTATGAAGAAACCAAAGATGAGAAGAAAGTAAAGTTTGTTTTCACCAAGCTAAAAGGACATGCATCACTTTGGTGGGATGGAGTGTAGGCAGAAAGAAAAAGTCTTGGCAAGCAACCAATCAGAAATTGGAATAGGATGGTGGCAAAGCTAAGAGCTAAGTTTTTTTCAAGTAATTATCAGTAAACCTTGTTCAGACAGATGCAAAATCTTAGACAGAGGTCTATGATAGTGAGGGAATATATAGAGGAATTCTATAAGGCAAGTTAAGAGCTGGACAAACTCATGATATAGATGAGAAGGTGGCTAGATATGTGAATGGTCTTAGGATGGACATTTAAGATGAGATAAGTATATTGTCTCCTAAAACAGTAGAAAAATCTTATCAGGTGGTATTGAAAGTTGAATAAAAACTCATAAGGAAGCAGTCTGCCAGAGGAAGAGGTACTTTCAGAGGAAAAGAAAGTCAAGGTTGTAGAGGAAGATCTACAACACCTATAGATGGAGCTAGCAGCAGCTCAACCCAGCATGCAACCACAGAAGGTGATGCAGGTGGCAGAGAGAGTTTTTCTAGAGGAAGAGGAGGCAGAGGCAGAGGAAGAGAAGTAAGATGTTACAAATGTAACAAACTGGGACAAAAAGCTTTTGAATGCCCAGAGAATGAAGGAACAAGTTAGAGGAATGCAATTGTTGCTCAAGTTGAGGAAGAAGCAACAGTAGTGACAGAAGAAGAAAATGTACCAGAGAGAGGAGAATCTTTAGTAGTCAATAAAGTTTTTCTCAAGCTAGCAAAGGAGATAGTTGAACCATCACAAAGGAAGACTTTGTTCAGAATAGTGTGTAAGGTTCAAGGGAAATGCTATCAGATGATTATTGATAGTGGCAGCATTGATAATTTGGTCTCTACAGAAGTGGTGGAGAAATTGAAGTTGAAGACAATGAGACATCCAACACCTTACAAGGTGTCTTGGTTACAAAAGGGACATCAGTTGTTAGTGAATGAACAATGTGAAGTGGAGTTGCAGTTCGGAAAATATAAGGATAAAATTTTATGTTATGTGATGCCTATGGATGTGTGTCACATATTGCTTGGGAGACCTTGGAAATATGACAGAGAAGCTATACATTATGGGAAAAGAAACACCTACAAGTTGGGTAAAGATGGTATCAATCATATATTGCTGCCTATGGGAGAAGAGGATACATTAGGAAAGAAGATTGATCCAAAAACTCTATTACTAGGAGGAAAGGAATACTTACAGCAGATTGAAGAAAATGAGGTAACTTTTGTTGTGATTTGCAAGCCTAAGGTAATAATGACTTCTACTAAAGTTTCTGATTTACCCATTGAAACTCAAGAAATGTTGGACAACTATTGTGATATCCTTGTTGATGATTTTCCTAATGAGTTACCACCCATTAGAAGAATTAGCCATCATATATATTTGATTCCTGCAGCAAATCTACCAAAAAAAGCAGCTTATAAAATGACTCCCATAGAAAATGAAGAGGTTGGGAAGCAGGTTCAGGAACTGCTTGACAAAGGACTGATTAGAGAAAGTTTGAGTCCTTGTGTAGTACCAACAGTGTTGAGTCCAAAGAAAGATGGAGTCTGGAGAATGTGTACTGATTCAAGAGACATCAACAAAATCACAATCAGGTACAGATTTCCTTTACCTAGAATTGAAGATTTGATGGATTGTTTAAGTGGAGCAAAGTATTTTACAAAACTAGATCTTAAGAGTGGGTGTTGTTGGGAAAAGTATCCATTCAGAATGCCCCTATCCCACTCTAAGGTGTGATAGTGCCTTAGCAACAAACAAGGAAACTATCTGAGTATTCTTCTTTATGAAATGTAAATGGAGAAGAAGGATGTAACTAACCTGTGTCTTTCGCTAGCTTGTCGTTCCAATCACTCTCCTCTTTTGCTCGTTTCCCACTGCCTGCTCCTTACTGGTCCAGCTTCACCAAGTTCCTGCAAGATCACAAGAGAGGAAAACTACACAAAAGACATAGATTTACATTCATAACTAGTTTAGGATCAGATATAAACTAAATATGCAAATATAACAAAACATCATTGATATACAAGTATATAGGAGAAACTCAAATAGCTTTATTGATATGATAAGAAAGTCCAAGAGGAGATACAACCAAGTGAGTCCCGATCCAGCATCTACCTCCCAGCAAAGGAATCCCTTCCTCTCCTCCAACAAAGCATAAATCACCCAATGTACTAATCTCAATCTCAAACCAACAACAATTCTCTGCAAAGTACAAAATTCCAACCCCCTGGATCTCTGGGTGAGGGATCCATATATAGATGTAAGCAGAGAGGATGAGTCAGCTTATGTTTTGACTTGTGGCTTCTCTTTGTCAGTTCTTGTTTCCACTTGGAGGCTGAGAGCCTCTTACTCATCACTGGTCGAATTCATTGAGGCAAGTGTCATTGAGGAAGATTCTGGAAGCTTCCATGGTCTTTCCACCTCGTTGAATGAGCTTTCCATTTGTCATTTCTCGCTCAGCGCACCCTGGTAGTGCTTTTAGGTGCATTGCAATGCACCTAGCTAGTGTACTGGGGTGCATTGCAACGCAGGCAGCTAGTAGAGCATCTAAATTGATCCTGAATTGACTGTTTCTGAGTGGTTTTTGGTGGAGAACTTCTGGGAGAAGCTGTCATTGGTTGACCTTGTTCCTTTAGGGGTAGGAACAACTCTTTTAGGGACTTTGGATCCCTTGGATTATGGACATTTCATGCTCAATGCTGTAAGGCACAAAAATTTCTATAACAGTTGCCCCCTAAATTATGAGGCCGTTTATCGGGTGAAATGCTTTATTAGGAGGATCCGAAGTTCTTTCAATGCTGGGAGGAGACCTGTAATAAGATACAATACAATATATTATCTTTCATGTTGTTTTCATGATCTAGCTAAGGCGGGCATTCCCATGCTCAGCTTTATAAATTCATTTTTCTGTACACAGAACAGACAATCATCTGATGGTAGACTGATGATTTTGATGAAATCATCATCCTTTTGGTAGGATGATTATCTGTGCTGTAATGTTGTACATGTCAATGTCTTTATTTTTCCTGAATATATATCGCAGCCCGGATGGATGAAACTAGATCGGGGTCTTCAATCTCGTTCGATCTTCACTCTAAGTACAAGTCGATCCATGTGAGAAATGTTCTGAAGTCGAACATGGAAAGACATCGCTTGATTACCAGTCAATGATGTAAACTGTTAACAAGCGCGAGAGGAATCACCGATAATGATAATGACCCTCAAGGTACTGCAGTACAATTCACGTGGTGTGAATAAAGGACTTGGCGTCGAACACCACGCAAAATCTTTCGGTCGAAGGTCATTGATGTATACCTGTCGCCGGAAGTGAGAAACTTGCCATTGAGGCATGCAAGCTTCAAAGTACTGAAGGGGGTGTTCCTAGATCAACTTCTTGGATAATGAACTGATGTCGACAAGAAGCGATCCATCAAAGGAGGGCCTTAATGTATCCCACATCAGTGACACGGAACGGAGCAAATGATTTTGATGGAGGTGAAAACGATCTGATGATATATGGTTCAGGGTGGCGGTCATGAAAGAATGAAGGATAATGTATGGTAGTGGATGGGACACGGTTGACTTCTCTGGATGACTTCTCTTGAACATATCGGCGACACTTGTGTGATGGATTGGTAGCATTTACCCCAAAGGTGGATGGTATGGCGAGACCATGGCGATGTGACCGGTGAATGAAACAACCCAACCCGACTCAGGCACGGAGTGGAAGTGTCATGTTCAAGAGCGACTTGCTACCAATAAAAGTTCTTTGAGTTTCTTCCCAATTTTCCCCAGTCATTGCTGACCAGTACCTCTTTATTTTTTTCAAGCTTGAGGAGGATAACATATGCTTGTTCTATAATTTGCCCTTCGGGAAAACCCATCGCTATGTTTTAACGAACCTGGCGATAGTGAAACTCGTTCTCGTCTAAAGACAAGTTTGTCGCTATTAATCTTTTTAACGAGTCTAACGACAAAGATAACTCGGTCCTTTTCATTTTTAGAGAGTCTGAAAAGGTACGTAAAGATAACTCCAAAGTTCCTTTTTCGTCATCTAATCCCTTAAGTCCGAAAAAGTATAAAACAATACAGAAGGGATGAATTTTCGATAGTTTTAACGAGCCGAACAAAACAAGCGCTCGATCTTTTTGTGCAATAATCCCTCAGGTCCAAAAAGATTAAAATCTAGAGGAGGGATAGCACTTTCGGTCGCTTTAACGAGCTGGAAGGCCAAAACTCGGCAATCTTTTCATATTTTACGAGTCAGATGAAAAGAGCTTAAAGGAGACTCGTCTTTTGAGGAACGAGTGATAAAACGGGTAGCAGCTGATTCCAGGTAAGGGTTGGAATTTTCCAATCACGGCAGTGTCACAAGGATGGCTAGTGAAATCACTCTTCGCAGCTGTTCCTCAAAATGGGTAAACAATCAAATGGAGGTGAATGATCGGCCAATGGAAAAGTGGAGGTGACGGTGCAAACACGACCAAGGCTTTAATGGCTGATAATGTTACATTCACGGTGGTTATTTATCGGAGGGTAGTTCATTTTTTAATGAGCTTAAACGCGGGTTGAAACACTTGCTCGATCTTATGTTTATTTTTTAACGAGCATGAACTATGTGCTAAAACTGCTCGATTAATCCAGTCATATGATAAGAATGTCTCATTTAAGATTCCATTTTTTATGGAGCTTGCGCCTTACAAAGCTTTGCTCCTGAATCCTTTCTTTATGCAAGCTCGGAAACGACTAATCCTACGAGTTTAAAGGGTTAGACCTACAGGTTTAAAGGGAGGACCTAAAAATTTAAAAAATAAATAGTCGCCCCTTACTTGCACTCCAAAAGGTTTGCATGCCCCCAGGTATAAAATACGATTTCAAGGTTACCCCTACTTCATTTCCATCAAAACATTTGTTTTATCGAGAGAGGCCTACCTCTTTCAGGTTACCCAAAGATTGTTCTATTAATCTTTCAAACAAAACACTTCTTCGGTGATGTCTACCGAGATAAACAGAGGTGAGCGATGATGCCCGCCGACTCACATAACTTTGACAAAAGAATCTTATTCTAGAATAACCCCTATCTCAATCACGGATGGGGGTACAGACTAGTCATATTCTCCCGCGGAAACCTACCCTATACCCGAAGTTTTCTTGCCGAAGCAGACTAGGACGCATGCCCCCTGGGTTCCAGTCATGTCCTTCCGAATTACTCGCGCTCATCGGGAGGACGGACCGTGGGTTGAGACATTTCTTGCGTGAAGAGACCATTTAGGGATGGTATATGACTATTTGCGATGCGTGATCCGGGAAATGAAAGTTGGTCCACGAGCTTGACCACTCTTCCTTCGTGCGGAAAACACATTACTCTAAAGAGTGAGGAGACGATAGCTCCCATGCAATATATATAATCTCGTCCAAGGAGTAGGTTATAATCCAAGGGTCCTTGAACGACCATCACGTTCATTTGAACGGTCTTCCCTTTCAATGTTATCGGCACATTGGGGAGGATCCCTAAAGGTCGATTGGTTCCTTTATCGAAGCCTGTCAGATTTCTTATCTCAGGCAAAAGCGATGGCGAACCAAGCCCTTTCCAACCAATAGAGGAAAGGATACTCACAGATGCCCCCTCATCAATGATGGTGCCAGCCATTACCATCCTGTATATTTGAACGATAATTCGGAATGGTATGCTTGCTGTCAACCGGGGTCTGCCTAGTTGGTTCCAGTCGAAGGATACAACTAGGTTGCTTGGTGGTGGGACCGAGTAGACGGCCGGATATCGCTCTGACGAACTTCCTTCTTGCGATAAAGGAATGGGTGGATTGCCCCCGTGTTCGTCGGAGTTTGTGTTGATGAAAAGAATCTGGATGGTGTCATCCTTATCCTCTTCAGTGACTGTATCATTCGAAGATAAATCCTCTGAAGGCAAGACCGGGTCAACTGCCGCCTCGAACTTTTGACTTTCGTCTGGTATGGATTCAGTCATTTTATCCTCAATGATAGACGCTTCAGCTGACCACTTGAGTGGGCCAGCTGGATTCTCAACTAACGAAGGACTTGGCAAGAGTTTTTTATCTCCAGGAGGAAGTCGTAACGGTGAAACCGGACGATCTTCCAAGACTCTTTTAGCCTCGTCTAAGAAGGGACAACGGTGGAGGGCATGGTTGCCTTCGCACAGTCTACAGGGAGGTCTAGCCCTCCCTTTTTGTCCTAGGACTTCACTTTCGCTAGTTGACGGTGTACTTTCAACATGGCTATCAGAGGTTGATGACACCGGATCGTGCAAACGGGGAGACCAATCCCTTAGTATCCGAGGGATGCAAGGACAATCTCTGTGAAAGTGGTCTCCCTTGCAGATGACACATGGCGATTTAGGCCTGGTCAGTGCTGTGTGTGGATTTTCATTAGACGCCACTTGTTTTCCCTTATTTGCCTTTGGCTCCTTCTTCTTTTTCTCTTTTTTCTTCTTTTCCTTCTTCTCCTTAGGAACTTGGTTTTTAGCTTTACCAGTCCCGTCACGCGAAGAGGAAGGAAAAGAGGAAGAATTAGAGGAAGTAGAAGGTTGGTGGGAAATTCTGGACTCGTCTAATTGCTGATTCGACTGTTCAGGAATAGTGGTGTTCTGAACAACATTGGTTGAGAAGAGCCAGACCGGCAGGCCAATTGTCAGTCCTGGAAGCGACAATGTGGCCATATGGGGCGCACCAACATCTCCCCAAGAGGAGAAGGGACTAGGATTTCCACCAAGGGGAATTCCTTGGTTGGTAGGCTCCATTTTCTCAACCTAAAGATCAACGCAGGAAAAAAGGGGTGATTGTTCCGTTTAAAATAAATTTTAACGACGCTTAGACACAACTTGCTTTTTCAATTTTAAAGAGTCGAGAAAAAGCAAAAGATGACTCTAGTCTCCTTCGATTTTTAATGAGCCTGAAGTGACAAGTGCTCAGATGGACCTTTTCCGTTAAGGAGTCTGAAAAGGAATGAAAGGGACTGCTCTGGAGTTCTAGGTAGAGGGTGTGCCAAACTTTTCGCAAAACCGCAGAATACTTTTTAGGGTACGGGCGGTCAATCTTCCCGAATGCTGTGTTCAGTGCATTGCGATCAGTAGGGCGGCCGACACGGTTTCCTATGGATAAAGGTTTTATTCCTATAGGGGTCTCCCAATATATACTCGACGGTACGTGGGAGCACAATCCGTACTGGCACTTATCGTCTCTCAGGAGGAATCACCCAACCATCAGTGAGGTGACCAGTGACCAGGTTTTACGACGCCGGAACACGTCTCTAGCCTAGACCTCTATGTTGTGCGTTAAGTTACAAAGCGTTGTTAAGTTCATTCAATTTATTTTAGGTTGATCTTTCTTAGAAGTTTGCCTTTTTGGATCACCACGAGATGTATGATACAATTCCTAAATGCAGTCTAAAGATGATAAGCAAGCTTTTATATCTTTTCAACAATGAAAATACTAGCTACAAGGGGAAAAGAAAGACACAATCTTTTCTCAAAGAGCATAGAGCACACTGTAAATGCACTTTTTCCTAAATCAACATACAAACTGTCAAAATGCAAATGCACATATGCATGTATTTGTTTTCACTTTCTTAATATTGATGCCTAAAAAGAAAGCTGTTGTATAAATTTGAATTCGATTTCAAGTGAAAAACACAAACAAGCTCCTTTTTCGAAATCAAAAAGACGATTACGACACTTTATGATTTACTTGTTTCGACACTTAGAAATTCATAAATTCAAACCAAAAGACAAAAGTAAAAGCTAAATCAACTGCGAACAGCAAACAAATTCACTCCTGAGATCAAAACGACACTTACGACAGGTCTAGATCTAAGGGCGACAGTATGACTAGTTTACTTTTGTAATGGGAAACTGCAAATGATGTAACAAATACACAAAGAACAAATACAGTTTCTTTATACAACTGAGGTGGAATTGAGGCAAAGAAAAGGGGTTTCAGATAGGTACACACACTGATAACAGGCTGCAAAAATCAGAGAGAAAACTGAGCAAAAAGAAGCAGAGAACCACAGCTGCACAAGGCAAAGGCTGATCAGCGCACCCCCAACACAGAGAAACTGAACTTCAGCGCAGGTAGCCTTCTCGGGACCTGCGTTGAAATGCAGAACCTCTTCACAGAGTCTGCGCTGAAGCAGAAACGAGAGTTGTTTCTGGGTTCTGGGTCACAGTTTGCAGTTTAATCTACGGTTTTTGGCCGGATAAAAGCTATCAATTAGGTACAATTAGAGGGATGATTTAAAGGAGGACTAAGATCTATCACAAAGGGCTGTTAGAGCACTTGTGGATCAGCTGTTCAGATCATAAACAGGCCCAGCGAATGGACTAGAGTAGCAGATCTCTACTTTGCATTTGAAAATGGCAAATGCAGTTCGATTCGGCACTCCTGAGCTTATGAGAAGAACAACAATAGAAACACAAATAAACTAACAAGATACTGTCCCCAGCGGAGTCGCCAATTTGTTGTTGAGAAAAGTATCCATTTGGAATGCCCCTATCCCACTCTAAGGTGTGATAGTGCCTTAGCAACAAACAACGAAAACTATCTGAGTATTCTTCTTTATGAAATGTAAATGGAGAAGAAGGATGTAACTAACCTGTGTCTTTCGCTAGCTTGTCGATCCAATCACTCTCCTCTTCTGCTCGTTTCCCGCTGCCTGCTCCTTCACTGGTCCAGCTTCACCAAGTTCCTGCAAGATCACAAGAGAGGAAAACTACACAAAAGACATAGATTTACATTCATAACTAGTTTAGGATCAGATATAAACTAAATATGCAAATATAACAAAACATCATTGATATACAAGCATATAGGAGAAACTCAAATAGCTTTATTGATATGATAAGAAAGTCCAAGAGGAGATACAACCAAGTGAGTCCCGATCCAGCATCTACCTCCCAGCAAAGGAATCCCTTCCTCTCCTCCAACAAAGCATAAATCACCCAATGTACTAATCTCAATCTCAAACCAACAACAATTCTCTGCAAAGTACAAAATTCCAGCCCCCTGGATCTCTGGGTGAGGGATCCATATATAGATGTAAGAAGAGAGGATGAGTCAGCTTATGTTTTGACTTGTGGCTTCTCTCTGTCAGTTCTTGTTTCCACTTGGAGGCTGAGAGCCTCTTACTCATCATTGGTCAAATTCATTGAGGCAAGTGTCATTGAGGAAGATTATGGAAGCTTCCATGGTCTTTCCACCTCGTTGAATGAGCTTGCCATTTGTCATTTCTCACTCAGCGCACCCTGGTAGTGCTTTTAGGTGTGTTGCAACACACCTAGCTAGTGTACTGGGGTGCATTGCAATGCAGGCAGCTAGTAGAGCATCTGAATTGATCCTGAATTGACTGTTTCTGAGTGGTTTTTGGTGGAGAACTTCTAGGAGAAGCTGTCATTGGTTGGCCTTGTTCCTTTAGGGGCAGGAACAACTCTTTTAGGGACTTTGGATCCCTTGTATTATGGAAATTTCATGCTCAATGCTGTAAGGCACAAAAATGTCTATAACAGTGGGTATCATCAGATAAGGATAAGAGAAGGGGATGAGTGGAAAACTGCTTTTAAGACAAATGAAGGATTGTATGGATGGAGAGTAATGCCTTTTAGGTTATCAAATTCACCAAGTACATTTATGAGACTCATGAATGAAGTTCTTAAGGAGTTTATTGGTAAATTTGTAATAGTATATATGCACGATATATTAGTTTACAGCAGGTCTGAGGAGGAGCACATGAGACATATGAATTATGTCTTACAAGGGTTACAGCAAGAGAAATTATTGCTGAATTTGAAGAAATTTTCATTCATGGAAGATTAATTAATGTATTTGGGTTTTGTTATTTCTGCTGAAGGATTGAAGATGGATCCAGAGAAGATCAAGGCAATCATGGAGTGGCCTTCACCTAAAAGTACTTTTGAGTTAAGAATTTTTCGTGGTCTTGCTAGTTTTTATAGAAAATTCATAAAGAATTTTCGTAAGATCAATGCTCCTATTGTTGAGACTATAAAGAAGGATAAACAACCATTTAGATGGACTGTTGAGGCAGAAAAGAATTTTCAGCTGTTGAAGAAGAAGATCACTGAAAAACCTATTTTGGTTCTACCTGATTTTATTAAACCTTTCCAAGTGAAATGTGATGCCAGTGGAGAAGCTATTGGAGGTGTTTTAAGTCAGGAAGACAGACCTATAGATTATTTTAGTGAAAATTTGAATGATTCAAAGAAGAAGTATTCTTGTTATGATAAAGAGTTTTATGCAGTTGAGAAATAATTAAAGAAGTGGAGACATTATCCAATGTCAAAAGAGTTCATACTTTATTCAAATAACCATGCATTGCAGTGTAAAATGCAGCAGCCAAAGCTTAACCAGAAACATGCCAAATGGGTAGAGTATCTTCAGGGCTTCAATTTTGTCTTGAAGCATATAAATGGCCAATCAAACAAAGTTGCAAATGCTTTAAGTGGGAGAAATATATTATTTCAAGAGAGTCAAATTCAAGTGTTGGGTTTTGATTTTCTTAAAGAATTGTAAGAGACAAATTTATATTTTTAGGAGGCATTTGAAGCTTCTAAGAATCCTATTTTGATGGATAGGAATAAATGGTTGGATTATTTCTTACAAGATGGATTGTTGTTTAAGAGAAATCAGTTGTGCATACCAAATTCTTCTATGAGGGAGTGTTATCACCCCAAGAAACTCTCCTAGGTTGTATATCAGAGATGCTCGGGAACATTACAAACTCAACAAAAATGTCGGAAAATGGTGGATGAATGGAAGGAATGATGCATATTCAAGCCAGATAACCACTTCTACTATGCTTAACCCCAGACATGGGTGAACACCCCCAAACGACAAGGTTTTAGACCACCAATTACCCACAATTTGAGGATTAAGTGGAAATGGAGAATACTGATCACACCAGCAGATGCACAGGACCCTGTGATGGCCAGCTGCAACCAGTAGGAGGTCCATAAATCTATTTCTCAATGCAAAGACAAGATGACAGCTCTCTGGCATTAAAATAATAGAAATTTGCATACACATTCAATGATACATACTAGAATTTATCACAGAGCTGGGATGACAGCCCCTCTAATGCTAAACATCAAGAGCACATTAAAAATGCATAACAGGCATAGCCTGGAACAAAGAAGAAGTGGAAAGTGAGCAATTAACAGCAAAAGAAGCTTGCATTAGCTGAAAATGAAGACCAAACGCTACAGGTACCACAGTAGTTATAGTCTCAAGAAGTTGAACTTTACATCAAAATAACATTCATCAACCCTCATTACATCTTCTTTTTGGGTATATATGGAGGTTGATTACAAAAACTATCTGCCATCCTATGTGTGGAGGGGTCATAATGGAATACCAACCACATTAACTACTTGATATGGGCCTCCGCTATGATCTGCTGCTTTAATGAACAAAATTTGACATTCTCTGGTACTTAGGTGTACTTCCCGAACAGGTGGAATGTCGTATGGAACAAGTTCCTTAACCGCTGAAGGCGTTTAACTACTCGAGGCTATACTTTCCTTCCCTAGCCATGGTGTTGGTTGAATGTAGTTGTTGCAGATTTAGTGCGTAGAGTGATGGATCATGGCCTCCTTCCTCCTTTGGGTACACAAGACAGGCCAAAAACACGAGAACTGTATGGAAAATGAACGAGGGTCTGGGAATGAATGCTAGCCATTAGATGGAACTAGCGAACGGTTAAGATCTCATGGCGGGAGGCGATGGGAAGACGTGGGGCGGAGTGAATATGAACTATCAGATCTCGCAAATAGACGGTGGGGATCAACTTGCATGGGATATCGGGAGGAATGTGAGCGGGGAGAACATGGGCCGTTGGATCTGGACATGACAGATCCAATGGTTATCGCGCGGGAAAGGTATGAGAAGGTTAACGAGTGGGGAAATGTACATGTAGGTGGTAAGTGGTTTCCCTGCACTGCTTCGGGATGGCAGGCGGTTTCTGTATGCAGGGGCGCAAGCACATTCAATGAGCGACACGTAGCTGGTAGGTCCGGCAGGAAACCGCTTTCCCCGCGGGCTATCGTATGTGCAGGTTATGGGAGCAGGAGCTATGAATACAGTCAGATCCACGGGGAATGATCAGATGTCCCAGGTTTAAAGCACATGTTTTGATCGACGTGACAAGGGAGGGCCTCGCCGATAACAGTTTTTCATATGCATGCAGCTATAAAGGTTTAAGACCTTAGCGCTGGGGGTTATATGACCACAATCTCATAGGTCAACTTTGCGCCAGGTGGATGTTGGTGGCCACCCACCTATCCCATTTGGACCCCCACAACTGTCTCTTTCAGTTTTTCAGTTTCCTTAATTATAGCACAGTTTACTATTTTTAGCAGTTTTTTGGGTCCTAAACTTCCGGAGCCGTTTTGAGGCCCTAAACGAGGTTTTTTGGGAAATCCACAAATGATTTTTCTGATAAAAATCATCTTTTCCGTCGTAGTCCTCGGAGATATCTTTCCAACAGGCTATCATGCGCATCAAACGGAGATAATACGACCAATTCGTGACCCCGGGAAGTTGGCTGTCCAACTCACCCCAAAACAGGGCCCACAATTTGGCGTTTCATCTTCTAGGGTTAGGTTTTGGACTGTGAAGGGTTTTCCATTGTTTCTCAATAATAAATAGGCCTTAGAGCCTCATTGTAAACACATTTCGGAATAGTTCAGAGGCATGTAGCCGACACATCTCTTCTCAGAGATAAGCTACCATCGCCCTAGCTGGGTTATTTCTATTTCTATTTGTAAGCATATTTCAGTATTTTACAGTAATGAAATGAAGTATTATTTCCGCTGCATATCTGTCTTTATGGTTATCGCATCTCTGTGTTTATGGTTATCTCTGTAATTTATTTGCGTTCCTGTTTAAATCCGGATCAGAGGGCCTCGCCGATAACACTTTTTCATATGCACACAGCTATAAAGGGTTAAGACCTTAGCGCTGGGGGTTATATGACCACAATCTGTTGGGTTGTGTTATATTCTTTCCACGTAGTTAATAGGGGGTTTGAAGGGCACCCGTAAGCCCACTTTATGGGGTCCGGGGCAGCGCCCCGTAAAATTTTGGTTTTGGACCATATGTTAGGTTGGGCAGACCCACCTATGGTTTTGTGCATGATTTTCGCACATGGTTTTTTGGACGCGATGGTTTTCGGTCCATGGTATTGGACGCGATGGTTTTCGGTCCATGGTATTGGATGCTTCGGCATGTATAAATATGTATTGTAACATTGAAAGGAACATAATGAAAAATCAAGCTGGTAGTCCCGGTTTTGGGATCCAGGGAAAAATCTCTTTGCATATGTGTTTTATGGGTTATGCTCTCACATTGTTTATTTTCTTTGTTTAATAATTTGTATGCAGGTAATTTCTGTACAGGGTTAAAACCTACATTTGGTATCAGAGCTGTTTTGGCTTCAAGGGGACGCCTTTGTTGCTGAGGGGTTTCGCTCGGGCCTGTGGTAGACCCTGTTCAGTGGGAGATCTGCGAGATCGATTCTGGTGGTGAAAGAAGATGGCGAACAGTGGAAAGATAGAGATTCAGAAGTTCAATGGTCAGAATTTTGAGTTGTGGAAACTCAAGATGGAGGATCTGTTGGTGGATAAAGATCAGTGGATCGCGGTAGATCCAGGTACTAAACCATTGGGAGTGACCGATGAAGAATGGAAGAAGTTAGATCGGAAGACAAAGAGCACAATACGATTGTGTGTCTCGGATTCAGTATTACTGAATGTATCAGGGGAAGCTACGGCAAAGGCTTTGTGGGTCAAGCCAGGGACTTTGTACCAATCTAAGTCTCTGGTGAATAAATTGTTCCTGCGGAAAAAGCTATATAACCTGAGGATGAAAGATGGAGACTCGGTGACAGAGCATCTGAATGTGTTTAATACTGTGGTAAGTCAGTTATTATCTGTTGATATTAAAATTTCAGATGAAGATAAGTGCATCAGTTTGTTGTGTTCTCTACCAGATTCGTGGGATAGTCTGGTTATTGCAATAGGTAGCAATGCAACTACTTTGCAGTTTGATGAAATAGTCTCAGCCTTGCTGACAGAGGAGATGAGACGGAAAAATATGGACAACCAGAATGGTGATGCCTTGTCTGTACGAGGACGGTCCCAGAACAGAAACAAAAATAAGTCATCGAGTGGGAGATCTAAATCTCCAGGAAAACATACAAAGGTGGTGTGCTGGAAATGCGAAAAGGAAGGGCACTTCAGAAGGGATTGTAAATCTAAAGCTCCTGATAAAGGAAAGGGATCTGATGATGCTCCTTCTGCAGAGGCGAAAACCACCTCAGATGAAGGTGGGGATGTGTACTTGGCTTCTTCAAGTACACATGTAGATCATGAGGCATGGTTGATTGACTCAGGGGCATCCTTTCACTTCACTCCCCATAGAGAGTGGTTCTGTGAGTATGAGAAATACAATGGTGGTGATGTCTTCTTAGGAGATGATAGGAAGGCTAGAATCATTGGTCAGGGAAAAGTAAAGTTGAAGTTGCAAGGTGGAAGGGTTAGAACACTTCCGGGTGTTCTACATATTCCTGCATTGGCCAGAAATATGATTTCTGTAAGCAAGTTGGATGATGCAGGTGTAAAGACGGTGTTCAAGAAAGATACCTGCAAGATGGTTCGAGGAGCACTGATATTAATGCGGGGAGTTCGGATTGGAACTCTGTACAAGCTGCAAGGTAGCATTGTTGTTGATGGGTGCAATAGTTCTATGGTTCCTGAAAATGGAGTAGAGAATCTAGTGGTCTCTGGAGAGAAGACCATGTTGTGGCATCAAAGGCTTGGACATATTGGAGAGAAGGGCCTTCGAATACTTCATGGTAAAGGTATGGTAGAAGGTATGAATAATAGCTCTCTGGATTTTGATTTCTGTGAAAATTGTGTATATGGGAAGCAGAATCGGGTGAGTTTCCCCTCTAGTGGTAAGAGGACGAAACAGAGATTAGAGCTTGTGCACAGTGATGTGTTTGGACTTGTGAAGGTTCCATCACTGGGTAAGTCTGTGTACTATGTATCATTCATAGATGACTTCTCAAGGAATACATGGATATATTTTCTTAAGAAGAAATCTAAAGTCTTTGACAAGTTTAAAGAATTTAAGGCTCTAGTGGAAAATCAGACAGAGAAGAAGATAAAGGTGCTGAGGACAGATAATGGTGGAGAATTTTGCAGCAAGGAATTTGAAGAATTTTGTAAGAAGTGTGGTATAGCACGGCAGAAGACTACTCCATATACACCTCAGCAAAATGGAGTCGTAGAAAGAATGAACAAGAAATTGATGGAAAGGGCAAGAAGCATGCTCAGTGGTGTCGGGTTAGGACAGGAATTCTGGGCAGAGGCGGTGGATACTGCATGTTACCTGATCAATAGATCACCTTCATCAGCGTTAGAGGATAAGACTCCACAAGAAGTATGGACTGGTAAGAAACCCTCTCTTTCACATCTAAGGGTATTTGGATGTGATGCATATGTACATGTTCCAAAGGAGAAACGAACCAAGTTGGATAGTAAATCTGAAAGTGCATCTTTATTGGGTATAACGATGGTTTAAAGGGTTATAAGCTTTGGAACCCAGTCACACGGAAGGTTGTGTACAGCCGAGATGTGTTGTTCAGAGAGGTAAAAGATGTTATTCAACATGAAGTCCAACCAAAGGAACCTGAGAAGATAGAATTTGAGCCAAAGGAGGAAGAATCAGACTCTGCAGCAGAGGAGGAATCAGAAGATGAAGAGCCACAAACTCCGGCTGTGAGAAGATCAGTTCGAGAAAGAAGGCATCCAGAAAGGTATAGTCCATCTGCTTTCAGTTCAAATTTTTCTTTCTCTGTTACTGATAATGATCCTAGAACTGTGAAGGAAGCAGTGGATTCAGAGGATGGAAAACTCTGGAAAGAGGCCATGGTCGATGAAATGGCATCTTTGCACAAAAATGAGGCTTGGGATCTGGTGGAGTTGCCGGCTGGAAGGAAACCCATTGGCAGCAAATGGGTGTTCAAGAAGAAGACAAATTCAGAAGGAAAGGTGGAGAAATACAAAGCTCGGTTGGTAGCAAAAGGTTATTCCCAGGTGCCAAGAATTGATTTTGGTGATATTTTTTCTCCTGTTGCCAAGGTAACTTCTATTAGATTACTTTTATCTGTTGCTGCTGCTTTTGATTTTGAGGTAGAACAGATGGATGTGAAGACAACATTTCTTCACGGGGATTTGGAAGAGGAAATCTACATGAAGCAACCTGAAGGCTTTACGGTGAAGGGTAAGAAAGAACTGGTATGCAAGTTAAAGAAGTCTCTGTATGGGTTAAAACAGTCAGCAAGGATGTGGTATCAGAAATTTGATACATTTATACGGGGACTTGGCTTCACCAGAAGCAAAGCAGATCATTGTGTGTATTTTAAATTAATTGGTGACCGTATTATTTATCTGGTCTTGTATGTGGATGATATGTTGCTGGTTGGAAATGACAAAGAAATTATCCAGGATTTGAAGACCCAATTATCCTCCAAATTCGACATGAAATATCTTGGTGCTGCAAACTATATTTTGGGAATGGAAATTAAAAGAGATCGGTCAAAGAGGAAGCTCTGGTTAAACCAGAGGAAGTATGTCGAGACAATACTCCAGAGGTTTAATATGCAGGATAGTAAACCGGTGAAGGTTCCTATTCCTGTAGGTGTGAGGTTATCTGCTGAACAGTGTCCCAAGACACAAGAAGAGGAAGAGGACATGTCCCGTGTTCCATATGCAAGTGCAGTGGGTAGCCTAATGTATGCAATGGTCTGTACTAAACCAGGCATTGCACATGCAGTGGGAGTATTGAGCAGGTTTATGTCAAAACCTGGGAAGGAGCACTGGACAGCAGTGAAGCGGGTTTTCAGGTATTTGCGTGGCACTAGTGATTATGGTTTGTGCTACCAAAGAAGACCAGGATTGGACAGAGTCTTGGATATTCATGGCTTTGTTGATGCAAACTGGGCTGGAGATCTGGATCAGAGAAGATCTACAAGTGGGTATGTGTTTAACCTATTTGGAGGTGCAGTCAGTTGGATGAGTAAGAAACAATCTGTAGTGGCACTGTCAACTATAGAGGCAGAATACATGGCAGCCACTCATGCAAGCAAGGAAGCAGTTTGGTTGCAGAGATTGTGTTCAAGTATGGGGTTAGTACAGGGAGCTATAAGAATAGACTGTGACAGCCAAAGTGCAATTTTCTTGGCAAAGAACCCTGCTTATCATTCAAAGACAAAGCACATTTATGTTCAATATCACTTTGTGAGGGATATGATAGAAGACAGAAAGGTGTTGCTGGTAAAGGTGGACACTTTGAAGAATACTGCAGATGCATTGACAAAATTTGTGAGCTCTGAGAAGTTCTCTTGGTGTAGAGAAGCAATGGGAATCTCAGGGCTGAAAAATGACTAAGCTCTCCTGTGGCCTCCTGTGGAAAGAAAACAACAAGTGGGATATTGTTGGGTTGTGTTATATTCTTTCCACGTAGTTAATAAGGGGTTTGAAAGGCACCTGTAACCCCACTGCGCCCCGGAAAATTTTGGTTTTGGACCATATGTTAGGTTGGGCGGACCCACCTATGGTTTTGTGCATGATTTTCGCACATGTTTTTTTGGACGCGATGGTTTTCGGTCCATGGTATTGGATGCTTCGGCATGTATAAATATGTATTGTAACATTGAAAGGAACATAATGAAAAATCAAGCTGGTAGTCCCGGTTTTGGGATCCAGGGAAAAATCTTTGTGCATATGTGTTTTATGGGTTATGCTCTCGCATTGTTTATTTTCTTTGTTTAAGAATTCGTATGCAGGTAACTTATTTGCGTTCCTGTTTAAATCTGGATCAGAGGTCCTCGCCGATAACACTTTTTCATATGCACGCAGCTATAAAGGGTTAAGACCTTAGCGCTGGGGGTTATATGACCACAATCTCATGGGTTAACTTTGCGCCCGTGACCCGAGGGAAAAGGACTTATAAAGGATTATAGAGGAAATAGAAATAACGGGGTTAAGGGAGAATAAGGAGCATGAAGGGGAAGGAGGAAATGGAGGTAGCAGGAGTTGTAAGGGTATAAAGCAAATAAAGGGGAAAGGATAAAATGAACAACTCTGAGCTCCCTTTTTACAAAAAACACATGGCCTCGGTGTCTTTGACCCAGTAAATACCGAATTATGTAGCAGAGCTAACACTAGCTCCTTCAAGGGATGAGATCCTCCCTGTGAGGTCTCAAGAACCTGCAAACCATTTCCTTTCTAATGAAAACAAATTAGCCAAAATTCCTAGTGTTGCATTGGGCATGGAGTCTGACTAAAACTAATAAAACCAAATATTTACAACCTTTAAGGCCAAAAGACCTTAAATCACATAAATTTCCAGAAAACGCTCGTTAACTAGGCCATAAAAAACAGCTTCTCCTCCCATACTTTTTAGTATGAAGGTGTTGTTCCCTTGAATCTGTGAAATAATAAAATGGCCTGTCCAAAAAGCATCAAACTTCCCATGATTGCCTTTCTTTTCTTTTAATGCATCCCACTTCAAAACCAAGTCACCAACCTGAAAATTATTTGTTTTTGCCTTCTTGTCAAAGGCTTCCTTGATCTTTCTCTGATGTGCTGCAGCCTTTTCAACCAGTTGTTCTCTAATCTGATGTACCTCTGCTAAATCAGTGATCCTCTTTGCCATTTCTTCTTCCTCATTCTACTCTTCTTGAAGGAATTTTGCCACAGGGAGAGTTAACTGAATTGGGAATACAACTTCAGTGCCATATACCAGCTTGAAAGGAGAATTGCCTGTGTATTTCTTAATGGTCACTCTGTCAGCCCACAATGCATACTTGAGCTTTGAATCCCAATTCTTTTTATTGTCCTCTAACAGCTTCTTAATTATCCTTATCAGGAATTTATTAGAGGATTCTGCCAGACCATTTCCTTGAGGATAATATGAGGTGGAATGAACCAGTTTAATACCCATTGAATCACACATTTCCACCAATTCTTTTTATCTGAAGGCTGTTGCATTATCTGTGACCAGTTTATGTGGGCAACCAAACCTGGTAAATATATTTTCATCTAAAAACTTCATGACCACCTTATGATCAGCCTTTCTGGTAGGAACTACTTCAATCCACTTAGTGAAATAATAGTCATCTGTGTTGGCCATTGGAATCTGGATTGATTTCTCCAATGAAATCCAAGCCCCACTGTTGAAAAGGTCCTTTTGCAAGTATTGGTTTTAAGGGCAGGGATTTCAACTGTTGTTTTCCTTCAAATCTTTGGCACCTATCACAAGATTTAACAAAAGAAAATACATCAGAAAATAAAATGGACCAATAGTACCCAGCTCTAAGAATATTATGGGCACTAGTTTTCCAATAATGGTGTCCTCCACACATGCTAGAATGAAATTGTTGCATGACTTCTATTGACTGTTCTTTGTCTAGACACCTCAAAAGCACTCCAGATGGATCCCTCCAGTAGAGCAGATTTTCATTAATGCAATATTTGGTTGCCCTAAGCTTTATAGTTCTGGCTTGACTTTGAGTAAAGCTTGAAGGGATTTCTAGCTTCAGCAAGAAATTAATTTTTGCAGAATACCAATCACAAGAAGCTAGATTTTCAGCCACTGACTGCTTTCTGTCTGGTTCAGCTGCTTCCTCTTCTTCATTTGTTTGACCGATTTCTGCAATTGTGCCCAGGAAATCTTTATCTAATGATCTGCAATTTTCTTCAGCCAATAACTTGGCAAGACCCTGACCTATGACAAGCTTGGTGGGCTTCAGTTCTATATTAAGTTCAAACAATTTTGCAATCCATTTAGCCCTTCTTCCATCAGCATCAAGTTGTGTTAAGACATCTTTTATTGCAGCATAGGGTACATATGCAATTATCTTGGAATGCAAGATATAGACTCTGAAAGCTTTCAAGGATTTGATAAGGGCATATGCATGTTTTTCAATAATATCATACCTCAGTTCAGCATCCTTCAAGTTCTTGCTGAAAAATGATACTAGATGTTCTGAACCTTCTTCATCTGCCTACAATAAAACTGCTGCAATGGTGTCTTCAGATGCAAATGAGAATACATGGAACTCCTTTCTGTAATCTGTACTTATTAAAGTGGGAGTCTCCATAATAGCCTTCTTAATGGACTAAAACGATCTTCTTGCTATATCAGTCCATTTGATTTCTGCCCCTTTCTTCAACATGGAGGTAATATGCTTCACATATTCATCAAAATTCGGGATAAACCTCATTACAAAGTTAATTTTGCCCAAAAAGGACTAAACATCCTTCTTTGATCTCGGGACAGATAAGGTCCGTATTGCTTTCACTCTTTCTGGGTCAATTTGGACACCTGCAGCAGAAACAATGTTATATATCTAGGGGGGATAATATGGGGTACCAAAGGAGGTACCCAAGGTAATAATGTAATAATGGGATGGGCCATAGTAATAAATAAGGTGGTTAACCCATGTCATGTAAGGGACCACAAGTAGTTAATAATAATGTAAAGGGCCCATGGTATTAGTTGATGGTATGAGGAAACCATGGTAATGATGCATGGTATTGTATGTATGAGGCCTATATAGAGGCTAGAGACTCCACATGGAGAGATGAAGATGAAGAGAAGTATTATTGTATGAACAGGCATATGACTTGTGGAGTGCTCTCCTTCCTTAAGGAGTGAATGTATGGTGTTGCCCTACCTTAAGGGTTTGATCAATAAAGAAGCATTTCTATCTATTTCTATCTTGTTATTATTGGGTTATTCTCTATTCTCATATATTCCCGGGTTAGATCTACAACAATTGGTATCAGAGCTACAACAATTGGTATCAGAGCACTTTCTTGGGCAAACCGTGGAGAATTTTTTTTCATTTTTGCAGGGATTTTTTGGGTGGCGAATTTGCAGATCAGATCTGTACGTTTTGGTGCAAGATCTATAGAATATAATTGTAGATGTGTATTCATTGTGCAAAAATAGCCTATTTAAAAAAAAAAATCGGTTAAATCAAAGTCCGGATGAAGAAGATATCGCTGATTTAAAAATCAGTAGGGTTGCAGACAATTTTTCGGGGCAGCGAATTTGCGGCACATATCTAGACCTCTTGGCACTAGATCTACAAAATCTAATTATATATCTGGAATCTTTGAGAAAAAACACATGATTTCAAAAAAAAAATCATTCGAATCGGAGTCCGGATGAGGGAGATATCGCTGATTTAAAATCAGCTCTTTTTGCAGAAATTTTGGGTGACGCCAGGAGAGTAGCAGCGCAGATCTGAAATTCTAGTGTCTGAATCTGATTTCTATCACATGAGCAGATGCAGAATGGTTGTTCCATTTCTAAAAACAGGTTATAATAGGGATTCTGAGCAATATTGACGGATCTGTGACCATTTCAATTTTTCGCCAATATTTTTGTGATGGCGGACCTAGATCGCTTTGAACAGGAAGACTCTTTTTTGGGTCGTCTCACTAAGCTCCAACAGACTGGTACAGTGGAGGAATATATTACCACTTTTGAAGCCTTAGCCTTCCGCACTAGGGGTCTCATAGATGCATTCTTCAAGGACTGTTTTATCTTCGGTCTTAAAGAAGCCATCAAAGCTCAAGTTCTACTTCACCACCCTTCCACGTGGACGGAGGCTTGCCAGTTAGCTCGTCAGGTCACATTGCCTAGCAAAGATTTTATTTTTACAGAAAAGAAGGAAACTATGGAACCTAAAGGGTTACTTCCTACTGGTATATCCTTATTGCAGATTCATGGATTGATTCAGAAAGAGAAGATCATTGTTTCTATCAATCCTAGTTGTAAACATAATTTTATTAGTGTTAATTTGGCAAAAAAATTGCAAGTCCCAGCAAAACAAATTGAACATACACAGGTTGATGATAAGGATGTTCAAATCTATAAGGATTTGAAGCTTTCTATGGATAAGTATGTGTTTCATGGTGATTTTTATGCTTCAGATACGAATAACATGGATGTTGTTTTGGGATACCCTTGGATGGAATTAGTGGGTACTACCAATATTAATGTGCAGAAGAAATTCCTGAAGCTCTGGTATAAAAAGAAGAAAATTACATTACAGGATATTTCCATTAATAAGCAGGTAGAGTCCAAGGAGGCTGAAGCAGAAGATATTCAAGGGATTGACACATCAGATGATGAGCCTTTGATGATCGACAATCAAACACAAACAGAGGCTGCAGAAGAAAAGGCTACAGGTGATGATACATCAGAGGAGGGCTCAGTGGTTGAAGCCATATTGAAAAAGAAGACACCACAACAGGCACCACAGCAGGGTGAAGTCAAGCAAAAGCCATCGTGGGTTAAAACTTCAACATATCAGCACCCACATCACCCCGCAAGACAACCATCAAGATGGAAACCAAGTAGTCCCATGAAGGATAGCGAGGAGAGAAGATCCACCTACTACACACAGAAGAGCTGCCACGGTCAACTTCCATCCCAAGCGAGTGAGGCACTAGCGAGATCGAGGGTTCACCTTTCTCTTGGATGGCTAGATGCACGTGCATGGTACCAGTGGACTACTCTTTTGAGTAGATCTTATTATTTATGTTCTTCCCATGTTTCGGGGACTAAACATGCTTAGGGGGGTGGAATGTTATATACCTAGGGGGGACAATATGGGGTACCAAAGGAGGTACCCAAGGTAATAATGGGATGGGCCATAGTAATAAATAAGGTGGTTAACCCATGTCATGTAAGGGACCACAAGTAGTTAATAATAATGTAAAGGGGCCATGGTATTAGTTGATGGTATGAGGAAACCATGGTAATGATGCATGGTATTGTATGTATGAGGCCTATATAGAGGCTAGAGACTCCACATGGAGAGATGAAGATGAAGAGAAGTATTATTGTATGAACATGCATATGGCTTGTGGAGTGCTCTCCTTCCTTAAGGAGTGAATGTATGGTGTTGCCCTACCTTAAGGGTTTGATCAATAAAGAAGCATTTCTATCTATTTCTATCTTGTTATTATTGGGTTATTCTCTATTCTCATATATTCCCGGGTTAGATCTACAACAATTGGTATCAGAGCTACAATAATGTCCTAATAGCTTGCCTTCTTCTAAAGAAAATTGTGATTTTTTAGGATTGAATGAAATCCCAAACCTTCTACACTTCAGAACACTTTTTTCAAATGCTGCAAATGGTCTTGATGGCTGCTAGAGTAAACTTTTATGTCATCAAGGTAGATGAGGACAAATTTATCCTTCTCTCCTACAAATGCTATATCCATAGCTCTCTGAAAGGTTACTCCAGCATTCATCAACCCAAAACGCATCTTGGCACACATAAAAGTGCCCCAAGGAGTGGTGAATGTGGTCTTCTCTTGGTGATCTAGGTGCACAGCAATCCGATTAAAGCCTGAAAATCCATCCAGGAAGGACATTACTTTGGCCCCTGAGACCTTCTGCAGCAAATGCTCCATTTTCGGTAGGGGATAATTATCTTTCTTTGAGCACTTGTTCAAAGTTCTGAAATCAACACACCGTATGATTTCTCTACTTTTCTTCCTGACCACCACTAGATTGGCTATCCATTTGGAATATCTAAGAGGAACTATGCTCTTGGTAGCCAGCAATTTTTTAATTTCTTTTTCAATTAGAGGAAGAAGCATGGGATTTATTGGTCTCGGCTTTTGTTTGAAAGGTATTGTGTCTTTCTCTAAAGGGATTTTATGATGAATAATCATTTTATCATAAGTTTTGAGGTCACTATACTCCCAAGCAAACACATCAGCAAATTGTTTCATTATTTTTCAATATTCAGAACTTTGGTCAGCAGATAGATGAGTGGACAGATTTATGTATCTAGCCTGACCTGAACTTCCTATATCATGCTTACAGACTATAGAATGATCTTCTTTTTGGGAAGCCTTGTAAGGCACATCATTTTGGTCAAACAGTCTTTCAAGAGGAATTAGACCCTCAGGAATATGATTGTTGGGAAGCTGAACAATTCTATTTTTACCAATCTTGTTTCTAAGCTGGGATTGGGGACTTTCTTGCAAGGCTTCATTTTCTTGGTCAATTTGCATTTCGGAAAACTCATCAATGACTTACGAAAAGCTATTTAATTCATCATCATCATCAAAAACTTTCCAATGCTGGACATTATCAGGCAAGGATGGTCTGTATTTCATTTGGACTTCATATACCAGTCTGGGAGGCATGGGAGGAATAAATAGACTAGCAGACACACCAAGGGAATCAGCAAGCTGATTTTGGGCTCTAGGAATGTATGAAATATAGAAATAATCAAAAGAATCTCTTATTCTCCATACCTCATCTCTGTATGCTTTCAGCCTTGGGTGCTTTGCTTGAAATGTTTTATTTACTTGCTGAATGATTAAATAAGCATCTCTAAACACCTTTATGTTCTTGATTCCTTTGTCTTTTGCTGCATTAAGGCCCAATAGCAGAGCGTCATACTCTGCTATGTTATTTGTGACTTGAAAAGCCGGCTTAAAAGACAGTTGTGTACATTCTTTCTCTCGAGATATTAGCACCATCCCTGCTCCTGCAATCTCCCTGGAACATGCTCCATCAAAGAACATCTCCCAAACCTAACTTCCTTGTTTTTCTTTGGCCTGAACTATTGGTTTCCTGATCTGCATTGCAGCCTTCTGAGATTCTTCTATTTGGAGAATACATACTCCAAAATAAGTGTCCACAACATAAATAGGATGATTGGTAGGATTTATTTCATCACTAATGATATATGCCAGTTTTGCTTCTCTATATAATCTCCTGCTTTCTCCTCCAAACACTGGGACAATGGCATAAGATAGATCATTTTGTAATGTCCCACCTAGTCTCTTAATCCATCCTCTAGACAGCAACATACCAAACTTAGGAGGGACATCTGCTACCACAACATCCATCATCATACTCTTCATGGGCAGCTGAGTTAAGGTAGTGGCCAAGTCTTTGATTAATCCTAGGCATTTCACTTTCCTTGAATCAAAAGAGAATAAGTCATGATATGGTCTGGTGATGTCAAGGCCTAACTCCTCCATGACAACTTTAGGCATCAAGTTGTGGCTGGCCCTTGTTTCTAGCAGGCAATTGTGGAGGATTTTGTCATGAATGGTCAAAGAGACATAAAAAGATGGAGAATTATTATCAGCAGGTTCAATCATAGGGCTGAGCACAATGGTAGGCTTTTCATCTTGCAAATTGACAGAGTTAGTGGAGGTTTGTGTAGTTTCCAGCTCAAGAGCTTCAAGGATATACTTTCTAAATACTTCACTTTTCACCAACTCTACCAGAGGCACATATATTTTCAATTTCTGAACTTATGACTCAAAGCTAAAAGAAGAGGAAGGCAACTTATCAGAACCTCTTACCTCTTGAACTGGAGCTTTGAGAATGACTGGGTCAGCTGTTGGTCCTCTCTGTCTGATATTCTGTGAGTATGTTTGGAAAACAGCTCTTTGAGCAAGATTCTCCTTGAAATTTTTTGCATTGGACCTCAGGTTGTATCTTTGTTCTTCACCGGTTTGTATAACTACCTCTCTGTCCCACTCCTGACTATCTTGTGCTTGCAACAATGATTCTTCATACGCAGTCAATGTCAAAAAAGTAGCACTGCCTTTATCTTCCATGCAGTGAATTTCATCCTAATCTTCTTCAAATTGTTCCTCCTCCATGACTACATTTTGGAAAGGAGCTTTAACTTTCTGTTCTTCATTTGGTTCCTTACCCCTCTGAATGATTTGCAACTATTCATTTGATCTTTTAAATGGATTTGAATTTCTTGGAGCAAATGTGTTCTACTGCCTTGTCTTTTGTGAATTCTGCTCAACCTTTAGCTTAGAAATTTCAGTAGCCAATGACTCTATCATCTTAGTCATTTTGTCTAATTTAGGCTCTGAAGATGATGTAGAGGAAGTAGAAGCCTGGCCTCTTTGCTTCCTTCTATCAGCTTGACCTGTTGGAAATAATACTGAGAGGGGGGGGTGAATCAGTATTATCAGATCAGATAAAACTTTTCAATTTCATACTCAGAAACATATACGCAACTTCAGATAAGTGAACCCGCGTGTACACGCGACTGTGTCTAATGCAACTAGCGTATACCAAGAGATCTTATAATTCAGTTAGCTTAATCTTCAGTAAATGCATCAGAACATTATTAAGCAATTTAACAGTAAACAGGTGCAGTATAACAGAACAGAACATCACACAAGAGCCACACACATGAACACCATGATATAAGGTGGAAACCCAATGTGGGTGAAAACCACCTGCTGCAATTCGTCTCTTTCTTCTTTAATGAGAAACTTCTTTTACAATGTACTGGTGCAGTCCTTTACCAGTACGCAGGCTACAACCTGCAGAGGGCTACAACCCTCTCTCGTTTTCCAACTACTTCTGGAAGGGAGCTACAACCCCCTCAGCTCTTGTACTAGCTGATCCATTTACTAGTACGTAGGTGCTGACCCTACAACCTTCAGGGACCACGTTTCATCAATTTTCAGACTGGATCCAAGAATACAAAGCAAACATTACCGCAATACAATCATCAACTTATACTTGCATCATAATTCATTAAACAACCCAATACCGAATCACTGAAACCCTGTCATCAAGAACACAGAACCCAAACCAGAATCCAGAACTCTGTAACAACCACCAGAATCAGCAGCAACCTGAAATATTAACCCTTATCATGCATACGCTACTTCACTGTACCAAAACCGCGTGTATACGCGCTTTCTCCAAAGGCAACCCGCGTGCAGATCTAGAAATGATTACTTCTGCCTTCGCTGTCAGATCCAACCCTTGCCAAGCGTCCCGAACAGATAACTAGCAATACCAGATCCTCTCACTGTGTCAGACACTCACAATCCATACCACTTTTGCCTAGTGATCTTCTCCTTATATAGCCTAAGGCCTTGTTCAATACCAAGAGCCAAAACCATAGGAACACAATACCATCAACCTCGAAACTAGGGATCAACACGTCCGTCGAGACATTATGGTCCAAAACCATAGGCACAACTTCCAAGGTCTAACTACCACGGACCAAAGGTACTTTTCACATGTACGCGCTTTTACTGAAGCCAACCTGCGTGTACACGCGGATTCTCCTTGCTGAACCTGCGTATATCTATTTCTTGTCCTGCTGTACTGAGATCTGTCCTCTGATCAAGTTGCCATCACCTGTACCAACCTCTGAGCACCTGTACCAACCTCTGAGTGAGTTGCCATCAAGGACAACACTTGAAACATAATGCCAACAATCTCCCCCTTTGGACTTGATGGCAACCACCACACCAAGTCACTCTCCCCCTTTGACATCAAGGGCAAAGGGCGTACCAAGATATGCTCTTCTTTGGTATACCTTCTACTGTCCATACTGCTGTCCATACTCCCCCTGAGTACATGCTGAAGTTTCTGATTTGACTCCCCCTTTGTATATGCCAAAGTGTACCAATCTATCCACTCTCCCCTTGAGCAGATGCAAGTTCTAAGACCAGCCATTCAGATCTGTATCATAAGCATCAGCCTGCAATACCATTCCTTTGATCAAACAACAAGATGTATCATCAACTTCTAACCATAGTGCCAACAATGAATTATTTGAAGAATATTCTCCCCCTGAGTGTGAGCCAACCATGTCTGAACCATTTCCTGAGTCTGTTCTGCTCCCCCTGAGCCTGAGCCAACCTGGGTCTGTTCTGCTGCCCTTTCTCCATATACGCGACTTTGCAGCCTGTAACTCGCGTATATACGCGACTTGTCTTCATTATATCAGCGTATGCAGGATGGAATACCGAATTTCATCACTTTCAGATTCCCCTGTGTCTGTTATGTCAGCTGACTGAGTTATCCCACACCTTTCTGTCTCTGTCTTCTTCAATTCCTGCAACTGTGATGATGTATGGTCCCCTTGTCTTGAATTTTGAAATCTGCTCCTGCATTCCCTTGCTTTATGCCCATAGTTGTTGCATGTATAACACCTTATATTTTTCATGTTCCTTCTATCACAATCAATTGCTTTGTGTCCATATGCATTACAGGCAAAGCAATACCCTCTGAAATACCTGGGATGCGATGATCTTTCTTGAACCATTCTACTTCTGCATCTGGCTGCAACATGTCCAAGATTATGACATACATAACATTCAACATTATTCAGCGGAGGAAATAATCGTCTGTCACATCCATAGTTAGGAGTAAAGGATCTTCCTTGAGGAATTTCTTTCCTTGGTTGTTCCTTGAGCATTTCAGATTTCTCATTAGAGTTTCTTGCCTCACCTTGTGAACTAGATTCACCTTCAACATATTCATGAAAACCAAGACCAGTCTTGATAGCAGGAGATCTTTGACTATTAAGAATATCATCCAAGACTTTAGAACTATCTTGAAATCGTAAGAGCTTATCCTTTTCTTCTAGTTTACCTTTCAAGATATTTACCTCAACTTGATGTTTTTCTTCCTTTTTCAGATACTGCTTCCTTAGGTCTTCTTCAACTTTTCTCCCTTCTTCCACTTGTCGCTTTAGTTTGATCACTTCATGTTTTTGATCTTCAAGATCTTCTTTTAGAGAGAGGATCTTTGATTCAAGTCTCTGAATAGTTGTGCTCTGATCTTTTGCTATATCCTGCAATTTCTCCCTTACCCTGGTTTCTGTCTCCAATTGTTCTTTTAATTTGGCAACTTCTTCAGTTTCTGCATTCTTCTCTTCATGTGCCATGAGACTTTTAATATCCTCGCTATTATTGGATGAAGCATTCTTCTTCTTATGTGCCATGAGACTTCTAATATCTTCACTATCATTTAATGTACTTTTAATATGGGTATAATAGCTTCTACCATCTTCTTCATATATCTTTCCTTTGTTATGAGGACATCTAGCAGCATAGTGACCAACTCTACCACATAGAAAACATTTGAAAGGTAGCTTATCTTTGAACCGTCCAGTTCCCCGTTCAAGATTCTTGACAAAATTTACCTCATCTTCTTCCTCTGACACTTCGAATGCGGCCTCTGGTGGTACCTCTTGTCGCATTTCAAAAGCAGTTAAGATCCCGTGAAGCTGTGACATGGTAATTTTCTGCACATTCTCCTTTTCTTCTATGGCAGATACTTTAGAATCAAATTTAGTAGACAGAGATCTCAGAACCTTTTGAACTAAGACAACTTCCTCAAATTCTTCACCCAGATCCCTCATACAATTCACAATCTCATCCATACGCAGGAAATAATTAGCTATGCTTTCATTACTTCGCATCTTAAGAGTTTCATACCGGATTCTGAGAGTTTGAAGCTTTGCTATTTTTACCTGATCATCTCCTTCGTAGCTTGTAACGATTTTGTCCCATATTTCCTTAGCTGATTTGAAATGCATGATCTTCATAAATTCTGATTGAGTCAAAGTACTCAATAGGACAGTAACTACTTTGGCATTGAGCTCATATTGCTTTTTCTCTACTGGATCTGTAGGAGTTGCTGATGGGAATTTGTATCCTTCTTCTACGATTCCCCAAGCTTCTGCTCCAAGAGACTGTAGATATGCAGTGGTTCTTATCTTCCAGTGAGTAAAATTGTTCCCGTCAAAGACTAGTGGCCTGATGCGTGCCTCTCTTTCTGGATTAGCCATTTTGATGGATCTTTTCCTTCAAGCGATCAAGCTTCTTCTGAAGGTCCTGGCTCTGATACCAATTGTTGGAAATAATACTGAGAGGGGGGGGTGAATCAGTATTATCAGATCAGATAAAACTTTTCAATTTCATACTCAGAAACATATACGCGACTTCAGATAAGTGAACCCGCGTGTACACGCGACTGTGTCTAATGCAACTAGCGTATACCAAGAGATCTTATAATTCAGTTAGCTTAATCTTCAGTAAATGCATCAGAACATTATTAAGCAATTTAACAGTAAACAGGCGCAGTATAACAGAACAGAACATCACACAAGAGCCACACACATGAACACCATGATATAAGGTGGAAACCCAATGTGGGTGAAAACCACCTGCTGCAATTCGTCTCTTTCTTCTTTAATGAGAAACTTCTTTTACAATGTACTGGTGCAGTCCTTTACCAGTACGCAGGCTACAACCTGCAGAGGGCTACAACCCTCTCTCATTTTCCAACTACTTCTGGAAGGGAGTTACAACCCCCTCAGCTCTTGTACTAGCTGATCCATTTACTAGTACGTAGGTGCTGACCCTACAACCTTCAGGGACCACGTTTCATCAATTTTCAGACTGGATCCAAGAATACAAAGCAAACATTACCACAATACAATCATCAACTTATACTTGCATCATAATTCATTAAACAACCCAATACCAAATCACTGAAACCCTGTCATCAAGAACACAGAACCCAAACCAGAATCCAGAACTCTGTAACAACCACCAGAATCAGCAGCAACCTGAAATATTAACCCTTATCATGCATACGCTACTTCACTGTACCAAAACCGCGTGTATACGCGCTTTCTCCAAAGGCAACCCGCGTGCAGATCTAGAAATGATTACTTCTGCCTTCACTGTCAGATCCGACCCTTGCCAAGCGTCCCGAACAGATAACTAGCAATACCAGATCCTCTCACTGTGTCAGACACTCACAATCCATACCACTTTTGCCTAGTGATCTTCTCCTTATATAGCCTAAGGCCTTGTTCAATACCAAGAGCCAAAACCATAGGAACACAATACCATCAACCTCGAAACTAGGGATCAACACGTCCGTCGAGACATTATGGTCCAAAACCATAGGCACAACTTCCAAGGTCTAACTACCACGGACCAAAGGTACTTTTCACATGTACGCGCTTTTACTGAAGCCAACCTGCGTGTACACGCGGATTCTCCTTGCTGAACCTGCGTATATCTCTTTCTTGTCCTGCTGTACTGAGATCTGTCCTCTGATCAAGTTGCCATCACCTGTACCAACCTCTGAGCACCTGTACCAACCTCTGAGTGAGTTGCCATCAAGGACAACACTTGAAACATAATGCCAACATGACCTTTGAGCTTTTCTGCAACCATAATATTAGACTTTACTTCTAGGGTTGCATCCTGCATATCAGCTAGAGTGGCACATCTTTGTTCTCTCAATAACAGGCAGAAATCAGAGTCAAAAGAATTAGCATAAGTGAGTTTGGAAGAGGTGGGGGTAGGCTTTACCTCAGCTGGTATCTTACTATACATATGATTGAATCTTTTATTAAAATCAGGCAATGATTCCCCATTTTCCCTCTTCAGGTTACCAAACTCAGTATGATAATACAGCGAGTCCTTTTTATCTCCCCAGTGCTTCAAAAATGCATCATCTAAGGCTTCAATATCAGCAATAGATCTAGGAGCTGGTTCTCTGAACCACTTCCTGGCCTCTCCATAAAAGCTCTGGACAAAGACTCTCATCCACACATCATTTTCACTTATATCTAAGTTATCAGCATAACTGTAAAAGGCTTCTAGGTGTTCTTCTGTTGTTACTCCCTCTGTGCCAGTGAACATAGGCATATATTTTTGATATTCCCCCACAGGCATGGGATTCAAAGGAACAAGCAAGACCAAAGGTCCATATCTAGCAGCAACAATTCTTTCTATCTTTGTGGGTGCTTGCTGGCCTCCCATGATTGGGGTATGTGGAAGGATACTAGAACATTGAGAAGTATGAAACAATGAAATGGATGACAGAGACAAAGGGATGTTATGGACTGTGTGGGAAGCTTTGTTTGGACTGAGATTCAAAAGGAAACTAACTGCACAAGGGGCTGAATTAATCTCTGAAGGAATTTCCTTATTAATAGTACTGGGCTCTAAATCTTCAAACTGTATATCTTCAGCTATGATTTTATCTTTCAGAGATGAATGAGATTTCTTAGGCTTACCTAATCCTGACGCCCCTTTCTGTGATTCTTTCTTCGATTTGACAGTCCTCTCAGGGTCAGGCACTGGTTCAGCTGGTGGTTTCTAAGGATTTCTTCAAGTATGTCTCACAAACTGAGCTAGAACTTCAATGTGGAGTCGCCAAATGTTTGTCTTTCTCCAGTGGAGTCGCCAGATAGATGATTACAACCAGAAATGTGCCCAGACCTTGTCTATCATCAAAATATGGAACTGTGTCGTTCCCCAGGGAAGCTAAGCTTCAATCTCCTCTCCTCAGCAACGACGCCAATTAATGTTATCACCCTAAGAAACTCTCCTAGGTTGTATATCAGAGATGCTCGGGAACATTACAAAATCAACAAAAATTTTGGAAAATGGTGGATGAATGGAAGGAATGATGCACATTCAAGCCAGATAACCAGTTCTACTATGCTTAACCCCAGACATGGGTGAACACCCCCAGACTACAAGGCTTTAGACCACCAATTACTCACAATTTGAGGATTAAGTGGAAATGGAGAATACTGAGCACACCAGCAGATGCACAGGACCCTGTGATGGCCAGCTGCAACCAGTAAGAGGTCTGTAAATCTATTTCCTAATGCACAGATAGGGTGACAGCTCTTTGGCATTAAAATAATAGAAACTTGCATACACATTGAATGATACATACTATAATTTATCACAGAGGTGGGATGACAGCCCCTATAATGTTAAACATCAAGAGCACATTAAAAATGCATAACAGACACTGCTTGGAACAAATAAGAAGTGGAAAGTGAGCAATTAACGGCAAAATAAGCTTGCATTAGTTGAAAATGAAGACCAGACGCTGTAGGTATCACAGTAGTTACAGTCTCCAGAAGTTGAACTTTACATCAAAACAACATTTATCAACCCTCATTACATCTTCTTTCTGGGTATATATGGAGGTTGATTACAAAAACTATCTGCCATCCTATGCATGAAGGGGTCATAATGGACCACCAACCACATTAACTGCTTGATATGGGCCTCTGCTATGATCTGTTGCTTTAATGAACAAAATTTGACATTCTCTTGTACTTAGATGTACTTCTCCAACAAGTGGAATGTCGTATGGAACAAGTTCCATAACTGCTGAAGGAGTTTAACTGCTCAAGGCTGTACTTTCCTTCCCTGGCCGTGCTGCTAGATGAATGTGGTTGTTGCGGATTTAATGCGTAGAGTGTTGGATCATGGCCTCCTTCCTCCTTCGCGTGCAAAGGACAGGCCAAAAACACAAAAACCATATGGAAAATGAACGAGGGCCTGGCAATGAATGCTAGCCATTGGATGGAACTGGTGAACAGCTGAGATCTCATGGCGGGAGGTGATGGGAAGACGCGGGGCGGAGTGAATATGAACCATCAAATCTTACAAATAGATGGCGGGGATCAACTTGCAGGGGATATCGGGAGGAATGTGAGCAGGGAGAACATGGGCCGTTGGATTTGGACGTGGCAGATCCAACGGTTATCACGCGGGAAAGGTGTGAGAATCTTAACGAGCAGGGAAATGTACGTGTGGGCGGTAAGCGGTTTCCCCACACTGCTTCGATATGGCAGGTGATTTTCGTATGGGGGGGCACGAGCATGTTCAATGAGCAACACGTAGCTGGTAGGTCCAGCGGGAAACCGCTTTCCCCGTGGGCTATTGTTGTGGGGAAAAGTATCCGATGCGGATGACCCTATCCCTACTCTAAAGGTGACAGTCTTTAGCAACAACTGAAAGTAAAGTTTTGATGATTTCCTTTATGAAAGTACAGAGAGAATGAAGAAAGATTAACCAACCTGGTGTCTTTCGCTTAGTCGATCCTTGTCCTCTCTCTTTGTCTCTTGTTCCCAGCTCTTTGCTCTCTTTGCCGGTCCAGCTACACACAGATCCTGCACAAACAAGAGAGGAAACTACAAGATACAAGTACTCATAACTGATACATGGATTAGAGTGAATCAAATATACATGTAAATACAATACATCAATGCAATACAAGTATATAGGAGAACATGAAAAACTTTATTGATAGAAGTAACAGGGTTCTGAGAAGGTTACAACCAATGATGGCTCCAATCCAGCAGCACCTCCCCAGCAGCAAGAACTCTCCTCTTCACCTCTAGTAAAACAATCACCCAATAGCTCTAACTGTAAACCAACAGCACCTCCTTGCTTTACACAAAATTCCAGCCTCCTTAGACCTCATAGAAGAGCTCTATATATAGGAGAGAAGAAGAGAGGATGAGTCAGCTTGAGGCTGGCATAGAGCTGACTAGTGTCCTCTCCCTCTTCAGTTAATCTTCAGTTCTTGAGTCCACTTGGAGATCCTTGCTTACACATGGTGATCAAGTACCTCTTACTCATCACAGGGCGAATCTCATGAGCCAAGTGTCAGTTTGGAAGCTTCCTGGGCAGTTGACACCTTGCAGAATGACTGTGCCACTTGGCCAATCTCGCCCAGCGCAGGTAGCCTTCATTAAATTTGACTTCCAGCGCAGGTACAAGGAGGGACAGTTGCATTCCAGCGCAGAAGCTCAGTGGAGCAGCTGACATGATCCAAAATAAGCCTGTTTTGAAGTGTTTTCAGGTGGAGAACTGATTGGAAGTGCTGTTGTTTGATGACCTTGTTCTTTTAGGGGTAAGAACAACATGTTTAGGGACTGAGGATCCCTGTGATTATTGACATTTCATGCTCCATGATGCGAGGCACAAAAATGTCTATAACAGTTGCCCCCTAAAGTATGAGGCCGTTTATCGGGTGAAATACTTTATCTAGAGGGTCCGAAGTTCATTCCAGTGCTGACGAGGCGCCCTGTAATACAATACAATACAATACATTATTTTTCATTCTGTTTTCATGATCTAGCTGAGGCGGGCATTCCCATGCTCAGCTTTATAAATACATTTTGGTACATAGAACAGACGATCGTCTGATGGTAGACTGATAATTTTCTGCTGAAATTATCATCCTTTGAGTAGGATGATCATCTGTTGCAATGATGTACATGACAAATGCTTTTATATTTCCTGAATATGTATCGCAGCCCGGATGGATGAAACTAGATCCGGGGTCTTCAAACTCGTTCGATCTTCACTCTAAGTACAAGTCGATCCATGTGAGAATTTCGCTGAAGTCGAACATGGAAAGACATCGCTTGATTACCGGTCAATGATGAAAACCGTTAACAAGCGCGAGAGGAATCACCGATAATGATAATGACCCTCAAGGTACTGCAGTACAATTCACGTGGCGTGAATAAAGGACTTGGCGTCGAACGCCACGCAAAATCTTCTGGTCGAAGGTCATTGATGTATACCTGTCGCCGGAAGTGAGAAACTTGCCATTGAGGCATGCAAGCTTCAAAGTACTGATGGGGGTGTTCCTAGATCAACTTCTTGGATAATGAGCTGAAGTCGACAAGAAGCGATCCGTCAAAGGAGGGCCTTAATGAATCCCACATCAATGACACGGAACGGAGCTAATGATTTTAGTGGAGGTGAAAACAAACTGTGACATATGATTCAGGGTGGCGATCATGAATGGATGAAGGATAATGTATGGCAGTGGATGGGACACGGTTGACACTTTCAGAATGACCCCTCTTGAACATATAACGACACTGATGCGATGGATCGGTAGCATTACCCCAAATGTGGATGGTTTGGCGAGGACCATGGCGATGAGACCGGTGAATGAAACAACCCAACCCGATGTGGTACGGAAGAAAAGTGTCATGTTCAAGAGTGACTTGCTACCATTAAACTTTGATGTTCTCCCAATTTTTCCCCAGTCATTTCTGACCAGTACCTCTTTATTTTGTCAAGCTTGAGGAGGATAACATATGCTTGTTCTATAACCTACCCTTCGGGCAAGCCCATCGCTATGATTTAACAAGCCTAGCGATAGGGAAACTCGTTCTCGTCTAAAGACAAGTTTGTCGCTATTTAATCATTTTAACGAGTCTAACGACAAAGAAAACTCGGTCCTTTTCATTTTTAGAGAGTCTGAAAAGGTACAGAAAGTTAACTCCATAATTCCTTTTTCGTCATCTAATCCCTTAAGTCCGAAAAAGTATAAAACAATACAGAAGGGATGAGTGTTCGGTACTTTTAACGAGCCGAACAAGACAAGCGCTCGATCTTTTTGTGTAATAATCCCTTAGGTCCAAAAAGATTAAAGTCTAAATGAGGGATAGCGTTCCGGTCGTTTAACGAGCTGGAAGGCCAAAACTTGGCAAACTTTTCATATTTTACGAGTCAGTGAAAAGAGCTCAAAGAAGACTCGTCTTTTGAGGAACGAGTGATAAACAGGGATAACAATTGATTCCAGGTACAAATTGGAATTTTCCAATCACGGTAGTGTCACAAGGATGGCTAGGTGAAATCACTCTTCGCAGCTGTTCCTCAAAAAGGGTAAACACACATATGGGGGTGAACGACCGGCCAAATGAAATGGAGGTGATGGATGAAAACACGACCAAGGCTTTTAAGGCTTATAAATTTACGATCGCAATGGTTATTTACCGAGATAGGTTCATTTTTTTAATGAGCTTGAACTTTGGCGGAAAAACTTTGCTCACACTTTTCTATTTTTTAACGAGCATAAATTCTGTGGTAAAACTGCTCGATTCATGGTCAAATTTAATTTTTTACTTTTACTAGCTTTTCTCTTTTCAAACGTAGTACTTCATCTTCAATTGCTGCAACAAATTTTGTTAGAAATGGACAATATTTGCATGAAAACGAGATTATAACCCTAATATTAAACTTTAAACTGTGTAAAAGTCATAAAAAGGGGTTTTTACCTCTCATTTACCATTTCATTTGCATTTTGCTTGTTGGAGCTCTGGAGGTGCCTCCTTTTCCTTGATTTTCACCAGCTGATTCCGGGAGATTCTGTGGACGATTTTCGGCGCCGTTTGGACTAGGTAGGAGCTAAACCTTAGCCCTTCACTTTCATGGTTTCCTTTTTTAGTTTCATGCATGTTTTTCAGGGTTTCTGAGCCCCAGGGGTTTCATCAGGGCGCCCTGGCATCAGCGCAGGTTCCCTTTTCGAAAATTGCGCTGTATTTCAGGCAGCCTTAAGGCAGACTGCCTTACAGCGCAAGGGGAAGCCTCTCTGCCTGCGCTGGGCCTAGAAAAGCTGACCTTGCATGTGTTTTTTGATGATTTTTTCACCAGATTTTCATCAAAATCAGGAACTTACTCCTTCTCTTGTTTGCTTGCAGGGAACTTTGAACGAAAATGTCCCTTACATGGTGAGAACGAGAACATGAAGCAGAGGACATGGTTGCACTCCATGACCCAGTCACGGTGAACGCGCTTCGGAACTGTGGCCTGCTGAAGTTCTTCCGTATCTCTAGCATGAGAGCACAGATTTCTTTACTGCAGTATATGCTTGATGCTTGGGATCCTGTTAACCAAGTATTCCAGATTAGGGGGAAGTCTTTCCCCTTGACCATAGAGGACATGTACTTCTTGAATGGGTTGTCAAGGCAGGGTGCCCCCATTTCTTTGTCAGGTACGGCTCGAGGGACTACTTCCACCAGAGACTATATCCGTCAGTATTGCCGGGAAGGTTCACAGCCGAGCAAAGACGACAAGATCAACATCCGTGACATCACTGACAGGTCTCTCAGGTCCATTCTGTTTACTATTGGTAGGATGGCCGGTAGCGCAGCTTTACATGTTGCCAACAGATCTTACATGCAGCACGCCTTGGAGTGTCTCCAACCGAAAGTGTTTAACTGGTGTGATGCAGTACTTGTTCAGATGAAAAGTCAATTGACCAAGGTAAAGGACGGGGGGCTGAAGAACTTTGGTTTTGGTTCTATTCTGACTGCCTTTGTCTTGGAGAAAATCCCATTGATGCAACCTCAGTACATCTTGCTCGATTTACCATCTCCGACCGAGCCACGCATGCAGAGGTGGGTTGACCATATGTCCCGGCATGCTGGTCAACCTCATATTACTTTCACTGAGTCCTTCTTTAGGTGGTTCGAGCGTCAGGAGATGGCATTTTCCGAGTATCCATACGTGGGTATGGACTACCGAGGTGATCCGGACTTGGTGCTTCCGGATGGCGAGCAATGGGGCGCTATTGGTAAAATCTCTGACCATATCACTGTTTATTGTTTTTATTCATGATGTTACTGTTCAAACTGATCAAACTCTTGGGTGCATGCAGATGTTGGTCCTGTTCGTCCAGTAGCTCGTCCACGATCGCCAGTTGCTGCCCCAGCAGCAGAGCCTGCTAGGAGAGTTGTTATTCGCGACCTTGGTGATACTGAGATACTTGCAGCTGTGCAGGAGCAGGTTGAGAGCCTTACTCGTGGTCTTCCGGATGTACAGATCGACGAGTTACCTTTACAGTTGCAGCGGCACACTATTGGCGTGCCTAGACGATGGACTCGTCTCTTGCGCATGATCGCACAGACCGTGACGTACTTTCATGAGCACCACTAGGCTAGGGTGCCCCCTAGCATCTTTTTGAGTTCTAGGTCATATGACCAATTTTGTTTTGATTACAGCACATTATGTACAAACTATAAACAGCTTTATATATTTTGATTTTCGGAGTTTATTTCAGTTTATTTGTGATCCACTTACATAGCACCGATGCATCTCTTTTTTTTTTTATATATGTTGTAAATGTCTATCTAATACATAGTTTGCTAATGAATCTGTTAATGTGTTCAAGTTTCTGGAAATATGTTGGTATTGAATTGAATCAAACTCTCTTTCCAAAATCTTAACTCTTAGAAACATACGATAAATAGCTGGATTGCGGACTGAATATATACCAGTGAGTTGTAGTATCACAAGTTGTGAGTCTAGCCTGACATGAGCGATGGTATCAGAGAGGAGTTCAATCAACGCACTATACTCAGCGATATTGTTCGTTGATCGTCCAATACACACACCTCTGAAACTCACTAACTCGCCGCTTGGATCAAAAATGGCCCAGGCTGCGGAGGACAAATTCCGCGTACTACGACTCGCTCCGTCGGCATATCCCACATATGTATCAGAATAATTCGACATCTGCAACAAACGAGAAAGGTGGATTACTTAACCGAAACAAACATTTTAGCGAAAACAAAATACAACAAAATCACTCAGGTTACTATTTAGGCATAGTAACGCTTGAGGTACAACCCGTTACGGGGTTGCGCCAGTGGTATTCCGTCATAATCCATTAACTCGTAGGCTCCTTTTGCTAACACCCTTTTAACAATATAGGGACCCATCCATAAGGACTGAAATTTTCCTGCTCCTAATTTGTCGGATTCTTGGTCGTAAAGCAAAACCAAGTCACCCTCAGAGAAGTTGCGAGGTTTGACATTTTTGTCGAACTGTGCTTTGACTCGTTTCTTATGGGCCTCGTTCGCCAAAGCGGCGTCACGACGGTTTTCATCCAACTGGATCAATTCCAAGAAACGAGCCTCTTCTTCTGAGGTTCCGGGGAGGAGGTCAATTGCGAGTTTAAGAGACGAAATTTCGCACTGGATCGGTAAGACTGCCTCCAGGCCATACACCAATTAGAATGGTGTGAACCCAGTGGCGTTCTTTACCGAGGTTCGGTAAGCCCATAATGCTGAGTACAGGATTAGATGCCATCTTCTTTTGTGAACCCCGATCATCCTTTGCAACATTCGCTTCAGGACCTTGTTGATTGCCTCAACTTGTCCGTTGGCTTGTGGATAATACGGGGTAGAGCTGTCGTGCGATAGCCCTAGTTTGGCAGCTAATTCAACCATCATGTGATTGCGAAAATGCGATCCATGATCTGTCACTATAGCTTGCGGAACGCCGAACCTGGCGACTACATGATTGAAAAAGAAAAGGGCAGTTGTTTCACCAGTGTTATCCAATATAGGCATCGCCTCGGCCCATTTGGTAAAATAGTCAACAGCGACTATAATATACCCATGCCCCCCGGTCGAGGTGGGGTTACATTGCATGAAATCGATGCCCCACTTGGCGAAGGGCCCAACAGCAACTATCGGCTGTAAGGGTGCGGGTGGTCTTCTGGTTTTGCTATCAAAGAGCTGACATGCATGGCAACTTCTGACAGTTATTATGCAATCTTTAAACATAGTTGGCCAGAAATATCCTGCTCGTAAGATCCTTTGTGCTGTTGCATATCCAGATTGATGCCCCCCGCACGTGCCTGAATGACAATCATTCAGGGCTTTTTCGGCCTCCTCATGGGTAAGGCACCTCCTTAGAACCGTATCGACACCACGACGGTAAAGTGTATCACCGATGATCATGTAGTCTTTAGATTGGTATCGTATACGTTTCCGTTCCGAGTGTGAGGTATTAGGCCTAAATTTTTGGGTTTGGAGATAAACAATGATGTCTCCATACCACTCATCGCTTACTGATATCAGAAACAAATTTTCATCCACGATTGACTCTTCTGATGTTTCATCGTTGGATGACGATGGGAGATCGCATAATAATTCCGCGAAAACTAGAGCTTTCTTCGATTTGCATTTTACAAAATCTAAATCGAACTCTTGAAGGATGGCTATCCATTTTGAATATTTGCCCCCAAGCAACTGTCGCGACAGTATATATGTCATGGGATTGCAATCTGACAGAATGGTAGTTTTCCTAAAGAGGACATAATGTCGAAACCTTTGAATCGCTTGAACAGCAGCAAGCGCTAGTTTTTCAACATAAGAATATTTACTTTCTGTGTCATTTAAGTTTTTACTTAAATAATAAATAGGATGTTCAATTCCATCGACTTCTTGCACTAAGACCATCGCAATGGTCGTCTCTGCTGCAGCTAGATACAGGTTAAAATCTCTTTGATAGTCCGGGGCGTACATTAATGATGCTCTTACTAGAGAATCTTTCAGAGCGTCAAAGGAAGCTTGCGCAACCTGGTCCCAGACAAAAGGTACATCCTTTTTCAAAAGACGAGTATAACCTTTGGCAAGTTCTGCGTAATTTGGAATGAACCTCCTCAAAAAGTTTGCTTTCCCTTGGAGTTTCTGAATCTGAAGCAAATTTGAAGGTGGAGGCAAATTAATGATTGCCTGAACCTTACAGGGGTCGAGACGAATCCCATCCTTAGAGACAACAAAGCCAAGTAAACGACCAGAACCGACGCAAAACACACACTTGTGCGGATTGAGTCTTATCTTGTAATGTCGGCAACGTAGAAATATTGCTCTCAAATGCTGCGGATGATCAGTCCGCTTCCGCGAATGAGCCGACATGAATATTCTCAACAACATCAGATTTTGTCGAGATGTTTATGGCTATGGTTTCTTCAATATTGGATAGGTTTCTCTCTAAATCCACCGTATTTACAGTATTTGTTAGGAATTCAAACACTGAAAGGTGGGATAGGTCGTGATGAGTTTCTTCTTCACACTCTGGAAGAAGGGAACGATGGTGGTGATCATTCCATGGTGCCCCCTCAATCATCATTGATTGTAAGATTCCTTCGTCAGTCCCATGAACTTTTGACCATGGATCTAATGGGGTACCATATTCTTCGGACCTATCTACCCAAACGCTTGACGAGCGTTCATTTGGGCTCGCCTCCCATGCCTGAAACATTGATTGCTACAATATTTCAATAGGGCTAGGTGGCAATACCACTTGATGATCCATGACGACTTTGTCTTCTGCGACCTTCAATGAAGATACCATGTTGCATGTTGCTACAAACGGGATATTCCCTTCATGGAAAGGAGGTGGCAACGTGAAAGTTCCCATCATTGTGGGATCTTTTAGCAAGCCTACTCCTATATCTTTTATTGAATGGTCGCTCCCATGGATCAGGGGAATGCTTCCAGTAACTTGTGAACCATTAGGGAGGAAATTCTGTTGGTCGACGATCGTAATCCCTCCTTCAAACGGGAATGCGATCTTCCTAAAATATGTCGACACTACAGCTGCCATGGCATATATCCATGGTCTTCCCAGTAGGATGTTATAGTCAAGATTGCCATCAATGACTTCAACATCAATCTCTACTGTTTTTCCTCCTAGTTCAACCGTAAAGTTATTTAGGATACCGTACGGAGTGTACGACCTACCGTCAAATGCTTTCAATGTCGTCGAAGATCGCGACAAGGTTGGAGATCCAAGAGTTTTCCAGCAACTCATCGACATGATACATGTTGATGCGCCCTCATCAATAATCGTTCTATGAACAGTTTTGTTGAGTGCTTTCACTTGAATAAGGAAAGCTAATTACGCTGGTAACTGAGGATCATATCCTTTGTGATCAAATGATACAAGATTGGAATCTTTAGGATCCACTCCACCAATTGCTGATAACAATGCCTGTCTTTGGGATGGGCAATTTTGTAGTACCTCAAGAGTCGACATAGCAGATGGCGATTGGGCCAAATCCTCCACTATATTATAGTGTTGCGCCGCTCTGGCACGAGGGTTGAATGTCGACTTGTGGACTACTCCCTTAGGCGGCTTTATTGTTAATTCATGCGTGAGGGGGGGTACAACTTCTGCCGAAGTTGTTGTCGAACTACTGGGTTGATCTTTCCCTTTGTCGTTCGACACCGGCGGATTCCCATAATCTTTATTCCTAGTCGAGATCAAAGCATCATTTTGCTTAGAAACCGACAACATAAGCACTTGAGACGGAGAAGCATTTCCACTATCAACCATATTTTGACCTGGGGTGGGAAATGGATCAGTCAACACAGCTGAAGTTTGGGAACTTTTAAAGAACCTCTTTAACTCAGCTTTGAACGGACAGTTCTTTGTTGAATGATTTTCATCGCATATTTGACATGGAGGAAATTGTTTCCCTTGCCCAGGAGGGTTTGAAGAAGTTTTTTGAGGGGATGACCCACCTTGTTTCTTCTTCTTCCCTTTGTTTTGTTTTTTCTTGCTTCCTGGTTGATTGGAGTTTTTGTCTTTATCCGTAGATACAGCATTTACCTCCGAAGCAAGAATCTCTTGATTTGCTTTTTGATTCGAAGTCTTACGGGCTTTCTTATTTGAATCCCTTGTCGACTTAGCGTTTGCAGTTCCAATCACGCCATCACCGGCATGAGAGTCATTATTCGATCCGGGAGGAGGAGGGATTGAAAATTCCGGTCTGGGTGCATCAGGTATCTTATCATAGAGCGTGCCCGACTGAGTATACACTAAGTCCAAATATTGAGCACGAGCAATCACTTGCTCTTCTGTTACGACACCTCCCTTGGCCACATCTTCTGTTATTGCCGGCAGAAGCGACTTTATAAACCACTCAGCTAATAGCTGATCTGGAACATAGGTTTTTACCATTCTGCGACGACGACACCACTCATGTATATGATCAGATATATGTGTGGCTGTTGTCTGCTTTAAATTGGTCAAGATCTCTGTCCCAGTTTCGTACCTTATAGGTAACTGAAAGTGTGTTAAGAAAGTCGTGGCTAGGGAACTAAAATTGTCGAAAGAGGCTCTAGGTAATTCAATATACCATTTGGCTGTCGGACCAGTCAATGTCCTCTGGAAAAGACGAAGCCTTATCGAATCATCATTCAAGGTATTCGACGAACACCACAGATGGAATGTCATCACATCATTCGACGGGTCTTCGCCCGGATTTCCATTGAATTTAGGAATGTCCGAAGGAAGTTTGTGAGGAATCGCTGGCCACCAATGGGCATAGGCGATTGGATCGTTCGTTAATCGATGTAAATCTGGTAATTCTAAGGTCGCCACGAATGGCAACTGCTGATTCAGGTTTGGCGAGGCGTACCCAGGATATGATGGAATCGCCTGAGCAGTAGGTCTTTGCACACCGGTATAATGCAACTGATGTTGATATGACTGATATGGTTGGTGGGCTTGGCCACTGTAAAGTGGTTGGTTTAACCCATTCTGAATATAGGGTTGCCCACTATTTGCAAAGATCTGTTGCTCAGACCCCTGGTACACCTGTTGAAACTGAGGTTGTTGGTATTGCACCATCCATGGTTGTGAAGCCATGTTTTGTTGTGCGACACTAACCGACGGACCAAGATGCGGGGTTATGGTTCCCGTTTGTATCTGTGTCGTCCCGGCAGTTGGCGATTGTGGTTGTGTTGGAGGGTCAATAGGCTGTTGCATTACAACTTGGGGTTGACATACAACAGGCATCGATTGAACTTGCGACACGGTTACAATTGCTGGCGTCGTCGGGATACTAGAAATAGGTACACATTGTTGCATGGAATATACAACTCTTGGTTGTTGGGGTAACATAGGTACCCAACCACTCGTCGTTACTTCAGTCAAACCTGAATGTGGTTGAAAACTGCCGTATGGGTATCCCCCCGAAAGGGGAAGTGAAAGGGCATATTGCCCCCCATACGGTAACAATCTGGAGCTCAAGGGTATAGATGGCCTTTGAGGACTGGATGGCCCAAACTGATTCCCAAAGGGATCAATTTGTCTCATTTCAACATAAGAATTACCGGGTATTATACCGGAAGAACAAACTGGAACAGACCAAGTTGTCATAATAGTCCCTGGGTGGACTCCTTCTAGTTGATGAGAACTAGTTGGGACAGATGGTATGCCGGCAAACATCGTTGGAGTGGCAGCAGGAGCTTCTGCTATCACTGTGTCATTTGGCACAGTCCTAGATGTCGATGGTTGTTCAGACATTTTAAGTCTATCCAATAAACTTCCTAACGATTCTTCAGGAACTTCCTGTGGCGATGGACAAACTTCTGATGCAGAAGGAAAAAGAGTGGTACCTACTCCAAAATGAATTGGAGTATTTGCTTGCTGGTCCTCTACGATTTCCTCTATTGCAATCAGACTAGGAGGAAGAGGAAGACCGTCAGGTCCGTAAAAGATTTCTGGTGCCGAAGAAGGGGTTGCTTCGACAGCGACAGTCGTTTGAACAACAAGACTCTGTGGACCGGTTTCAGATGGAACTGGTTCAGTTATGCAAGTACTTGTCTTCAGACTAGGATCAGTACCACTGTCCTTCTGTTGCTGTTGAACTTCTTCAATAGAGGCAGGGATTCCAGAAATATTGGGAGTGACCAGAATCTCAGATGTTGTTGGAACTTCCGTTCTAACTTTAAAAGGAGATTTTGACCTGGTCAAGCGAGTTCGCTTCGTCCGTACTACTCTCGGTTCCGGAGACAAAGGCGGTTGACTCGCAAGCCTCCCTGAACGACGGGGTTTTAATTGACTTTCCTCCACGGTTGCGGATTACTTGATCAACTAAAATACAAAAAGGGGAATTATGTTTCCGTATTGAATGAATTTTATTAGACGCTTTTAGACACAACTTTGCTTTTTCATGTTTTAAGAGTCGAGAAAAAGCTAAAGATGACTCTAGTCGCCTTCGATGTATTAACGAGCCCGAAGTGACAAATGCTCGGTTGGACCTTTTCAGTTATAGAGTTTGAAAAGGGCCAAAAGAAACTGTTCTAGAGATCTAGGCAGAGGGTGTGCCAAACCTTTCGCGAAACCACAGAATACGTTTTACGGTACGGGTGGTCGATCTTCGTGAATGCTGTGTTCACTGCATCGCGATCAGTAGGGCGGTCGACACGGCTTCCTAAGGATAAAGGATAATTGCCTATAGGGGTCTCCCAATATACGCGACGGTACGCGGGAGCACAAGTCCGTATTAGTGCTATCGTCCCTCAGGAGGAATCACCCACCTTCGTAGAGATCGACAGTCACTACGTTTAACGACGCCGGAACACGTCTCTACCTAGACCTCTACTGTGAGCGTTATGTTACAATGCGTTTTTAGATTCATTCAATATATTTTAAGTTGATCTTGTTTATCAGTTTGCCTTTCAGGATCACCACGAGATGTATTGGTACAAATTCCTAAATGCAGCTAAAATGATAAGCAAGCTTTCACAATCTTTTTAGCTTTGAAAATCCTAACTACTGAGGGGAGAGAAAAACAATATCTTTCCACATAGAGCACAAAGCACAAACTAATGCACTTTCTCCTAGATCAGACACACAAACTTATCAAAAATGCAAATGCAAGATGCATGTATTTCTTTTCTTTTCCTTTAATGTTGATGTAGACAAAAGGAAAACTATTGTATGACCTTCGAATTCAATTTGAAGCGTAAACAAACAAGCTTTGTCTAAATGAAAAGACGCTTTACAAGTACTTGTTTCAACACTCAAAATATATGAATTCAAACCATAAAGTGAAAAACAAACAAACTCAAACAGCCATGAACAGTAATAAAACTAGCTCTTAAGATCACAAAGACACTTTTACAGTTCAGGATCTAAGAGGCCATAGCTATACTGGTTCGCTTTTCACAATGGGAAACTGTAACTGAAGCAAGAAATACTGAAAGAACATTCACAGTTTCATCACACAACTGAGGCGGAATAATGTCAAGGAGAAGTGGTTTACAGCAAGTACAATGACCAACAAGCAATCAGCAAAAAATCAGTGAAAACAGGGCTCAGACACAATGGGAAAACTGAGCAAGACAATGGCTAACTGGACCAGCGCAGGCTCTGGTCTGTCAGTTTGACTCTCAGCGCAGTTCCCGAAGGGAGTACCTGCACTGTAATGCAGACTGCCTGTGGACAGCCTGCTCTGGGACACGAGAGTTACGTCTACAAAGTTTTCCGGGTCATAAAAAGCTCAAAAATGCACTGTTTTTGCTGAAATAAAAAGCTATAGGTCAAGTACAGGCTAAGGGATGATCAAGAGGATGAAGATCTATCACAAAGAGTAAAGAGTCTTTTGTAGATAAGCTCTTCAAATCTTGAATTTGCTCAATAAATGAGCAAGAGTAGCAGACCCTCTACTTCGCTTTTGATATAGTCAAAAGCTTTTCGATTTGGTACTCTTTTCTTCAAGAAATGAATAGCAAAATACTACAAACACCAACAAGATACTAGGCTCCCCAGCGGAGTCGCCAGTTTGTTGTGGGGAAAAGTATCCGATGCGGATGACCCTATCCCTACTCTAAAGGTGACAGTCTTTAGCAACAACTGAAAGTAAAGTTTTGATGATTTCCTTTATGAAAGTATAGAGAGAATGAAGAAAGATTAACCAACCCGGTGTCTTTCGCTTAGTCGATCCTTGTCCTCTCTCTTTGTCTCTTGTTCCCAGCTCTTTGCTCTCTTTGCCGGTCCAGCTACACACAGATCCTGCACAAACAAGAGAGGAAACTACAAGATACAAGTACTCATAACTGATACATGGATTAGAGTGAATCAAATATACATGTAAATACAATACATCAATGCAATACAAGTATATAGGAGAACATGCAAAACTTTATTGATAGAAGTAACAGGGTTCTGAGAAGGTTACAACCAATGATGGCTCCAATCCAGCAGCACCTCCCCAGCAGCAAGAACTCTCCTCTTCACCTCTAGTAAAACAATCACCCAATAGCTCTAACTGTAAACCAACAGCACCTCCTTGCTTTACACAAAATTCCAGCCTCCTTAGACCTCATAGAAGAGCTCTATATATAGGAGAGAAGAAGAGAGGATGAGTCAGCTTGAGGCTGGCATAGAGCTGACTAGTGTCCTCTCCCTCTTTAGTTAATCTTCAGTTCTTGAGTCCACTTGGAGATCCTTGCTTACACATGGTGATCAAGTACCTCTTACTCATCACAGGGCGAATCTCATGAACCAAGTGTCAGTTTGGAAGCTTCCTGGGCAGTTGACACCTTGCAGAATGACTGTGCCACTTGGCCAATCTCGCCCAGCGCAGGTAGCCTTCATTAAATTTGAATTCCAACGCAGGTACAAGGAGGGACAGTTGCATTCCAGCGCAGAAGCTCAGTGGAGCAGCTGACATGATCCAAAATAAGCCTGTTTTGAAGTGTTTTCAGGTGGAGAACTGATTGGAAGTGCTGTTGTTTGATGACCTTGTTCTTTTAGGGGTAAGAACAACATGTTTAGGGACTGAGGATCCCTGTGATTATTGACATTTCATGCTCCATGATGCGAGGCACAAAAATGTCTATAACAGCTATCATACGTGTAGGTTAGGGGAGTGGGAGCTGCGAATACCGTCAGATCCGCGGGAAATGATCGGACGGCCCAGGTTTAAAGCATGTGTTTTGATCGATGTGACAGGGGAGGGCCTCGCTGATAACACTTTTTCGTATGCACGTGGCTATAAAGGGTTAAGACCTTAGCGCCGGGGTTATATGACCACAGTCTCATGGGTTAACTTTGCGCTCGGGACCCGAGGGAAAAGGAATTATACGGGGTTTATGAAGGATTATAGAGGAAATAGAAATAACGGGGTTAAGGGAGAATAAGGAGCATGAAGGGGAAGGAGGAAATGGAGGTAGCGGGTGTTATAAGGGTATAAAGAAAATAAAGGGGAAAGGATAAAATGAACAGCTGGGAGATCCCTTTTTACAAAAAACACATGGCCTCTATGTCTTTGACCCAGCAAATACCGATATGTAGTGGAGCTAACAGGGAGAACTTAATCAAAGAGAAACATAGTGGTGGACTTCTCGAACATTTTGGTATAGATAAAACTTATGAACAGTTGAACATATTTTATTTCTAGCCAAAATGAGATCTGAAGTGGAAAAGTATGTGAAAACTTGCAAAGTCTGTGAATATGCAAAGGGAAGAAGCCAAAACACAGGTTTGTATGTTCCATTACCAATTCCAGATAGGCCTTGGGATTTGGTAAATATGGATTTTGTTTTGGGCTTACCAAAGACTCAAAGAGGGAATGATTCAATTTTTGTTGTAGTGGACAGATTTTTAAAAATGGCACATTTTATTCCATGTTATAAAATTAGTGATGCTACTCACATTGCTAATTTGTTTTTCAAGGAGATTGTAAGATTGCATGGGTTGCTTAAGAGTAATGTCTAAGACAGGGATTCCAAATTTGTTGGACATTTCTGGAGGAAATTATGGAAGAAGTTGGGAACTAAACTGGGTTTATTTTCTTCCTATCATCCACAAACTGATGGACACACTGAAGTTGTGAACAGGAGTTTGGGTAATCTTTTAAGGAGTCTTACTGTAGAAAATCCGAAGGAGTGGGATCAAGTGTTGGCACAGGCTCAATATCCATATAATGACTCACCTAATAGGAGTATAGGGTAGATTCCATTCCATATAGTTTATGGAATACATCCAAGAGGAGTATCTGAGTTAAGAAACTTGGGAAAAAATGAGATGAGAAGTGCAGAGGGAGAAGATTTTGATTCAGAAATACAAGCAAGAAATGAAAAAGTGAAATAACAGCTGCATGATAGCAACATCAAGTACAAAAATAGAGTAGACATGAGAAGAAAAGAAATGAACTTTGAAGTTGGAGATATGGTTTTAGCACACCTAAGGAAGGAAAGATTTCCAAAGAGGGAGTATAACAAATTGAAGTTCAAGAAAATTGGACCACGCAAAGTATTAAGGAAATTTTCTGCAAATGTATATGAAATTGAATTACCCCCTGATGTTGGAATATCTCCAATTTTCAATGTTGCTGATTTGTACAAGTATGAAGGTGAAATTACAAATGATACAGAAGAAGACCAAGAGGCACAGGAAATTGACTGGGTAAAACGGTTACCTACAGCAAAGGAATTATAGCTAGAAAGGATTTTAGACAAGAAAGTGTTCAAGAAAACCAGAGTACAGGAGTACTTTCAGTACTTGGTCAAATGGAAGGATAATCCAGTTGCTGAAGCTACTTGGGTAACAGAAAGCATACTATAGAAATTGGGCAGTTCTGTAGAAAATCTCATGGACAAGAGCCCATGAAGAATTTTGTCCTCAAGAGTCTCATGCAGGAGCATAAGGCTTAAAGACAAATTCGAAGAATTATTCCAAAAATACATGAAAATCTACAAGAAAAGGAGTGGGATCCTTTAGCCATCAATTTCCATGTTTTTCTAGTTAAGCATATAGCTAGAATATAGGATTTGATCATGATGTAATAAGTTTTAGTTAGTTACCTGTAGTGGAGATTCTCAAGGAGAATGCCTCGCAGGATAGATAGGATTAATAAATTTTAGCCTTTGAATTAGGATATGGTTGTTAGGATGAACCTGTACTTATGTAACTTTCACGCTATTGTAAAGGGATTGACTGTTAAAGAAATTTGGCTTTCCAGGAGAAAATCTAGTGAATTGGGGAAAATTGTCTCTGTGCATGTGAATGAGAAATTCCTGTCAAATCCCGAAGGATAACTCCTTCGAAATCTCTGTGTGTTGTGCAATCTGAAGTTTAATTGTGGTTCGGTGAGACTGAATGAATTTGTGTTGACTATATTAAATTCATGCTTTTCCTTTTAACTATTTTTTTCGTGAACTCTGAGTGTGTGGAACGAACAGTCAAGAGAAGTGGAGCGGATGATCGAGATCAATGGAAGAACACCCAAGGACACAATACATGAAGATCTGTTTTGGACCATTAGATCTTGGTCGAGGCAGATCAACGATGTTCGAGCGTTAACCAACAGTTAACAAGCCAAGGCGGTTTTGAGAAACCACAAGTGGATATCGAGCGGAAGAAGGGTGGTAAGTGGTAATTCCTCCATTGGCTCCGATTCCATACATATCGTGACATGTAGAAGAGAGGAGAGAAAAGGAAACCACTTTTTTGGGTGCATTTGGAGCACGTGGGTTAGCGACCTGTTGTGCTCTACAACAACCCCCCATTTCATATCATGGTTATTCACATATAAAAAACTATCATATGAAATAGGTCCCTTTTAGTTTTGATTGGTATCAACATTGTATTATTCAAAAAGGTCCGAAAGCAAAATGAAGACATTATAAAAAACCTTTTGGACAAACCAATTTTGGTCTTATAATATAAATAATCAATCTTTTATCATTGCAATAAAGGGATTGCAAGATCACATATCGCAATGACATAGGAGGCATACTTTAAAGGCCCATTGGTTTTCTCCGATTCGATAAAAGTTCCTTTCGCTCCGATGCGATGCGATATCGCTATCAGCGATCGGCGATACACTATCCATGCTTTCTTAAAGTGCCCATACTCCCGATGCGATGCGATATCACTATCGGCGATCGGGGATTTCAAAAGGTGTCAATATAAGGATTTAAGTTTTCCCCGACGCCCGATTGTGATAAAGCCAGAAGCGCAAACTTCAAAAAAGCCATTAAAACAAAGGGATATTACGATTAATTCATATTAAAAGCCTTATCCGTCAAATAGTGATTTACCTGCGCTCAACCGCCAAAACATCCAAGGCACGCTTAAACAAATCATTCTGCCGATTAATGATATGATGGGCATTTAAAGGATTGGCAGGTTTTAATGACCATTTAATGTAATAGTAAGTCCTAAAATCTTCTCATAGATTGTATCCGCGGTCACTTTAAATTTAATCCCTCATCACGCATTGATCAATATATCTCGCTCATATTTGGTTTTCACTACCAATTCTCTGTGTTACGCTTATTTTCACTCCTGTGCAGAATTCTTCCGAAGCAGAAAACTCAAGAAGAATGGGGAAGAAGTCTAAGAAAACCACAGTCGGTTCCGCTGTGCCAGCCACAGGACAAGCCGTCGCTGATCCAACAAATAAAAAGAAAGGATTGATATTTGACACTACATGTTCTGGTCTCGGCAAAACTACTTGGCAAAGTACCTATAATTTGATTGAGGCCGAAGAACCTGAAGTGACAACAGTACAAGCCACTAAAGATGTGACTCGGAAATCTGATGGTACTTTAAAGGACTTAGCCGACTCCTTCCTTCATCGGATAGCAACTCGGGAACAAATTCTCCCATATACGGATGTAGTGAGGTGGGAAATTGAGGAAATCCCAATCACAGACAGGACTTTCTGCACCAGAGATGGGAGAATCTTCGGTTCATTCAAGGCTGATGATTTAAGGCAAATGTATCATTTGCCTGAGCCAGAGAAGAAGTACAACAAGGCATTTTTGGAGAAATTCCGAAAAGAGAACGAAATTGAATCCGAACCCATCCGGGATTGGAGACAAAATCCGGCAAAACACAAGCATGAATCTTCCGGTAAGTATTCTGTTGATTCCCTATGTTCTCCTTATTTTTATGCTGGGATAATGATGTGTAGATTGTGGGGGTTGCACGATTCCGCCAATTTCACTATAGAAATGGTTCCCTTGATGGAAGCGGCGTGTAACAATGAAATAATGGATTGGGCAACTATACTGTCAGATAAACTAGCAACAGTTGTTCTTGATTTTAGAAATAAGACACGCGTTACTGAAAGGTTAATTCCCCCATTCTACTACTGTGCCTATATTCTAGATACCCTGTGTTTTAATTCTAAATTTCCTGTGCTCGGCTGGAGGTGGACATCACAAAACCCCATGCCTATTCACATATACCATCAGAAATTGTGGAAAGCTTCCTATAAGCACCATTTATACCAAGTCTGCAATGGCTTTATGTTACCCATTCATTACTCTATTTTTGATAAACCTGCTCCCAAGATTTCCTACCAAGCCGGGATTGATTTAACATCAATAGGAAGATGGTTCGGGGAGGAAAAATTCACTTATATAAGAGTTTTTGGTAGCCAAGTTGAACCTCATGTCCTTCCTTTGTACATACTTGATAAACTGCTGGCGAGGGAAATAGCTTATCAGATCATTGCCGAGGGAGTTACACAGACTCTCAAGAAAAATAAGAAGCAGGTATGGCTCTCTTTTCCTTTGAGATGTGGTGTCTACACATTGCATGATTTCAAACATGCAGAGAAAGAAGCTACAAAGATAAAATCATTAACTCTAGCAACTCTCCCTAATAGGCGATTTGATCCCAACAAATTCACTTATAATGCACTTGAACAGGCCAAATTGACAAAGTTTGATCATAAAGAAGATATGTTCGATGACCTGTTCTCCTCAGCTGAGTCAATATTGCAGGTTAAGGCACTAGCCAGAATGAAATATCAGGATGAAGGTTTGGTTGAATTCAACAGACTTAGAGAACAGAGGTTGCAAACTCTGCCTCTAGATCTGTTAGCAACAAACCCAACAACAGCATCAAGCGAGCCTGAAAGGCAACATTCAAAGGAACCTCCGGTTACAACAAAAGAACAAAAGAAAGCACAGGAGGATACTCAGACTAAAGAGCAAGAGAAAGTGCGGGAGGAGACCCAGACTAAAGAGCAGAAGTAGAGTAATATAGAAGTAAATGTGGATACTCATATTGATCCAAAACTGCTCCAGGAGTGGCAACAATTTGATTCTATTATCAGCAGTCTAGAATGTTTAAAGGACACCGAAACTTCGAAAGCAGCAGACACACAGGAAACCACTTCACAACAGGTTCCAAGTGGAACCAGCGACCCACCCAGATGAAAGGAAGTAGAAATAATACCAAATGACCCCTCCAGTCAAATCATTTTGCAGGTAGAATAGATTCCTCCCTTGGATGTCTTCTATAGCCCAAGGCATAAAGCTGTAGTAAAATGACAGCGGAAGAGAAGAAGGACTGATCAACCTTCCCTTTTCCCAGAACAGACGGTCACGGGCAATGTGGTTTGGAAGGAGGAATTTGACCCCTCTGATGACTTAACAAAACTATCACAATATGCTGGAGCCTATTCGGCAACAACAATAGACAAAGCATCAGAGGTGAGTCTTTTATTAAAAACAAAAGACCAGGAAATCTTTTTATTGCAGGCACAGCTAACAGAAGCACAACAGAAAGCGGAGCAGGCAGAACAGCAATTGTTGACACAACAGCAAGTAAATAATCAATTAACTCAACAATTGCATGCAGAGAAGCAAAGGATTGATCACAGCGCAATCCAGAAGCAGAAAGAGTTGTCTAAAGCCTTGGCACAACTGAAGGCAGCAAATGAACAAATGCTGAAAACAAAAGATGAGCATATTGCTCAACTATCAGAACAGCTTGAGAAGACAAAGGGCGTTCCACAAATAATTGAATTCAGAGTAGAGGCACTACAGATAAATACGGCATTAATAGCCCAAATCAAGCTTCTATGTCAACAAATCGCCCAGGCGGAACCACTATGCGAATTGACAGCATTAATAAGTGAAAAAACAGAAAAGGCTGGAGCGGAATTGGATCAAGCTGAAGAAACGATAGCTGCATTTCTTGACTAGCAAGATACTAATCAGGGACAAGCGGCAAATTTACCAAGAATTTTAGAGTCACATAAAGATATATTGTTTACAGAATGGCAGTCCCAGTTAATGAAAGCAGAGAGGGCAATTTCAAGGTGCAAATCAACTACAAGCAATTTGGTTGAATTGGTTAATAATACTCTCTACTTGTCAAACATGATTTCCCAATGCACTCCAGGAAAATTGACAACGATGAAAACATTGGAGCAGTCATGTTATCCAGATCTAGAGGAAAGGGGGAGATTAATTGCTGGAATTAACAGTTTAACATGGGACACCTATTGGTTCTTCTTGGTAAAACCACATACTCAAAGAGCCGCCCTCAAATGCCTTACAGATGCAATCGGGTATATTATCCCTGATATTCAGGATGCCACCTATGCCACCCAGCTTAGCTCTCGCCTCAACAGACCACCCGAAGTGGAGCCAATGCTTGCAATAAGTCAACTCAGGTTTAAAGGAAAACAACCTACTTGATCATTCATGCCGCCGACTGCCAGGTTGCTGAGAAGAATATGATCAAAATCAATTGATACCAATTAAATAGGATTTCAGTTTCATAGATAGTTAGCTTAATTAAGTATTTATAGACCCTTTCATGTTTTTAGAAAGGGTCGTAAAGTTTTGTACTTGACTTAAAAACTGAAGTTGCACTATTGTACTTCAGCCATATTCTTTTATAAAACTGGACCAGTTATTCTAATTTTGACAAGGAAGCTTTTATGCGAATGTGCACTACTGTCTTTGTTTGAAAGTATTTCTACGTTGGAAGAATAATCTCAAATAGCGATTAATGTTGGGAGTGACTAGCAGCTCATATGGTACTATTATCTATGTCTGAATTCGTTCTTTTCATATGAATTGTTATTTGATTGCCTTTGCTATTATCGAATATATGTATGTGTTTTAACAGCATTTCTTTATTCCCTCCACTATTGGATGTTTATGGGATGCTTTTCTTTTGATCGTATATGTATCGATGATATATAAGTGTAGCAATATTGCGCTAATCCCTTTGTTTAAACAATTTAAGCAAAGTAATCCTTGAATGAATAAAAGTCCATGTTTATTAAATAGAGTCATCTACATGCCTGTTTATAAACATAGATCATTAAGCGCTACACTTTAAAGTACAATAGTTCCTGGGATTAGTAGTAGTTCTTTTGTTTCGCTGATAAAATAAGTTATTCGCCTATCATTAGATTATTCAACCAATCATTCATTCATCCCGTTTATCCATTGCTGGGAAACTGTTCCCATTATCCCCAGTCGAAGCCACCATTCCAAACGGAAAAGGAGCTGTATTAAGGTCCGGACCGGGTGGTTATCCCCCGATGTTGATACAACTATTTTCGGGGCATCAACATTTTTGGCGCTAGAAGGAGGACCCAACTGTGAATGGCAAGCAAACCCAAAACTGCAGGCCATTCTAAGAGTAATTCTCCCTCCGTATCACCTCGTACTTCCCAATTGCATGCTGGTTTTCCAGTATCCAAACAAGAAGAAGAGGAATCAACTACCATTGCTCATTCCCATCATGCTCTAGAACAATTAAGTCTTGAATCCCCTGAAGTCCAGTCTCTTATCCAAAAACTTCAGAGCTTCTCGATTTCACCACAGAAATCTGAGGTATCACAAAGCAGTGCGACTTCGCAGTTCAATTTACCTCACCCTCTCACCAGACTTCAGAGCGGAAAGCTCGGTATTAAACCCACTGAGTTCCCTTTACCCAAAAGGAAAAAGGCGAAGAAATATACTGAGGGATCTAATAGTGAAGAGCTTTCATCCACATCCTCCATCTCACCTTCCCCTATGCGAAGTCAACCATCCACTCCCCCATTACATATTGTTGTTCATCAAGGATTAGGAACTTTAACATCCCAACCTGCTCACTCCGCAACATCATTTCCTTCCCAGACATTTGGAATTTCAATAGTAGTATCATCTACTACTGCTGTTATAATGGCAGATCCATGGACCAGGCCTGATGCAATCAACATGCCTGCACCATTGCATGCATTACCTGATGCTCCTGAAAAATGGCTACCCAAGTTTAACCCAGATGATGGAACGCAAGCTAAGGAACATATTAATAACTTCATGTTGGCAGTCAACTTGAAGGGAGTAACAGAGCAAGATGTTGTTGTTAGACTTTTCCCTTATACTTTGCAAGGATCAGTAGGATCTTGGTATTTTTCTTTACCTTCTGGTTCCATTACCAGTTGGAACACCTGCCAAGAACAGTTTCTTACCAAGTATGGAGATGATAGGTCTTTGGCTACACTAATAAACGATCTCTCCAATCTTAGGATAGAGCATAGGGAACCAATTAAGGAATTTAACGCCCGATTCAATAAACTCTTGAATAAAATCCCAACGGCCTCCAAACCAAGTGAGCAAATCCGAAGCGAATGGTATATAACTGCCCTACCTGCCAATATAGATATTTTTGTAGACGGAGCTGGGAAACCTACTTTAGCTGAAAACATGAAAGAAGCACTTGCTGTGGAGAAATGCATTAATGCTCTAGAAAAGAAAGCTGCTCTGGAAGACAGAAAAGCCAAAAAAGTTTCTTTTAAAGATGATTCAAAGAAGAAAACCCCAAAAGATCCATATGAAATGGAGGGTCTGCAAAAGGTCCTCAAGACTATGTCAAACGAAATGGTTGAAATCAAAAAACAAGTAGCCAAAACCTCGACCAAAAGACCCTTTAGAAATTATAAGAAAACTGAACCAAAACCACCAAATGTTATATCAAATGCAGATTCAGATCTTGAAGAAGGAGAAGAAGAAACAGCTACACCTACTGATGAAGAACAGGAAGTTGTTGAATGTCATGGAATGTGGGATTTCATATTGCCTAACTCCGATACAGATAATGAAGAAGAAGCATTTCCTGTCACTACTAGGAGTAAAAGTACCTCCGAACCTGTTCAGGCAACTTCAAAGAAAAGGAGTGCAGGTGCTGCTACAACAAAGGAAAAAGTATCTACAAAGAAGCCACCTGCAGCAGTTCCTCAAAACCAACCTTCAACCTCAAATACTCCTTCAACATCTAAAACTTTGGTAGTATCCGATTCAATGGATTACAATATTGTTGATGATATGAAGAAAACTAAGGCAAACATTACCATGTTTGAACTTAGTAAATTAAAACATCAGTAGAAATTACTTCTCAAAGAATTAAATGTTGTTCCTACTTCACCTCTTCCCAGTGCTAAAGCTGCAAACGATACAGGTCAACCACCTTATGGTATGGTCAAAGCTACTGATGGAGTCCTAATAGGAGATAGATCAAACTCTCATACTCCACCTTTTCTTCTAACCTATGAGATCTATAATAGAAACCTGCACAACTGTTTGATTGACTCAGGGGCATCTTCTAACATAATGCCAGCTTCAGTTTGTTCCAAACTAAACATTGAACCCCAGAAGTCTGCTATTCATATTGTACAGTTGGACAGGACTAAAGTACAGGTTTTAGGAGAGATTAATTCCATAACTATCAGGTTATCTGCTGATCCCAGAATAGTACAAAGGATTGATATCCTAATAGCCGATATACCTGAATTTTATGGTTTAATCTTGAGTAGGGATTGGTCTGAGAAACTACATGGGTATATTTCTACGGATTGGTCACATATGTGGCTTCCCTACAAGGGAAAGCCAAATCAAATAAGGATCGATCGGGAAAAACATATGACCCATACAGTTACTGAATTTGAACAAGAAAACCAGCCAATAGCATTTAATAACAACATTTTGGGGAATTATTCATCAGAGTCATTCTTTGGCAACTTCACTGCCCAGCCATCTCCTTTCTCAGTAAACCATTTTACATCTCAGATTGAAAATTTTTCACAAACAGATAGGTCAAGATGTTTCAATGGTACTGAGAAAACTGTAAATAAAATTGTTAATACTTCTTTATTTTGGTCGTTATATTTCGATGGGTCCAAATCTAGTGAGGGCTCAGGAGCAGGATGTATTTTGATTAGCCCACAAGGGGAAAAAACAATGTTGTCCTGTAGGTTAGAATTTGAATGCACAAATAACACAGCAGAGTATGAAGCCTTAGTCCAAGGACTATATAAAGCTATTGACCTTAAGGTCCAATATTTGAAAGTGTTTGGAGATTCTGAAATTATTATCAAACAGGTAAGGAATACAATTCATTGTCTTTCCACCCATCTCAAGCATTATCAATCACTGATACAGGAACTCACCTCCCACTTTTTGGCATTCAATATTTCTTCTATTCCCAGGTCTCAAAATTCAACACCTGACCTGCTAGCCAATGTTGCTTCCAAGCTCCTACCTTCCGAAGACTACAGCCCAGATAGATTTTCAGTAGAATTGCTTTTTAGGCCATCAATTCCTGACAATGTCACTAATTGGAGAGTATTCAACCATGATGAAGACATTTTACAGTTCTTAACTTCCGAAAAGTCCTATGATGATCAAATCATCAAGGAAAACGAGCATGACCTTCAAATAAGGGGTAGACCTGAGGAAAATTCAATCCCTAAGCCTCTGGTGAAGCTTGAAGATCTTTATGATATTAAAGATAGGTTTAAACCTGTAACTAATGCAAAGCTCCAAAGTTCTACCCTAAGGTTTGAATTGATAAACCTTGGCACTGAGCAAACTCCTCAAAACATTAATTTAGGATTAGGACTTTCCTTGGAAGAAAAGGAAGCATTCATTAGACTGTTAAGGAAAAATAAACATGTTTTTGCTTGGAAATATGATGATTTAAAGACATATGATACATCCATCATCCAGCATACCATTCCAATGCTTCCCGAATAGAAACCAATTCAGCAGAAGTTGAGGAAAATACATCCGAACTTAGAGAGTCAAATAAAATCTGAACTTAATAAACTCTTGAAAGCTAAGATTATTTTTCCCGTTCGGCACTCAAACTGGGTCTCCAATATGGTGCCACTCAGAAAGAAAAATGGCGACATTAGGATTTGTATTGATTTCAGAAATTTGAACAAGGCAAGCTTAAAAGATAATTTCCCATTACCTACTATGGAGCAGATACTCCAATCAGTAGCAGGCTCTGAGTTAATGTCCTTTCTAGACGGTTTCTCAAGATATAACCAAGTTTTGGTCCATCCTGATGACCAGCTCAAAACCACATTCAGAACAAAATGGGGAACATATGCATATCAGAAAATGCCTTTCGGACTTATTAATGCAAGAGCGACGTTCCAAAGAGCGATGGATATAGCTTTTAAAGGGTTGATTAATAGAACAGTAGTCGTCTACCTAGACGATATTACTGTATTTTCTAAGGAGAAGTCCAATCATTTGTGTTATCACTCAGGTTGTTCCCTTTGACTCCCAAGGGAATACGGCCAAGGTAACCACTAACCAATCTTTTGGTCACAGGTTCTAGCCTACCTATGACTAGAGAGGGCTCTCTCTTTATGATTTAACTTTGTTTGAATAATATTTTAGGCTAGTTATAATGCTCAAGATTTTGTTTTGGAATTTGCTGGATGATGACTTCAATCAAGATGTATATGTGCTTGCCAGGGTGTTCTAGGCCATTGGGCATGGAGTCAGTGATGCTTGATCTGCTTGATATGTCTGTGTTGTTACCATAGTGATGCTGCAGAGCCAGATAAGTGTCTAAGAAACAATTCTTTAAATCTGTGATTAAATGTGATGTAACCAGGGTATGAAAGGCAATTAAGAATCTTTCAACAAACTGGTATGGAGAACAGTGAGAATATTATTTAGAAGCAGTGAAGAATTTCTACATAACATTCATATTTATAGAATTAATGAAAACATGAGCAATTAAGAATTCATGTTCATGATCAATTCTGAAGAAAACATTTACAGCAATAGAGATTGAGCACAAGGTGTAACCAACATTTCCTGTACTATTCCTTTTCTCTGCTGCTAGATTAGTGAAACATGTGTATGATTTAAATAAACATAAGAAGACAAAACATAGATTGAGAAAACTTATTGGTCCATTAGACAGCACAGGAATTCTGCAACAGCATGCATAGCATCAACAAGACATCAAACTTCTCAGGAAATCGCTGAACTTTTCCAGCCTTTTGTGTTAGATAGTCTGAAAGTATACAATACATTTGCCTCAGAATGAAAATCACCAACCCCTTATACGTTGCCAGGGGAGGTATATATACATAAATTACATAAGAAAATATCTAGCTGATGAGTAAATGTTTCATTAATGTCGTGCCAACTCCTGGAGCATAGTGGCTGAGAAAGTAAATGCTGTAGTAACTCTTCAGTGCCTTAGCTGTCAAAAATAGTCAGAAACTGTTGACTTTGTAGCTGTTGGAGTCGGCTGAGGATGTGCTGTCCAAAAATTGCGTATTTATCTCTTGGCTTTATATCGTTGTCCATATGCTGAGTCACCTTTCAGCTGCCTTAAATGCTATATTTATTCTGTTGTTTGACTTTTGCTGAGTTGGAGCTGGCAATGACCGAGAAACTGAGGCTATTGTGGCAAAATTTGAAGCATTGCCTGCCACCAATCCTCCTTGGGCATTTGGTGTCTTTGAATCTTCACTAAAGTTTCGTCTGCCTCTGTATATATGTAAAAATTTGGAGGAACCTCAAAAAGGTGATTTACCTCATTTTCAATGAAAAATAGACCTTCAAGTTTAGTATATAGGCTCTGCCCTGTTTCCTCAGAAGTACTACCAGATGCAGTGATTTGATTTTCAATATAATTCGACATTCTGGTGGCATATTGCTCTTGGGGGATCAGTCTTCCTGCACCATTTAGTAGGCTGGGCAGTCCCTTTTGTTGCAGTGCTCCCATTTTGAGTTTGTACTCATCCACCTCAGCCTGTATCTCGTAGCATTTTCTCTCCACGGTTTGTACAAAATTCCTGAGAGTTAGCACATTTTTAGCTGTAAGGACAGCCTCTGTTCTGTTGACAATGCCGATGGCTGCTAGATCTTCCTTAGTCTGGTTATTCAAAAAATCAATCATTCTATTGGTCTGCTCAGGCCTGTTTCCCAGTACTGTTTTGGCCTTCTGGATCTCTATCTATGCTTGGCCAATTAAATCCATTTGTTCATGTACAGTTTTAGTTGACTTCCATTGTCTAGTGATGGATTGGTCAATTCTAGCCCACAAAATTCTTTTTATTTCAGCCATAGCACTTTCTAGCTTAAGCTCTTTCTCCAAGGCCTTTATCTTTTCTTTGAGGGCCTTTATTTCTCTTCCTTGCTCTGCCACAGTCATCTTTGATTTATCATATTTGGTCTCTAGCTCTGCCAACTTTTCCTTGGCCTGTTTTATCTCAGTGGCCTGGAGCTCCATTTCTTTAATGGCCTTAGTCAAATCTTCCATGCTTGTACTGGAGTCTGGAGCTGTTGTGGTTGCTGCTGTTTTTGTTGTGGCTGTGGTTGTCACAGGGGTTACTGCTGCCTCTGTTGTTGTTGCAGTGGTTGAAGTAGTTGGAGGAGCTTGGGATGTGGATTCTCCCTGCTTATCTTGTAGTGCTCCTTCAAGTTCCTTCTCCAAATCAAAGACCTTCTGGTTGAGCTGCATTATGAGATCCAGTTGCTCATCGGCCTCCAGTGATGCAGGTGGCAGAGAGAGTTTTTCTAGAGGAAGAGGAGGCAGAGGCAGAGGAAGAGAAGTAAGATGTTACAAATGTAACAAACTGGGACAAAAAGCTTTTGAATGCCCAGAGAATGAAGGAACAAGTTAGAGGAATGCAATTGTTGCTCAAGTTGAGGAAGAAGCAACAGTAGTGACAGAAGAAGAAAATGTACCAGAGAGAGGAGAATCTTTAGTAGTCAATAAAGTTTTTCTCAAGCTAGCAAAGGAGATAGTTGAACCATCACAAAGGAAGACTTTGTTCAGAATAGTGTGTAAGGTTCAAGGGAAATGCTATCAGATGATTATTGATAGTGGCAGCATTGATAATTTGGTCTCTACAGAAGTGGTGGAGAAATTGAAGTTGAAGACAATGAGGCATCCAACACCTTACAAGGTGTCTTGGTTACAAAAGGGACATCAGTTGTTAGTGAATGAACAATGTGAAGTGGAGTTGCAGTTCGGAAAATATAAGGATAAAATTTTATGTTATGTGATGCCTATGGATGTGTGTCACATATTGCTTGGGAGACCTTGGAAATATGACAGAGAAGCTATACATTATGGGAAAAGAAACACCTACAAGTTGGGCAAAGATGGTATCAATCATACATTGTTGCCTATGGGAGAAGAGGATACATTAGGAAAGAAGACTGATCCAAAAACTCTATTACTAGGAGGAAAGGAATACTTACAGCAGATTGAAGAAAATGAGTTAACTTTTGTTGTGATTTGCAAGCCTAAGGTAATAATGACTTCTACTAAAGTTTCTGATCTACCCATTGAAACTCAAGAAATGTTGGACAACTATTGTGATATCCTTGTTGATGATTTTCCTAATGAGTTACCACCCATTAGAAGAATTAGCCATCATATATATTTGATTCCTGGAGCAAATCTACCAAAAAAAACAGCTTATAAAATGACTCCCATAGAAAATGAAGAGGTTGGGAAGCAGGTTCAGGAACTGCTTGACAAAAGACTGATTAGAGAAAGTTTGAGTCCTTGTGTAGTACCAACAGTGTTGAGTCCAAAGAAAGATGGAGTCTGGAGAATGTGTACTGATTCAAGAGACATCAACAAAATCACAATCAGGTACAGATTTCCTTTACCTAGAATTGAAGATTTGATGGATTGTTTAAGTGGAGCAAAGTATTTTACAAAACTAGATCTTAAGAGTGGGTGTTGTTGGGAAAAGTATCCATTCAGAATGCCCCTATCCCACTCTAAGGTGTGATAGTGCCTTAGCAACAAACAAGGAAACTATCTGAGTATTCTTCTTTATGAAATGTAAATGGAGAAGAAGGATGTAACTAACCTGTGTCTTTCGCTAGCTTGTCGTTCCAATCACTCTCCTCTTTTGCTCGTTTCCCACTGCCTGCTCCTTACTGCTCCAGCTTCACCAAGTTCCTGCAAGATCACAAGAGAGGAAAACTACACAAAAGACATAGATTTACATTCATAACTAGTTTAGGATCAGATATAAACTAAATATGCAAATATAACAAAACATCATTGATATACAAGTATATAGGAGAAACTCAAATAGCTTTATTGATATGATAAGAAAGTCCAAGAGGAGATACAACCAAGTGAGTCCCGATCCAGCATCTACCTCCCAGCAAAGGAATCCCTTCCTCTCCTCCAACAAAGCATAAATCACCCAATGTACTAATCTCAATCTCAAACCAACAGCAATTCTCTGCAAAGTACAAAATTCCAACCCCCTGGATCTCTGGGTGAGGGATCCATATATAGATGTAAGCAGAGAGGATGAGTCAGCTTATGTTTTGACTTGTGGCTTCTCTTTGTCAGTTCTTGTTTCCACTTGGAGGCTGAGAGCCTCTTACTCATCACTGGTCGAATTCATTGAGGCAAGTGTCATTGAGGAAGATAATGGAAGCTTCCATGGTCTTTCCACCTCGTTGAATGAGCTTTCCATTTGTCATTTCTCACTCAGCGCACCCTGGTAGTGCTTTTAGGTGCATTGCAATGCACCTAGCTAGTGTACTGGGGTGCATTGCAACGCAGGCAGCTAGTAGAGCATCTAAATTGATCCTGAATTGACTGTTTCTGAGTGGTTTTTGGTGGAGAACTTCTGGGAGAAGCTGTCATTGGTTGACCTTGTTCCTTTAGGGGCAGGAACAACTCTTTTAGGGACTTTGGATCCCTTGGATTATGGACATTTCATGCTCAATGCTGTAAGGCACAAAAATTTCTATAACAGTTGCCCCCTAAATTATGAGGCCGTTTATCGGGTGAAATGCTTTATTAGGAGGATCCGAAGTTCTTTCAATGCTGGGAGGAGACCTGTAATAAGATACAATACAATATATTATCTTTCATGTTGTTTTCATGATCTAGCTAAGGCGGGCATTCCCATGCTCAGCTTTATAAATTCATTTTTCTGTACACAGAATAGGCAATCATCTGATGGTAGACTGACGATTTTGATGAAATCATCATCCTTTTGGTAGGATGATTATCTGTCCTGTAATGTTGTACATGTCAATGTCTTTATTTTTCCTGAATATATATCACAGCCCGGATGGATGAAACTAGATCCGGGGTCTTCAATCTCGTTCGATCTTCACTCTAAGTACAAGTCGATCCATGTGAGAAATGTTCTGAAGTCGAACATGGAAAGACATCGCTTGATTACCAGTCAATGATGTAAACTGTTAACAAGCGCGAGAGGAATCACCGATAATGATAATGACCCTCAAGGTACTGCAGTACAATTCACGTGGTGTGAATAAAGGACTTGGCGTCGAACACCGCGCAAAATCTTTCGGTCAAAGGTCATTGATGTATACCTGTCGCCGGAAGTGAGAAACTTGCCATTGAGGCATGCAAGCTTCAAAGTACTGAAGGGGATGTTCCTAGATCAACTTCTTGGATAATGAACTGATGTCGACAAGAAGCAATCCATCAAAGGAGGGCCTTAATGTATCCCACATCAGTGACACGGAACGGAGCAAATGATTTTGATGGAGGTGAAAACGATCTGATGATATATGGTTCAGGGTGGCGGTCATGAAAGAATGAAGGATAATGTATGGTAGTGGATGGGACACGGTTGACTTCTCTGGATGACTTCTCTTGAACATATCGGTGACACTTGTGTGATGGATTGGTAGCATTTACCCCAAAGGTGGATGGTATGGCGAGACCATGGCGATGTGACCGGTGAATGAAACAACCCAACCCGACTCAGGCACGGAGTGGAAGTGTCATGTTCAAGAGCGACTTGCTACCAATAAAAGTTCTTTGAGTTTCTTCCCAATTTTCCCCAGTCATTGCTGACCAGTACCTCTTTATTTTTTTCAAGCTTGAGGAGGATAACATATGCTTGTTCTATAATTTGCCCTTCGGGAAAACCCATCGCTATGTTTTAACGAACCTGGCGATAGTGAAACTCGTTCTCGTCTAAAGACAAATTTGTCGCTATTAATCTTTTTAACGAGTCTAACGACAAAGATAACTCGGTCCTTTTCATTTTTAGAGAGTCTGAAAAGGTACGTAAAGATAACTCCAAAGTTCCTTTTTCGTCATCTAATCCCTTAAGTCCGAAAAAGTATAAAACAATACAGAAGGGATGAATTTTCGATAGTTTTAACGAGCCGAACAAAACAAGCGCTCGATCTTTTTGTGCAATAATCCCTCAAGTCCAAAAAGATTAAAATCTAGAGGAGGGATAGCACTTCCAGTCGCTTTAATGAGCTGGAAGGCCAAAACTCGGCAATCTTTTCATATTTTACGAGTTAGATGAAAAGAGCTTAAAGGAGACTCGTCTTTTGAGGAACGAGTGATAAAACGGGTAGCAGCTGATTCCAGGTAAGGGTTGGAATTTTCCAATCACGGCAGTGTCACAAGGATGGCTAGTGAAATCACTCTTCGCAGCTGTTCCTCAAAATGGGTAAACAATCAAATGGAGGTGAATGATCGGCCAATGGAAAAGTGGAGGTGACGGTGCAAACACGACCAAGGCTTTAATGGCTGATAATGTTACATTCACGGTGGTTATTTATCGGAGGGTAGTTCATTTTTTAACGAGCTTAAACGCGGGTTGAAACACTTGCTTGATCTTATGTTTATTTTTTAACGAGCATGAACTATGTGCTAAAACTGCTCGATTAATCCAGTCATATGATAAGAATGTCTCATTTAAGATTCCATTTTTTATGGAGCTTGCGCCTTACAAAGCTTTGCTCCTGAATCCTTTCTTTATGCAAGCTCGAAAACGACTAATCCTACGAGTTTAAAGGGTTAGACCTACGGGTTTAAAGGGAGGACCTAAAAATTTAAAAAATAAATAGTCGCCCCTTACTTGCACTCCAAAAGGTTTGCATACCCCCAGGTATAAAATACGATTTCAAGGTTACCCCTACTTCATTTCCGTCAAAACATTTGTTTTATCGAGAGAGGCCTACCTCTTTCAGGTTACCCAAAGATTGTTCTATTAATCTTTCAAACAAAACACTTCTTCGGTGATGTCTACCGAGATAAACAGAGGTGAGCGATGATGCCCGCCGACTCACATAACTTTGACAAAAGAATCTTATTCTAGAATAACCCCTATCTCAATCACGGATGGGGATACAGACTAGTCATATTCTCCCGCGGAAACCTACCCTATACCTGAAGTTTTCTTGCCGAAGCAGACTAGGACGCATGCCCCCTGGGTTCCAGTCATGTCCTTCCGAATTACTCTCGCTCATCGGGAGGACGGACCGTGGGTTGAGACATTTCTTGCGTGAAGAGACCATTTAGGGATGGTATATGACTATTTGCGATGCGTGATCCGGGAAATGAAAGTTGGTCCACGAGCTTGACCACTCTTCCTTCGTGCGGAAAACACATTACTCTAAAGAGTGAGGAGACGATAGCTCCCATGCAATATATATAATCTCATCCAAGGAGTAGGTTATAATCCAAGGGTCCTTGAACGACCATCACGTTCATTTGAACGGTCTTCCCTTTCAATGTTATCGGCACATTGGGGAGGATCCCTAAAGGTCGATTGGTTCCTTTATCGAAGCTTGTCAGATTTCTTATCTCAGGCAAAAGCGATGGCGAACCAAGCCCTTTCCAACCAATAGAGGAAAGGATACTCACAGATGCCCCCTCATCAATGATGGTGCCAGCCATTACCATCCTGTATATTTGAATGATAATTCGGAATGGTATGCTTGCTGTCAACCGGGGTCTGCCTAGTTGGTTCCAGTCGAAGGATACAACTAGGTGGCTTGGTGGTGGGACCAAGTAGACGGCCGGATATCGCTCTGACGAACTTCCTTCTTGCGATAAAGGAATGGGTGGATTGCCCCCGTGTTCGTCGGAGTTTGTGTTGATGAAAAGAATCTGGATGGTGTCATCCTTATCCTCTTCAGTGACTGTATCATTCGAAGATAAATCCTCTGAAGGCAAGACCGGGTCAACTGCCGCCTCGAACTTTTGACTTTCGTCTGGTATGGATTCAGTCATTTTATCCTCAATGATAGACGCTTCAGCTGACCACTTGAGTGGGCTAGCTGGATTCTCAACTAACGAAGGACTTGGCAAGAGTTTTTTATCTCGAGGAGGAAGTCGTAACGGTGAAACCGGACGATCTTCCAAGACTCTTTTAGCCTCGTCTAAGAAGGGACAACGGTGGAGGGCATGGTTGCCTTCGCACAGTCTACAGGGAGGTCTAGCCCTCCCTTTTTGTCCTAGGACTTCACTTTCGCTAGTTGACGGTGTACTTTCAACATGGCTATCAGAGGTTGACGACACCGGATCGTGCAAACGGGGAGACCAATCCCTTAGTATCCGAGGGATGCAAGGACAATCTCTATGAAAGTGGTCTCCCTTGCAGATGACACATGACGATTTAGGCCTGGTCAGTGCTGTGTGTGGATTTTCATTAGACGCCACTTGTTTTCCCTTATTTGCCTTTGGCTCCTTCTTCTTTTTCTCTTTTTTCTTCTTTTCCTTCTTCTCCTTAGGAACTTGGTTTTTAGCTTTACCAGTCCCGTCACGCGAAGAGGAAGGAAGAGAGGAAGAATTAGAGGAAGTAGAAGGTTGGTGGGAAATTCTGGACTCGTCTAATTGCTGATTCGACTGTTCAGGAATAGTGGTGTTCTGAACAACATTGGTTGAGAAGAGCCAGACCGGCAGGCCAATTGTCAGTCCTGGAAGCGACAATGTGGCCATATGGGGCGCACCAACATCTCCCCAAGAGGAGAAGGGACTAGGATTTCCACCAAGGGGAATTCCTTGGTTGGTAGGCTCCATTTTCTCAACCTAAAGATCAACGCAGGAAAAAAGGGGTGATTGTTCCGTTTAAAATAAATTTTAATGACGCTTAGACACAACTTGCTTTTTCAATTTTAAAGAGTCTAGAAAAAGCAAAAGATGACTCTAGTCTACTTCGATTTTTAATGAGCCTGAAGTGACAAGTGCTCAGATGGACCTTTTCCATTAAGGAGTCTGAAAAGGAATGAAAGGGACTGCTCTGGAGTTCTAGGTAGAGGGTGTGCCAAACTTTTCGCAAAACCGCAGAATACTTTTTAGGGTACAGGTGGTCAATCTTCCCGAATGCTGTGTTCAGTGCATTGCGATCAGTAGGGCGGCCGACACGGTTTCCTATGGATAAAGGTTTTATTCCTATAGGGGTCTCCCAATATATACTCAACGGTATGTGGGAGCACAATCCATACTGGCACTTATCGTCTCTCAAGAGGAATCACCCAACCATCAGTGAGGTGACCAGTGACCAGGTTTTACGACGCCGAAACACGTCTCTAGCCTAGACCTCTATGTTGTGCGTTAAGTTACAAAGCGTTGTTAAGTTCATTCATTTTATTTTAGGTTGATCTTTCTTAGAAGTTTGCCTTTTTGGATCACCACGAGATGTATGATACAATTCCTAAATGCAGTCTAAAGATGATAAGCAAGCTTTTATATCTTTTCAACAATGAAAATACTAGCTACAAGGGGAAAAGAAAGACACAATCTTTTCTCAAAGAGCATAGAGCACACTGTAAATGCACTTTTTCCTAAATCAACATACAAACTGTCAAAATGCAAATGCACATATGCATGTATTTGTTTTCACTTTCTTAATATTGATGCCTAAAAAGAAAGCTGTTGTATAAATTTGAATTCGATTTCAAGTGAAAAACACAAACAAGCTCCTTTTTCGAAATCAAAAAGACGATTACGACACTTTATGATTTACTTGTTTCGACACTTAGAAATTCATAAATTCAAACCAAAAGACAAAAGTAAAAGCTAAATCAACTGCGAACAGCAAACAAATTCACTCCTGAGATCAAAACGACACTTACGACAGGTCTAGATCTAAGGGCGACAGTATGACTAGTTTACTTTTGTAATGGGAAACTGCAAATGATGTAACAAATACACAAAGAACAAATACAGTTTCTTTATACAACTGAGGTGGAATTGAGGCAAAGAAAAGGGGTTTCAGATAGGTACACACACTGATAACAGGCTGCAAAAATCAGAGAGAAAACTGAGCAAAAAGAAGCAGAGAACCACAGCTGCACAAGGCAAAGGCTGATCAGCGCACCCCCAACACAGAGAAACTGAACTTCAGTGCAGGTAGCCTTCTCGGGACCTGCGTTGAAATGCAGAACCTCTTCACAGAGTCTGCACTGAAGCAGAAACGAGAGTTGTTTCTGGGTTCTGGGTCACAGTTTGCAGTTTAATCTACGGTTTTTGGCCAGATAAAAGCTATCAATTAGGTACAATTAGAGGGATGATTTAAAGGAGGACTAAGATCTATCACAAAGGGCTGTTAGAGCACTTGTGGATCAGCTGTTCAGATCATAAACAGGCCCAGCGAATGGACTAGAGTAGCAGATCTCTACTTTGCATTTGAAAATGGCAAATGCAGTTCGATTCGGCACTCCTGAGCTTATGAGAAGAACAACAATAGAAACACAAATAAACTAACAAGATACTGTCCCCAGTGGAGTCGCCAATTTGTTGTTGGGAAAAGTATCCATTTGGAATGCCCCTATCCCACTCTAAGGTGTGATAGTGCCTTAGCAACAAACAACGAAAACTATCTGAGTATTCTTCTTTATGAAATGTAAATGGAGAAGAAGGATGTAACTAACCTGTGTCTTTCGCTAGCTTGTCGATCCAATCACTCTCCTCTTCTGCTCGTTTCCCGCTGCCTGCTCCTTCACTGGTCCAGCTTCACCAAGTTCCTGCAAGATCACAAGAGAGGAAAACTACACAAAAGACATAGATTTACATTCATAACTAGTTTAGGATCAGATATAAACTAAATATGCAAATATAACAAAACATCATTGATATACAAGCATATAGGAGAAACTCAAATAGCTTTATTGATATGATAAGAAAGTCCAAGAGGAGATACAACCAAGTGAGTCCCGATCCAGCATCTACCTCCCAGCAAAGGAATCCCTTCCTCTCCTCCAACAAAGCATAAATCACCCAATGTACTAATCTCAATCTCAAACCAACAACAATTCTCTGCAAAGTACAAAATTCCAGCCCCCTGGATCTCTGGGTGAGGGATCCATATATAGATGTAAGAAGAGAGGATGAGTCAGCTTATGTTTTGACTTGTGGCTTCTCTCTGTCAGTTCTTGTTTCCACTTGGAGGCTGAGAGCCTCTTACTCATCATTGGTCAAATTCATTGAGGCAAGTGTCATTGAGGAAGATTATGGAAGCTTCCATGGTCTGTCCACCTCGTTGAATGAGCTTGCCATTTGTCATTTCTCACTCAGCGCACCCTGGTAGTGCTTTTAGGTGTGTTGCAACACACCTAGCTAGTGTACTGGGGTGCATTGCAATGCAGGCAGCTAGTAGAGCATCTGAATTGATCCTGAATTGACTGTTTCTGAGTGGTTTTTGGTGGAGAACTTCTAGGAGAAGCTGTCATTGGTTGACCTTGTTCCTTTAGGGGCAGGAACAACTCTTTTAGGGACTTTGGATCCCTTGTATTATGGACATTTCATGCTCAATGTTGTAAGGCACAAAAATGTCTATAACAGTGGGTATCATCAGATAAGGATAAGAGAAGGGGATGAGTGGAAAACTGCTTTTAAGACAAATGAAGGATTGTATGGATGGAGAGTAATGCCTTTTAGGTTATCAAATTCACCAAGTAAATTTATGAGACTCATGAATGAAGTTCTTAAGGAGTTTATTGGTAAATTTGTAATAGTATATATGCACAATATATTAGTTTACAGCAGGTCTGAGGAGGAGCACATGAGACATATGAATTATGTCTTACAAAGGTTACAGCAAGAGAAATTATTGTTGAATTTGAATAAATTTTCATTCATGGAAGATTAATTAATGTATTTGGGTTTTGTTATTTCTGCTGAAGGATTGAAGATGGATCCAGAGAAGATCAAGGCAATCATGGAGTGGCCTTCACCTAAAAGTACTTTTGAGTTAAGAATTTTTCGTGGTCTTGCTAGTTTTTATAGAAAATTCATAAAGAATTTTCATAAGATCAATGCTCCTATTGTTGAGACTATAAAGAAGGATAAACAACCATTTAGATGGACTGTTGAGGAAGAAAAGAATTTTCAGCTGTTGAAGAAGAAGATCACTGAAAAACCTATTTTGGTTCTACCTGATTTTAGTAAACCTTTCCAAGTGAAATGTGATGCCAGTGGAGAAGCTATTGGAGGTGTTTTAAGTCAGGAAGACAGACCTATAGATTATTTTAGTGAAAAGTTGAATGATTCAAAGAAGAAGTATTCTTGTTATGATAAAGAGTTTTATGCAGTTGAGCAATCATTAAAGAAGTGGAGACATTATCCAATGTCAAAAGAGTTCATACTTTATTCAAATAACCATGCATTGCAGTGTAAAATGCAGCAGCCAAAGCTTAACCAGAAACATGCCAAATGGGTAGAGTATCTTCAGGGCTTCAATTTTGTCTTGAAGCATATAAATGGCCAATCAAACAAAGTTGCAAATGCTTTAAGTGGGAGAAATATATTATTTCAAGAGAGTCAAATTCAAGTGTTGGGTTTTGATTTTCTTACAGAATTGTAAGAGACAAATTTATATTTTTAGGAGGCATTTGAAGCTTCTAAGAATCCTATTTTGATGGATAGGAATAAATGGTTGGATTATTTCTTGCAAGATGGATTGTTGTTTAAGAGAAATCAGTTCTGCATACCAAATTCTTCTATGAGGGAGTGTTATCACCCCAAGAAACTCTCCTAGGTTGTATATCAGAGATGCTCGGGAACATTACAAACTCAACAAAAATGTCGGAAATTGGTGGATGAATGGAAGGAATGATGCATATTCAAGCCAGATAACCACTTCTACTATGCTTAACCCCAGACATGGGTGAACACCCCCAAACGACAAGGTTTTAGACCACCAATTACCCACAATTTGAGGATTAAGTGGAAATGGAGAATATTGATCACACCAGCAGATGCACAGGACCCTGTGATGGCCAGCTGCAACCAGTAGGAGGTCCGTAAATCTATTTCTCAATGCAAAGACAAGATGACAGCTCTCTGGCATTAAAATAATAGAAATTTGCATACACATTCAATGATACATACTAGAATTTATCACAGAGGTGGGATGACAGCCCCTCTAATGCTAAACATCAAGAGCACATTAAGAATGCATAACAGGCACAACCTGGAACAAAGAAGAAGTGGAAAGTGAGCAATTAACAACAAAAGAAGCTTGCATTAGCTGAAAATGAAGACCAAATGCTACAGGTACCACAGTAGTTATAGTCTCAAGAAGTTGAACTTTACATCAAAATAACATTCATCAACCCTCATTACATCTTCTTTTTGGGTATATATGGAGGTTGATTACAAAAAATATCTGCCATCCTATGTGTGGAGGGGTCATAATGGAATACCAACCACATTAACTGCTTGATATGGGCCTCCACTATGATCTGCTGCTTTAATGAACAAAATTTGACATTCTCTAGTACTTAGGTGTACTTCCCGAACAGGTGGAATGTCGCATGGAACAAGTTCCTTAACCGGTGAAGGCGTTTAACTGCTCGAGGCTATACTTTCCTTCCCTAGCCATGGTGTTGGTTGAATGTAGTTGTTGCAGATTTAGTGCGTAGAGTGATGGATCATGGCCTCCTTCCTCCTTTGGGTACACAAGATAGGCCAAAAACACGAGAACTGTATGGAAAATGAACGAGGGTCTGGGAATGAATGCTAGCCATTGGATGGAACTAGCGAACGGTTAAGATCTCATGGCGGGAGGCGATGGGAAGACGTGGGACGGAGTGAATATGAACTATCAGATCTCGCAAATAGACGGTGGGGATCAACTTGCAGGGGATATCGGGAGGAATGTGAGCGGGGAGAACATGGGCCGTTGGATCTGGACATGGCAGATCCAATGGTTATCGCGCGGGAAAGGTGTGAGAAGGTTAACGAGTGGGGAAATGTACATGTGGGTGGTAAGTGGTTTCCCTGCACTGCTTCGGGATGGCAGGCGGTTTCTGTATGCAGGGGCGCAAGCACATTCAATGAGCGACACGTAGCTGGTAGGTCCGGCAGGAAACCGCTTTCCCTGCGGGCTATCGTATGTGCAGGTTATGGGAGCGGGAGCTATGAATACAGTCAGATCCACGGGGAATGATCAGATGTCCCAGGTTTAAAGCACATGTTTTGATCGACGTGACAAGGGAGGGCCTCGCCGATAACAGTTTTTCATATGCACGCAGCTATAAAGGTTTAAGACCTTAGCGCTGGGGGTTATATGACCACAATCTCATAGGTCAACTTTGCGCCAGGTGGATGTTGGTGGCCACCCACCTATCCCATTTGGACCCCCACAACTGTCTCTTTCAGTTTTTCAGTTTCCTTAATTATAGCACAGTTTACTATTTTAGCAGTTTTTTGGGTCCTAAACTTCCGGAGCCGTTTTGAGGCCCTAAACGAGGTTTTTTGGGAAATCCACAAATGATTTTTCTGATAAAAATCATCTTTTCCGTCGTAGTCCTCGGAGATATCTTTCCAACGGGCTATCATGCGCATCAAACGGAGATAATACGACCAATTCGTGACCCCGGGAAGTTGGCTGTCCAATTCACCCCAAAACAGGGCCCACAATTTGGCGTTTCATCTTCTAGGGTTAGGTTTTGGACTGTGAAGGGTTTTCCATTGTTTCTCAATAATAAATAGGCCTTAGAGCCTCATTGTAAACACATTTCGGAATAGTTCAGAGGCATGTAGCCGACACATCTCTTCTCAGAGATAAGCTACCATCGCCCTAGCTCGGTTATTTCTATTTCTATTTGTAAGCATATTTCAGTATTTTACAGTAATGAAATGAAGTATTATTTCCACTGCATATCTGTGTTTATGGTTATTGCATCTCTGTGTTTATGGTTATCTCTGTAATTTATTTGCGTTCCTGTTTAAATCCGAATCAGAGGGCCTCGCCGATAACACTTTTTCATATGCACACAGCTATAAAGGGTTAAGACCTTAGCGCTGGGGGTTATATGACCACAATATGTTGGGTTGTGTTATATTCTTTCCACGTAGTTAATAGGGGGTTTGAAGGGCACCCGTAAGCCCACTTTATGGGGTCCGGGGCAGCGCCCCGTAAAATTTTGGTTTTGGACCATATGTTAGGTTGGGCGGACCCACCTATGGTTTTGTGCATGATTTTCGCACATGGTTTTTTGGATGCGATGGTTTTCGGTCCATGGTATTGGACGCGATGGTTTTCGGTCCATGGTATTGGATGCTTCGGCATGTATAAATATGTATTGTAACATTGAAAGGAACATAATGAAAAATCAAGCTGGTAGTCCCGGTTTTGGGATCCAGGGAAAAATCTCTGTGCATATGTGTTTTATGGGTTATGCTCTCACATTGTTTATTTTCTTTGTTTAATAATTCGTATGCAGGTAATTTCTGTACAGGGTTAAAACCTACATTTGGTATCAGAGCTGTTTTGGCTTCAAGGGGACGCCTTTGTTGCTGAGGGGTTTCGCTCGGGCCTGTGGTAGACCCTGTTCAGTGGGAGATCTGCGAGATCGATTCTGGTGGTGAAAGAAGATGGCGAGCAGTGGAAAGATAGAGATTGAGAAGTTCAATGGTCAGAATTTTGAGTTGTGGAAACTCAAGATGGAGGATCTGTTGGTGGATAAAGATCAGTGGATCGCGGTAGATCCAGGTACTAAACCATCGGGAGTGACCGATGAAGAATGGAAGAAGTTAGATCGGAAGACAAAGAGCACAATACGATTGTGTGTCTCGGATTCAGTATTACTGAATGTATCAGGGGAAGCTACGGCAAAGGCTTTGTGGGTCAAGTCAGGGACTTTGTACCAATCTAAGTCTCTGGTGAATAAACTGTTCCTGCGGAAAAAGCTATATAACCTGAGGATGAAAGATGGAGACTCGGTGACAGAGCATCTGAATGTGTTTAATACTGTGGTAAGTCAGTTATTATCTGTTGATATTAAAATTTCAGATGAAGATAAGTGCATCAGTTTGTTGTGTTCTCTACCAGATTCGTGGGATAGTCTGGTTATTGCAATAGGTAGCAATGCAACTACTTTGCAGTTTGATGAAATAGTCTCAGCCTTGCTGACGGAGGAGATGAGACGGAAAAATATGGACAACCAGAATGGTGATGCCTTGTCTGTACGAGGACGGTCCCAGAACAGAAACAAAAATAAGTCATCGAGTGGAAGATCTAAATCTCCAGGAAAACATACAAAGGTGGTGTGCTGGAAATGCGAAAAGGAAGGGCACTTCAGAAGGGATTGTAAATCTAAAGCTCCTGATAAAGGAAAGGGATCTGATGATGCTCCTTCTGCAGAGGCGAAAACCACCTCAGATGAAGGTGGGGATGTGTACTTGGCTTCTTCAAGTACACATGTAGATCATGAGGCATGGTTGATTGACTCAGGGGCATCCTTTCACTTCACTCCCCATAGAGAGTGGTTCTGCGAGTATGAGAAATACGATGGTGGTGATGTCTTCTTAGGAGATGATAGGAAGGCTAGAATCATTGGTCAGGGAAAAGTAAAGTTGAAGTTGCAAGGTGGAAGGGTTAGAACACTTCCGGGTGTTCTACATATTCCTGCATTGGCCAGAAATCTGATTTCTGTAAGCAAGTTGGATGATGCAGGTGTAAAGACGGTGTTCAAGAAAGATACCTGCAAGATGGTTCGAGGAGCACTGATATTAATGCGGGGAGTTCGGATTGGAACTCTGTACAAGCTGCAAGGTAGCACTGTTGTTGATGGGTGCAATAGTTCTATGGTTCCTGAAAATGGAGTAGAGAATCTAGTGGTCTCTGGAGAGAAGACCATGTTGTGGCATCAAAGGCTTGGACATATTGGAGAGAAGGGCCTTCGAATACTTCATGGTAAAGGTATGGTAGAAGGTATGAATAATAGCTCTCTGGATTTTGATTTCTGTGAAAATTGTGTATATGGGAAGCAGAATCGGGTGAGTTTCCCCTCTGGTGGTAAGAGGACGAAACAGAGATTAGAGCTTGTGCACAGTGATGTGTTTGGACTTGTGAAGGTTCCATCACTGGGTAAGTCTGTGTACTATGTATCATTCATAGATGACTTCTCAAGGAATACATGGATATATTTTCTTAAGAAGAAATCTAAAGTCTTTGACAGGTTTAAAGAATTTAAGGCTCTGGTGGAAAATCAGACAGAGAAGAAGATAAAGGTGCTGAGGACAGATAATGGTGGAGAATTTTGCAGCAAGGAATTTGAAGAATTTTGTAAGAAGTGTGGTATAGCACGGAAGAAGACTACTCCATATACACCTCAGCAAAATGGAGTCGTAGAAAGAATGAACAAGAAATTGATGGAAAGGGCAAGAAGCATGCTCAGTGGTGTCGGGTTAGGACAGGAATTCTGGGCAGAGGCGGTGGATACTGCATGTTACCTGATCAATAGATCACCTTCATCAGCGTTAGAGGATAAGACTCCACAAGAAGTATGGACTGGTAAGAAACCCTCTCTTTCACATCTAAGGGTATTTGGATGTGATGCATATGTACATGTTCCAAAGGAGAAACGAACCAAGTTGGATAGTAAATCTGAAAGTGCATCTTTATTGGGTATAACGATGGTTTAAAGGGTTATAAGCTTTGGAACCCAGTCACACGGAAGGTTGTGTACAGCCGAGATGTGTTGTTCAGAGAGGTAAAAGATGTTATTCAACATGAAGTCCAACCAAAGGAACCTGAGAAGATAGAGTTTGAGCCAAAGGAGGAAGAATCAGACTCTGCAGCAGAGGAGGAATCAGAAGATGAAGAGCCACAAACTCCGGCTGTGAGAAGATCAGTTCGAGAAAGAAGGCATCCAGAAAGGTATAGTCCATCTGCTTTCAGTTCAAATTTTGCTTTCTCTGTTACTGATAATGATCCCAGAACTGTGAAGGAAGCAGTGGATTCAGAGGATGGAAAACTCTGGAAAGAGGCCATGGTCGATGAAATGGCATCTTTGCACAAAAATGAGGCTTGGGATCTGGTGGAGTTGCCGGCTGGAAGGAAACCCATTGGCAGCAAATGGGTGTTCAAGAAGAAGACAAATTCAGAAGGAAAGGTGGAGAAATACAAAGCTCGGTTGGTAGCAAAAGGTTATTCCCAGGTGCCGAGAATTGATTTTGGTGATATTTTTTCTCCTGTTGCCAAGGTAACTTCTATTAGATTACTTTTATCTGTTGCTGCTGCTTTTGATTTTGAGGTAGAACAGATGGATGTGAAGACAACATTTCTTCACGGGGATTTGGAAGAGGAAATCTACATGAAGCAACCTGAAGGCTTTACGGTGAAGGGTAAGAAAGAACTGGTATGCAAGTTAAAGAAGTCTCTGTATGGGTTAAAACAGTCAGCAAGGATGTGGTATCAGAAATTTGATACATTTATACGGGGACTTGGCTTCACCAGAAGCAAAGCAGATCATTGTGTGTATTTTAAATTAATTGGTGACCGTATTATTTATCTGGTCTTGTATGTGGATGATATGTTGCTGGTTGGAAATGACAAAGAAATTATCCAGGATTTGAAGACCCAATTATCCTCCAAATTCGACATGAAATATCTTGGTGCTGCAAACTATATTTTGGGAATGGAAATTAAAAGAGATCGGTCAAAGAGGAAGCTCTGGTTAAACCAGAGGAAGTATGTCGAGACAATACTCCAGAGGTTTAATATGCAGGATAGTAAACCGGTGAAGGTTCCTATTCCTGTAGGTGTGAGGTTATCTGCTGAACAGTGTCCCAAGACACAAGAAGAGGAAGAGGACATGTCCCGTGTTCCATATGCAAGTGCAGTGGGTAGCCTGATGTATGCAATGGTCTGTACTAGACCAGGCATTGCACATGCAGTGGGAGTATTGAGCAGGTTTATGTCAAAACCTGGGAAGGAGCACTGGACAGCAGTGAAGCGGGTTTTCAGGTATTTGCGTGGCACTAGTGATTATGGTTTGTGCTACCAAGGAAGACCAGGATTGGACAGAGTCTTGGATATTCATGGCTTTGTTGATGCAAACTGGGCTGGAGATCTGGATCAGAGAAGATCTACAAGTGGGTATGTGTTTAACCTATTTGGAGGTGCAGTCAGTTGGATGAGTAAGAAACAATCTGTAGTGGCACCGTCAACTATAGAGGCAGAATACATGGCAGCCACTCATGCAAGCAAGGAAGCAGTTTGGTTGCAGAGATTGTGTTCAAGTATGGGGTTAGTACAGGGAGCTATAAGAATAGACTGTGACAGCCAAAGTGCAACTTTTTTGGCAAAGAACCCTGCTTATCATTCAAAGACAAAGCACATTTATGTTCAATATCACTTTGTGAGGGATATGATAGAAGACAGAAAGGTGTTGCTGGTAAAGGTGGACACTTTGAAGAATACTGCAGATGCATTGACAAAATCTGTGAGCTCTGAGAAGTTCTCTTGGTGTAGAGAAGCAATGGGAATCTCAGGGCTGAAAAATGACTAAGCTCTCCTGTGGCCTCCTGTGGAAAGAAAACAACAAGTGGGAGATTGTTGGGTTGTGTTATATTCTTTCCACGTAGTTAATAAGGGGTTTGAAAGGCACCTGTAACCCCACTGCGCCCCGGAAAATTTTGGTTTTGGACCATATGTTAGGTTGGGCGGACCCACCTATGGTTTTGTGCATGATTTTCGCACATGTTTTTTTGGACGCGATGGTTTTCGGTCCATGGTATTGGATGCTTCGGCATGTATAAATATGTATTGTAACATTGAAAGGAACATAATGAAAAATCAAGCTGGTAGTCCCGGTTTTGGGATCCAGGGAAAAATCTTTGTGCATATGTGTTTTATGGGTTATGCTCTCGCATTGTTTATTTTCTTTGTTTAAGAATTCGTATGCAGGTAATTTATTTGCGTTCCTGTTTAAATCCGGATCAGAGGTCCTCGCCGATAACACTTTTTCATATGCACGCAGCTATAAAGGGTTAAGACCTTAGCGCTGGGGGTTATATGACCACAATCTCATGGGTTAACTTTGCGCCCGTGACCCGAGGGAAAAGGACTTATAAAGGATTATAGAGGAAATAGAAATAACGGGGTTAAGGGAGAATAAGGAGCATGAAGGGGAAGGAGGAAATGGAGGTAGCAGGAGTTGTAAGGGTATAAAGCAAATAAAGGGGAAAGGATAAAATGAACAACTGTGAGCTCCCTTTTTACAAAAAACACATGGCCTCGGTGTCTTTGACCCAGTAAATACCAAATTATGTAGCAGAGCTAACACTAGCTCCTTCAAGGGATGAGATCCTCCCTGTGAAGTCTCAAGAACCTGCAAACCATTTCCTTTCTAATGAAAACAAATTAGCCAAAATTCCTAGTGTTGCATTGGGCATGGAGTCTGACTAAAACTAATAAAACCAAATATTTACAACCTTTAAGGCCAAAAGACCTTAAATCACATAAATTTCCAGAAAACGCTCGTTAACTAAGCCATAAAAAACAGCTTCTCCTCCCATACTTTTTAGTATGAAGGTGTTGTTCCCTTGAATCTGTGAAATAATAAAATGGCCTGTCCAAAAAGCATCAAACTTCCCATGATTGCCTTTCTTTTCTTTTAATGCATCCCACTTCAAAACCAAGTCACCAACCTGAAAATTATTTGTTTTTGCCTTCTTGTCAAAGGCTTCCTTGATCTTTCTCTGATGTGCTGCAGCCTTTTCAACCAGTTGTTCTCTAATCTGATGTACCTCTGCTAAATCAGTGATCCTCTTTGCCATTTCTTCTTCCTCATTCTACTCTTCTTGAAGGAATTTTGCCACAGGGAGAGTTAACTGAATTGGGAATACAACTTCAGTGCCATATACCAGCTTGAAAGGAGAATTGCCTGTGGATTTCTTAATGGTCACTCTGTCAGCCCACAATGCATACTTGAGCTTTGAATCCCAATTCTTTTTATTGTCCTCTAACAGCTTCTTAATTATCCTTATCAGGATTTTATTAGAGGATTCTGCCAGACCATTTCCTTGAGGATAATATGAGGTGGAATGAACCAGTTTAATACCCATTGAATCACACATTTCCACCAATTCTTTTTACCTGAAGGCTGTTGCATTATCTGTGACCAGTTTATGTGGGCAACCAAACCTGGTAAATATATTTTCATCTAAAAACTTCATGACCACCTTATGATCAGCCTTTCTGGTAGGAACTACTTCAATCCACTTAGTGAAATAATAGCCATCTGTGTTGGCCATTGGAATCTGGATTGATTTCTCCAATGAAATCCAAGCCCCACTGTTGAAAAGGTCCTTTTGCAAGTATTGGTTTTAAGGGCAGGGATTTCAACTGTTGTTTTCCTTCAAATCTTTGGCACCTATCACAAGATTTAACAAAAGAAAATACATCAGAAAATAAAATGGGCCAATAGTACCCAGCTCTAAGAATATTATGGGCACTAGTTTTCCAATAATGGTGTCCTCCACACATGCTAGAATGAAATTGTTGCATGACTTCTATTGACTGTTCTTTGTCTAGACACCTCAAAAGCACTCCAGATGGATCCCTCCAGTAGAGCAGATTTTCATTAATGCAATATTTGGTTGCCCTAAGCTTTATAGTTCTGGCTTGACTTTGAGTAAAGCTTGAAGGGATTTCTAGCTTCAGCAAGAAATTAATTATTGCAGAATACCAATCACAAGAAGCTAGATTTTCAGCCACTGACTGCTTTCTGTCTGGTTCAGCTGCTTCCTCTTCTTCATTTGTTTGACCGATTTCTGCAATTGTGCCCAGGAAATCTTTATCTAATGATCTGCAATTTTCTTCAGCCAATAACTTGGCAAGACCCTGACCTTTGACAAGCTTGGTGGGCTTCAGTTCTATATTAAATTCAATCAATTTTGCAATCCATTTAGCCCTTCTTCCATCAGCATCAAGTTGTGTTAAGACATCTTTTATTGCAGCAGAGGGTACATATGCAATTATCTTGGAATGCAAGATATAAACTCTGAAAGCTTTCAAGGATTTGATAAGGGCATATGCATGTTTTTCAATAATATCATACCTCAGTTCAGCATCCCTCAAGTTCTTGCTGAAAAATGCTACTAGATGTTCTGAACCTTCTTCATCTGCCTACAATAAAACTGCTGCAATGGTGTCTTCAGATGCAAATGAGAATACATGGAACTCCTTTCTGTAATCTGTACTTATTAAAGTGGGAGTCTCCATAATAGCCTTCTTAATGGACTAAAAAGATCTTCTTGCTATATCAGTCCATTTGATTTCTGCCCCTTTCTTCAACATGGAGGTAATATGCTTCACATATTCATCAAAATTCGGAATAAACCTCATTACAAAATTAATTTTGCCCAAAAAGGACTAAACATCCTTCTTTGATCTCGGGACAGATAAGGTCCGTATTGCTTTCACTCTTTCTGGGTCAATTCGGACACCTGCAGCAGAAACAATGTTATATATCTAGGGGGGATAATATGGGGTACCAAAGGAGGTACCCAAGGTAATAATGTAATAATGGGATGGGCCATAGTAATAAATAAGGTGGTTAACCCATGTCATGTAAGGGACCACAAGTAGTTAATAATAATGTAAAGGGCCCATGGTATTAGTTGATGGTATGAGGAAACCATGGTAATGATGCATGGTATTGTATGTATGAGGCCTATATAGAGGCTAGAGACTCCACATGGAGAGATGAAGATGAAGAGAAGTATTATTGTATGAACAGGCATATGACTTGTGGAGTGCTCTCCTTCCTTAAGGAGTGAATGTATGGTGTTGCCCTACCTTAAGGGTTTGATCAATAAAGAAGCATTTCTATCTATTTCTATCTTGTTATTATTGGTTATTCTCTATTCTCATATATTCCCGGGTTAGATCTACAACAATTGGTATCAGAGCTACAACAATTGGTATCAGAGCACTTTCTTGGGCAAACCGTGGAGAATTTTTTTTCATTTTTGCAGGGATTTTTTGGGTGGCGAATTTGCAGATCAGATCTGTACGTTTTGGTGCAAGATCTATAGAATATAATTGTAGATCTGTATTCATTGTGCAAAAATAGCCTATTTAAAAAAAAAATCGGTTAAATCGGAGTCCGGATGAAGAAGATATCGCTGATTTAAAAATCAGTAGGGTTGCAGACAATTTTTTGGGGCAGCGAATTTGCGGCACAGATCTAGACCTCTTGGCACTAGATCTACAAAATCTAATTATAGATCTGGAATCTTTGAGAAAAAACACATGATTTCAAAAAAAAAATCAGTCGAATCGGAGTCCGGATGAGGGAGATATCGCTGATTTAAAATCAGCTCTTTTTGCAGAAATTTTGGGTGACGCCAAGAGAGTAGCAGCGCAGATCTGAAATTCTAGTGTCTGAATCAGATTTCTATCACATGGGCAGATGCAGAATGGTTGTTCCATTTCTAAAAACAGGTTATAATAGGGATTCTGAGCAATATTGACGGATCTGTGACCATTTCAATTTTTCGCCAATATTTTTGTGATGGCGGACCTAGATCGCTTTGAACAGGAAGACTCTTTTTTGGGTCGTCTCACTAAGCTCCGACAGACTGGTACAGTGGAGGAATATATTACCACTTTTGAAGCCTTAGCCTTCCGCACTAGGGGTCTCACAGATGCATTCTTCAAGGACTGTTTTATCTTCGGTCTTAAAGAAGCCATCAAAGCTCAAGTTCTACTTCACCACCCTTCCACGTGGACGGAGGCTTGCCAGTTAGCTCGTCAGGTCACATTGCCTAGCAAAGATTTTATTTTTACAGAAAAGAAGGAAACTATGGAACCTAAAGGGTTACTTCCTACTGGTATATCCTTATTGCAGATTCATGGATTGATTCAGAAAGAGAAGATCATTGTTTCTATCAATCCTAGTTGTAAACATAATTTTATTAGTGTTAATTTGGCAAAAAAATTGCAAGTCCCAGCAAAACAAATTGAACATACACAGGTTGATGATAAGGATGTTCAAATCTATAAGGATTTGAAGCTTTCTATGGATAAGTATGTGTTTCATGGTGATTTTTATGCTTCAGATACGAATAACATGGATGTTGTTTTGGGATACCCTTGGATGGAATTAGTGGGTACTACCAATATTAATGTGCAGAAGAAATTCCTGAAGCTCTGGTATAAAAAGAAGAAAATTACATTACAGGATATTTCCATTAATAAGCAGGTAGAGTCCAAGGAGGCTGAAGCAGAAGATGTTCAAGGGACTGACACATCAGATGATGAGCCTTTGATGATCGACAATCAAACACAAACAGAGGCTGCAGAAGAAAAGGCTACAGGTGATGATACATCAGAGGAGGGCTCAGTGGTTGAAGTCATATTGAAAAAGAAGACACCACAACAGGCACCACAGCAGGGTGAAGTCAAGCAAAAGCCATCGTGGGTTAAAACTTCAACATATCAGCACCCACATCACCCCGCAAGACAACCATCAAGATGGAAACCAAGTAGTCCCATGAAGGATAGCGAGGAGAGAAGATCCACCTACTACACACAGAAGAGCTGCCACGGTCAACTTCCATCTCAAGCGAGCGAGGCACCAGCGAGATCGAGGGTTCACCTTTCTCTTGGATGGCTAGATGCACGTGCATGGTACCAGTGGACTACTCTTTTGAGTAGATCTTATTATTTATGTTCTTCCCATGTTTCGGGGACTAAACATGCTTAGGGGGGTGGAATGTTATATACCTAGGGGGGACAATATGGGGTACCAAAGGAGGTACCCAAGGTAATAATGTAATAATGGGATGGGCCATAGTAATAAATAAGGTGGTTAACCCATGTCATGTAAGGGACCACAAGTAGTTAATAATAATGTAAAGGGCCCATGGTATTAGTTGATGGTATGAGGAAACCATGGTAATGATGCATGGTATTGTATGTATGAGGCCTATATAGAGGCTAGAGACTCCACATGGAGAGATGAAGATGAAGAGAAGTATTATTGTATGAACATGCATATGGCTTGTGGAGTGCTCTCCTTCCTTAAGGAGTGAATGTATGGTGTTGCCCTACCTTAAGGGTTTGATCAATAAAGAAGCATTTCTATCTATTTCTATCTTGTTATTATTGGGTTATTCTCTATTCTCATATATTCCCGGGTTAGATCTACAACAATTGGTATCAGAGCTACAATAATGTCCTAATAGCTTGCCTTCTTCTAAAGAAAATTGTGATTTTTTAGGATTGAATGAAATCCCAAACCTTCTACACTTCAGAACACTTTTTTCAAATGCTGCAAATGGTCTTGATGGCTGCTAGAGTAAACTTTTATGTCATCAAGGTAGATGAGGACAAATTTATCCTTCTCTCCTACAAATGCTATATCCATAGCTCTCTGAAAGGTTACTCCAGCATTCATCAACCCAAAACGCATCTTGGCATACATAAAAGTGCCCCAAGGAGTGGTGAATGTGGTCTTCTCTTGGTGATCTAGGTGCACAGCAATCCGATTAAAGCCTGAAAATCCATCCAGGAAGGACATTACTTTGGCCCCTGAGACCTTCTGCAGCAAATGCTCCATTTTCGGTAGGGGATAATTATCTTTCTTTGAGCACTTGTTCAAAGTTCTGAAATCAACACACCGTATGATTTCTCTACTTTTCTTCCTGACCACCACTAGATTGGCTATCCATTTGGAATATCTAAGAGAAACTATGCTCTTGGTAGCCAGCAATTTTTTAATTTCTTTTTCAATTAGAGGAAGAAGCATGGGATTTATTGGTCTCAACTTTTGTTTGAAAGGTATTGTGTCTTTCTCTAAAGGGATTTTATGATGAATAATCATTTTATCATAAGTTTTGAGGTCACTATACTCCTAGGCAAACACATCAACAAATTGTTTCATTATTTTTCAATATTCAGATTTTTGGTCAGCAGATAGATGAGTGGACAGATTTATGTATCTAGCCTGACCTGAACTTCCTATATCATGCTTACAGACTATAGAATGATCTTCTTTTTGGGAAGCCTTGTAAGGCACATCATTTTGGTCAAACAGTCTTTCAAGAGGAATTAGACCCTCAGGAATATGATTGTTGGGAAGCTGAACAATTCTATTTTTACCAATCTTGTTTCTAAGATGGGATTGGGGACTTTCTTGCAAGGCTTCATTTTCTTGGTCAATTTGCATTTCGGAAAACTCATCAATGACTTACGAAAAGCTATTTAATTCATCATCATCATCAAAAACTTTCCAATGCTGGACATTATCAGGCAAGGATGGTCTGTATTTCATTTGGACTTCATATACCAGTCTGGGAGGCATGGGAGGAATAAATAGACTAGCAGACACACCAAGGGAATCAGCAAGCTGATTTTGGGCTCTAGGAATGTATGAAATATAGAAATAATCAAAAGAATCTCTTATTCTCCATACCTCATCTCTGTATGCTTTCAGCCTTGGGTGCTTTGCTTGAAATGTTTTATTTACTTGCTGAATGATCAAATAAGCATCTCTAAACACCTTTATGTTCTTGATTCCTTTGTCTTTTGCTGCATTAAGGCCCAATAGCAGAGCGTCATACTCTGCTATGTTATTTGTGACTTGAAAAGCCGGCTTAAAAGACAGTTGTGTACATTCTTTCTCTGGAGATATTAGCACCATCCCTGCTCCTGCAATCTCCCTGGAACATGCTCCATCAAAGAACATCTCCCAAACCTAACTTCCTTGTTTTTCTTCGGCCTGAACTATTGGTTTCCTGATCTGCATTGCAGCCTTCTGAGATTCTTCTATTTGGAGAATACATGCTCCAAAATAAGTGTCCACAACATAAATAGGATGATTGGTAGGATTTATTTCATCACTAATGATATATGCCAGTTTTGCTTCTCTATATAATCTCCTGCTTTCTCCTCCAAACACTGGGACAATGGCATAAGATAGATCATTTTGTAATGTCCCACCTAGTCTCTTAATCCATCCTCTAGACAGCAACATACCAAACTTAGGAGGGACATCTGCTACCACAACATCCATCATCATACTCTTCATGGGCAGCTGAGTTAAGGTAATGGCCAAGTCTTTGATTAATCCTAGGCATTTCACTTTCCTTGAATCAAAAGAGAATAAGTCATGATATGGTCTGGTGATGTCAAGGCCTAACTCCTCCATGACAACTTTAGGCATCAAGTTGTGGCTGGCCCTTGTTTCTAGCAGGCAATTGTGGAGGATTTTGTCATGAATGGTCAAAGAGACATAAAAAGATGGAGAATTATTATCAGCAGGTTCAATCATAGGGCTGAGCACAATGGTAGGCTTTTCATCTTGCAAATTGACAGAGTTAGTGGAGGTTTGTGTAGTTTCCAGCTCAAGAGCTTCAAGGATATACTTTCTAAATACTTCACTTTTCACCAACTCTACCAGAGGCACATATATTTTCAATTTCTGAACTTATGACTCAAAGCTAAAAGAAGAGGAAGGCAACTTATCAGAACCTCTTACCTCTTGAACTGGAGCTTTGAGAATGACTGGGTCAGCTGCTGGTCCTCTCTGTCTGATATTCTGTGAGTATGTTTGGAAAACAGCTCTTTGAGCAAGATTCTCCTTGAAATTTTTTGCATTGGACCTCAGGTTGTATCTTTGTTCTTCACCGGTTTGTATAACTACCTCTCTGTCCCACTCCTGACTATCTTGTGCTTGCAACAATGATTCTTCATACGCAGTCAATGTCAAAAAAGTAGCACTGCCTTTATCTTCCATGCAGTGAATTTCATCCTAATCTTCTTCAAATTGTTCCTCCTCCATGACTACATTTTGGAAAGGAGCTTTAACTTTCTGTTCTTCATTTGGTTCCTTACCCCTCTGAATGATTTGCAACTATTCATTTGATCTTTTAAATGGATTTGAATTTCTTGGAGCAAATGTGTTCTACTACCTTGTCTTTCGTGAATTCTGCTCAACCTTTAGCTTAGAAATTTCAGTAGCCAATGACTCTATCATCTTAGTCATTTTGTCTAATTTAGGCTCTGAAGATGATGTAGAGGAAGTAGAAGCCTGGCCTCTTTGCTTCCTTCTATCAGCTTGACCTTTGAGCTTTTCTGCAACCATAATATTAGACTTTACTTCTAGGGTTGCATCCTGCATATCAGCTAGAGTGGCACATCTTTGTTCTCTCAATAACAGGCAAAAATCAGAGTCAAAAGAATTAGCATAAGTGAGTTTGGAAGAGGTGGGGGTAGGCTTTACCTCAGCTGGTATCTTACTATACATATGATTGAATCTTTTATTAAAATCAGGCAATGATTCCCCATTTTCCCTCTTCAGGTTACCAAACTCAGTATGATAATACAGCGAGTCCTTTTTATCTCCCCAGTGCTTCAAAAATGCATCATCTAAGGCTTCAATATCAGCAATAGATCTAGGAGCTAGTTCTTTGAACCACTTCCTGGCCTCTCCATAAAAGCTCTGGACAAAGACTCTCATCCACACATCATTTTCACTTATATCTAAGTTATTAGCATAACTGTAAAAAGCTTCTAGGTGTTCTTCTGTTGTTACTCCCTCTGTGCCAGTGAACATAGGCATATATTTTTGATATTCCCCCACAGGCATGGGATTCAAAGGAACAAGCAAGACCAAAGGTCCATATCTAGCAGCAACAATTCTTTCTATCTTTGTGGGTGCTTGCTGGCCTCCCATGACTGGGGTATGTGGAAGGATACTAGAACATTGAGAAGTATGAAACAATGAAATGGATGACAGAGACAAAAGGATGTTATGGACTGTGTGGGAAGCTTTGTTTGGACTGAGATTCAAAAGGAAACTAACTGCACAAGGGGCTGAATTAATCTCTGAAGGAATTTCCTTATTAATAGTACTGGGCTCTAAATCTTCAAACTGTATATCTTCAGCTATGATTTTATCTTTCAGAGATGAATGAGATTTCTTAGGCTTACCTAATCCTGAAGCCCCTTTTTGTGATTCTTTCTTCGATTTGACAGTCCTCTCAGGGTCAGGCACTGGTTCAGCTGGTGATTTCTAAGGATTTCTTCAAGTATGTCTCACAAACTGAGCTAGAACTTCAATGTGGAGTCGCCAAATGTTTGTCTTTCTCTAGTGGAGTCGCCAGATAGATGATTACAACTAGAAATGCGCCCAGACCTTGTCTATCATCAAAATATGGAACTGTGTCATTCCCCAGGGAAGCTGAGCTTCAATCTCCTCTCCTCAGCAACGGCGCCAATTAATGTTATCACCCCAAGAAAATCTCCTAGGTTGTATATCAGAGATGCTCGGGAACATTACAAAATCAACAAAAATTTTGGAAAATGGTGGATGAATGGAAGGAATGATGCATATTCAAGCCAGATAACCAGTTCTACTATGCTTAACCCCAGACATGGGTGAACACCCCCAGACTACAAGGCTTTAGACCACCAATTACTCACAATTTGAGGATTAAGTGGAAATGGAGAATACTGAGCACACCAGCAGATGCACAGGACCCTGTGATGGCCAGCTGCAACCAGTAAGAGGTCTGTAAATCTATTTCCTAATGCACAGATAGGATGACAGCTCTTTGGCATTAAAATAATAGAAACTTGCATACACATTGAATGATACATACTAGAATTTATCACAGAGGTGGGATGACAGCCCCTATAATGTTAAACATCAAGAGCACATTAAAAATGCATAACAGACACTACTTGGAACAAATAAGAAGTGGAAAGTGAGCAATTAACAGCAAAATAAGCTTGCATTAGTTGAAAATGAAGACCAGACGTTGTAGGTATCACAGTAGTTACAGTCTCCAGAAGTTGAACTTTACATCAAAACAACATTTATCAACCCTCATTACATCTTCTTTCTGGGTATATATGGAGGTTGATTACAAAAACTATCTTCCATCCTATACATGAAGGGGTCATAATGGACCACCAACCACATTAACTGCTTGATATGGGCCTCTGCTATGATCTGTTGCTTTAATGAACAAAATTTGACATTCTCTTGTACTTAGATGTACTTCTCCAACAAGTGGAATGTTGTATGGAACAAGTTCCATAACTGCTAAAGGCGTTTAACTGCTCAAGGCTGTACTTTCCTTCCCTGGCCGTGCTGCTAGTTGAATGTGGTTGTTGCGGATTTAATGCGCAGAGTGTTGGATCATGGCCTCCTTCCTCCTTCGCGTGCAAAGGACAGGCCAAAAACACAAAAACCATATGGAAAATGAACGAGGGCCTAGCAATGAATGCTAGCCATTGGATGGAACTGGTGAACAGCTGAGATCTCATGGCGGGAGGTGATGGGAAGATGCGGGGCGGAGTGAATATGAACCATCAAATCTTACAAATAGATGGCGGGGATCAACTTGCATGGGATATCGGGAGGAATGTGAGCAGGGAGAACATAAGCCGTTGGATTTGGACGTGGCAGATCCAACGGTTATCACGCGGGAAAGGTGTGAGAATCTTAACGAGCAGGGAAATGTACGTGTGGGCGGTAAGCGGTTTCCCCACACTGCTTCGAGATGGCAGGCGATTTTCGTATGGGGGGGCACGAGCATGTTCAATGAGAAACACGTAGCTGGTAGGTCCAGCGGGAAACCGCTTTCCCCGTGGGCTATCATATGTGCAGGTTAGGGGAGTGGGAGCTGCGAATACCGTCAGATCCGCAGGAAATGATCGGACGGCCCAGGTTTAAAGCATGTGTTTTTATCGATGTGACAGGGGAAGGCCTCGCTGATAACACTTTTTCGTATGCACGCGGCTATAAAGGGTTAAGACCTTAGCGTCGGGGGTTATATGACCACAGTCTCATGGGTTAACTTTGCGCTCGGACCCAAGGGAAAAGGAATTATACGGGGTTTATGAAGAATTATAGAGGAAATAGAAATAACGGGGTTAAGGGAGAATAAGGAGCATGAGGGGGAAGGAGGAAATGGAGGTAGCGGGTGTTATAAGGGTATAAAGAAAATAAAGGGGAAAGGATAAAATGAACAGCTGGGAGCTCCCTTTTTACAAAAAACACATGGCCTCTATGTCTTTGACCCAGCAAATACCGATATGTAGTGGAGCTAACAGGGAGAACTTAATCAAAGAGAAACATAGTGGTGGACTTCTCGAACATTTTGGTATAGATAAAACTTATGAACAGTTGAACAGATTTTATTTCTAGCCAAAATGAGATCTGAAGTGGAAAAGTATGTGAAAACTTGCAAAGTCTGTGAATATGCAAAGGGAAGAAGCCAAAACATAGGTTTGTATGTTCCATTACCAATTCCAGATAGGCCTTGGGATTTGGTAAATATGGATTTTGTTTTGGGCTTACCAAAGACTCAAAGAGGGAATGATTCAATTTTTGTTGTAGTGGACAGATTTTTAAAAATGGCACATTTTATTCCATGTTATAAAATTAGTGATGCTACTCACATTGCTAATTTGTTTTTCAAGGAGATTGTAAGATTGCATGGGTTGCTTAAGAGTATTGTCTAAGACAGGGATTCCAAATTTGTTGGACATTTCTGAAGGAAATTATGGAAGAAGTTGGGAACTAAACTGGGTTTCATTTCTTCCTATCATCCACAAACTGATGGACACACTGAAGTTGTGAACAGGAGTTTGGGTAATCTTTTAAGGAGTCTTACTGTAGAAAATCCGAAGGAGTGGGATCAAGTGTTGGCACAGGCTGAATATCCATATAATGACTCACCTAATAGGAGTATAGGGTAGATTCCATTCCATATAGTTTATGGAATACATCCAAGAGGAGTATCTGAGTTAAGAAACTTGGGAAAAAATGAGATGAGAAGTGCAGAGGGAGAAGATTTTGATTCAGAAATACAAGCAAGAAATGAAAAAGTGAAATAACAGCTGCATGATAGCAACATCAAGTACAAAAATAGAGTAGACATGAGAAGAAAAGAAATGAACTTTGAAGTTGGAGATATGGTTTTAGCACACCTAAGGAAGGAAAGATTTCCAAAGAGGGAGTATAACAAATTGAAGTTCAAGAAAATTGGACCACGCAAAGTATTAAGGAAATTTTCTGCAAATGTATATGAAATTGAATTACCCCCTGATGTTGGAATATCTCCAATTTTCAATGTTGTTGATTTGTACAAGTATGAAGGTGAAATTACAAATGATACAGAAGAAGACCAAGAGACACAGGAAATTGACTGGGTAAAACGGTTACCTACAGCAAAGGAATTATAGCTAGAAAGGATTTTAGACAAGAAAGTGTTCAAGAAAACCAGAGTACAGGAGTACTTTCAGTACTTGGTCAAATGGAAGGATAATCCAGTTGCTGAAGCTACTTGGGTAACAGAAAGCATACTATAGAAATTGGGCAGTTCTGTAGAAAATCTCATGGACAAGAGCCCATGAAGAATTTTGTCCTCAAGAGTCTCATGCAGGAGCATAAGGCTTAAAGACAAATTCGAAGAATTATTCCAAAAATACATGAAAATCTACAAGAAAAGGAGTGGGATCCTTTAGCCATCAATTTCCATGTTTTTCTAGTTAAGCATATAGCTAGAATATAGGATTTGATCATGATGTAATAAGTTTTAGTTAGTTACCTGTAGTGGAGATTCTCAAGGAGAATGCCTCGCAGGATAGATAGGATTAATAAATTTTAGCCTTTGAATTAGGATATGGTTGTTAGGATGAACCGGTACTTATGTAACTTTCACGCTATTGTAAAGGGATTGACTGTTAAAGAAATTTGGCTTTCCAGGAGAAAATCCAGTGAATTGGGGAAAATTGTCTCTGTGCATGTGAATGAGAAATTCCTGTCAAATCCCGAAGGATAACTCCTTCGAAATCTCTGTGTGTTGTGCAATCTGAAGTTTAATTGTGGTTCGGTGAGACTGAATGAATTTTTGTTGACTATATTAAATTCATGCTTTTCCTTTTAACTATTTTTTTCGTGAACTCTGAGTGTGTGGAACGAACAGTCAAGAGAAGTGGAGCGGATGATCGAGATCAATGGAAGAACACCCAAGGACACAATACATGAAGATCTGTTTTGGACCATTAGATCTTGGTCGAGGCAGATCAACGATGTTCGGGCGTTAACCAACAGTTAACAAGCCAAGGCGGTTTTGAGAAAGCACAAGTGGATATCGAGCGGAAGAAGGGCGGTAAGTGGTAATTCCTCCATTGGCTCCGATTCCATACATATCGTGACATGTAGAAGAGAGGAGAGAAAAGGAAACCACTTTTTTGGGTGCATTTGGAGCACGTGGGTTAGCGACCTGTTGTGCTCTACAACAACCCCCCATTTCATATCATGGTTATTCACATATAAAAAACTATCATATGAAATAGGTCCCTTTTAGTTTTGATTGGTATCAACATTGTATTATTCAAAAAGGTCCGAAAGCAAAATGAAGACATTATAAAAAACCTTTTGGACAAACCAATTTTGGTCTTATAATATAAATAATCAATCTTTTATCATTGCAATAAAGGGATTGCAAGATCACATATCGCAATGACATAGGAGGCATACTTTAAAGGCCCATTGGTTTTCTCCGATGCGATAAAAGTTCCTTTCGCTCCGATGCGATGCGATATCGCTATCGGCGATCGGCGATACACTATCCATGCTTTCTTAAAGTGCCCATACTCCCGATGCGATGCGATATCACTATCGGCGATCGGGGATTTCAAAAGGTGTCAATATAAGGATTTAAGTTTTCCCCGACGCCCGATTGTGATAAAGCCAGAAGCGCAAACTTCAAAAAAGCCGTTAAAACAAAGGGATATTACGATTAATTCATATTAAAAGCCTTATCTGTCAAATAGTGATTTACCTGCGCTCAACCGCCAAAACATCCAAGGCACGCTTAAACAAATCATTCGGCCGATTAATGATATGATGGGCATTTAAAGGATTGGCAGGTTTTAATGACCATTTAATGTAATAGTAAGTCCTAAAATCTTCTCATAGATTGTATCCGCGGTCACTTTAAAGTTAATCCCTCATCACGCATTGATCAATATATCTCGCTCATATTTGGTTTTCACTACCAATTCTCTGTGTTACGCTTATTTTCACTCCTGTGCAGAATTCTTCCGAAGCAGAAAACTCAAGAAGAATGGGGAAGAAGTCTAAGAAAACCACAGTCGGTTCCGCTGTGCCAGCCACAGGACAAGCCGTCGCTGATCCAACAAATAAAAAGAAAGGATTGATATTTGATACTACATGTTCTGGTCTCGGCAAAACTACTTGGCAAAGTACCTATAATTTGATTGAGGCCGAAGAACCTGAAGTGACAACAGTACAAGCCACTACAGATGTGACTCGGAAATCTGATGGTACTTTAAAGGACTTAGCCGACTCCTTCCTTCATCGGATAGCAGCTCGGGAACAAATTCTCCCATATACGGATGTAGTGAGGTGGGAAATTGAGGAAATCCCAATCACAGACAAAACTTTCTGCACCAGAGATGGGAGAATCTTCGGTTCATTCAAGGCTGATGATTTAAGGCAAATGTATCATTTGCCTGAGCCAGAGAAGAAGTACAACAAGGCATTTTTGGAGAAATTCCGAAAAGAGAACGAAATTGAATCCGAACCCATCCGGGATTGGAGACAAAATCCGGCAAAACACAAGCATGAATCTTCCGGTAAGTATTCTGTTGATTCCCTATGTTCTCCTTATTGTTATGCTGGGATAATGATGTGTAGATTGTGGGGGTTGCACGATTCCGCCAATTTCACTATAGAAATGGTTCCCTTGATGGAAGCGGCGTGTAACAATGAAATAATGGATTGGGCAACTATACTGTCAGATAAACTAGCAACAGCTGTTCTTGATTTTAGAAATAAGACACACGTTACTGAAAGGTTAATTCCCCCATTCTACTACTGTGCCTATATTCTAGATACCCTGTGTTTTAATTCTAAATTTCCTGTGCTCGGCTGGAGGTGGACATCACAAGACCCCATGCCTATTCACATATACCATCAGAAATTGTGGAAAGCTTCCTATAAGCACCATTTATACCAAGTCTGCAATGGCTTTATGTTACCCATTCATTACTCTATTTTTGATAAACCTGCTCCCAAGATTTCCTACCAAGCCGGGATTGATTTAACATCAATAGGAAGATGGTTCGGGGAGGAAAAATTCACTTATATAAGAGTTTTTGGTAGCCAAGCTGAACCTCATGTCCTTCCTTTGTACATACTTGATAAACTGCTGGCGAGGGAAATAGCTTATCAGATCATTGCCGAGGGAGTTACACAGACTCTCAAGAAAAATAAGAAGCAGGTCTGGCTCTCTTTTCCTTTGAGATGTGGTGTCTACACATTGCATGATTTCAAACATGCAGAGAAAGAAGCTACAAAGATAAAATCATTAACTCTAGCAACTCTCCCTAATAGGCGATTTGATCCCAACAAATTCGCTTATAATGCACTTGAACAGGCCAAATTGACAAAGTTTGATCATAAAGAAGATATGTTCGATGACCTGTTCTCCTCAGCTGAGTCAATATTGCAGGTTAAGGCACTAGCCAGAATGAAATATCAGGATGAAGGGTTGGTTGAATTCAACAGACTTAGAGAACAGAGGTTGCAAACTCTGCCTCTAGATCTGTTAGCAACAACCCCAACAACAGCATCAAGCGAGCCTGAAAGGCAACATTCAAAGGAACCTCCGGTTACAACAAAAGAACAAAAGAAAGCACAGGAGGAAACTCAGACTAAAGAGCAAGAGAAAGTGCGGGAGGAGACCCAGACTAAAGAGCAGAAGCAGAGCAACATAGAAGTAAATGTGGATACTCATATTGATCCAAAACTGCTCCAGGAATGGCAACAATTTGATTCTATTATCAGCAGTCTAGAATGTTTAAAGGACACCGAAACTTCGAAAGCAGCAGACACACAGGAAACCACTTCACAACAGGTTCCAAGTGGAACCAGCGACCCACCCAGTTGAAAGGAAGTAGAAATAATACCAAATGACCCCTCCGATCAAATCATTTTGCAGGTAGAATAGATTCCTCCCTTGGATGTCTTCTATAGCCCAAGGCATAAAGCTGTAGTAAAACGACAGCGGAAGAGAAGAAGGACTGATCAACCTTCCCTTTTCCCAGAACAGACGGTCACGGGCAATGTGGTTTGGAAGGAGGAATTTGACCCCTCTGATGACTTAACAAAACTATCACAATATGCTGGAGCCTATTCGACAGCAACAATAGACAAAGCATCAGAGGTGAGTCTTTTATTAAAAACAAAAGACCAGGAAATCTTTTTATTGCAGGCACAGCTAACAGAAGCACAACAGAAAGCGGAGCAGGCAGAACAGCAATTGTTGACACAACAGCAAGTAAATAATCAATTAACTCAACAATTGCATGCAGAGAAACAAAGGATTGATCACAGCGCAATCCAGAAGCAGAAAGAGTTGTCTAAAGCCTTGGCACAACTGAAGGCAGCAAATGAACAAATGCTGAAAACAAAAGATGAGCATATTGCTCAACTATCAGCACAGCTTGAGAAGACAAAGGGCATTCCACAAATAATTGAATTCAGAGTAGAGGCACTACAGATAAATACGGCATTAATAGCCCAAATCAAGCTTCTATGTCAACAAATCGCCCAGGCGGAACCACTATGCGAATTGACAGCATTAATAAGTGAAAAAACAGAAAAGGCTAGAGCGGAATTGGATCAAGCTGAAGAAACGATAGCTGCATTTCTTGACTGGCAAGATACTGATCAGGGACAAGCGGCAAATTTACCAAGAATTTTAGAGTCACATAAAGATATATTGTTTACAGAATGGCAGTCCCAGTTAATGAAAGCAGAGAGGGCAATTTCAAGGTGCAAATCAACTACAAGCAATTTGGTTGAATTGGTTAATAATACTCTCTACTTGTCAAACATGATTTCCCAATGCACTCCAGGAAAATTGACAGCGATGAAAACATTGGAGCAGTCATGTTATCCAGATCTAGAGGAAAAGGGGAGATTAATTGCTGGAATTAACAGTTTAACATGGGACACCTATTGGTTCTTCTTGGTAAAACCACATACTCAAAGAGCCGCCCTCAAATGCCTTACAGATGCAATCGGGTATATTATCCCTGATATTCAGGATGCCACCTATGCCACCCAGCTTAGCTCTCGCCTCAACAGACCGCCCGAAGTGGAGCCAATGCTTGCGATAAGTCAACTCAGGTTTAAAGGAAAACAGCCTACTTGATGATTCATGCCGCCGACTGCCAGGTTGCTGAGAAGAATATGATCAAAATCAATTGATACCAATTAAATAGGATTTCAGTTTCATAGATAGTTAGCTTAATTAAGTATTTATAGACCCTTTCATGTTTTTAGAAAGGGTCGTAAAGTTTTGTACTTGACTTAAAAACTGAAGTTGCACTATTGTACTTCAGCCATATTCTTTTATAAAACTGGACCAGTTATTCTAATTTTGACAAGGAAGCTTTTATGCGAATGTGCACTACTGTCTTTGTTTGAAAGTATTTCTGCGTTGGAAGAAGAATCTCAAATAGCGATTAATGTTGGGAGTGACTAGCAGCTCATATGGTACTATTATCTATGTCTGAATTCATTCTTTTCATATGAATTGTTATTTGATTGCCTTTGCTATTATCGAATATATGTATGTGTTTTAACAGCATTTCTTTATTCCCTCCACTATTGGATGTTTATGGGATGCTTTTCTTTTGATCGTATATGTATCGATGATATATAAGTGTAGCAATATTGCGCTAATCCCTTTGTTTAACGATTTAAGCAAAGTAATCCTTGAATGAATAAAAGTCCATGTTTATTAAATAGAGTCATCTACATGCCTGTTTATAAACATAGATCATTAAGCGCTACACTTTAAAGTACAATAGTTCCTGGGATTAGTAGTAGTTCTTTTGTTTCGCTGATAAAATAAGTTATTCGCCTATCATTAGATTATTCAACCAATCATTCATTCATCCCGTTTATCCATTGCTGGGAAACTGTTCCCATTATCCCCAGTCGGAGCCACCATTCCAAACGGAAAAGGAGCTGTATTAAGGTCCGGACCGGGTGGTTATCCCCCGATGTTGATACAACTATTTTCGGGGCATCAACATTTTTGGCGCTAGAAGGAGGGCCCAACTGTGAATGGCAAGCAAACCCAAAACTGTAGGCCATTATAAGAGTAATTCTCCCTCCGTATCACCTCGTACTTCCCAATTGCATGCTGGTTCTCCAGTATCCAAACAAGAAGAAGAGGAATCAACTACCATTGCTCAAACCCATCATACTCTAGAACAATTAAGTCTTGAATCCCCTGAAGTCCAGTCTCTTATCCAAAAACTTCAGAGCTTCTCGATTTCACCACAGAAATCTGAGGTATCACAAAGCAGTGCGACTTCGCAGTTCAATTTACCTCACCCTCTCACCAGACTTCAGAGCGGAAAGCTCGGTATTGAACCCACTGAGTTCCCTTTACCCAAAAGGAAAAAGGCGAAGAAATTTACTGAGGGGTCTGATAGTGAAGAGCTTTCATCCACATCCTCCATCTCACCTTCCCCTATGCGAAGTCAACCATCCACTCCCCCATTACATATTGTTGTTCATCAGGGATTAGGAACTTTAACATCCCAACCTGCTCACTCCGCAACATCATTTCCTTCCCAGACATTTGGAATTTCAATAGTAGTATCATCTACTACTGTTGTTATAATGGCATATCCATGGACCAGGCCTGGTGCAATCAACATGCCTGCACCATTGCATGCATTACCTGATGCTCCTGAAAAATGGCTACCCAAGTTTAACCCAGATGATGGAACGCAAGCTAAGGAACATATTAATAACTTCATGTTGGCAGTCAACTTGAAGGGAGTAACAGAGCAAGATGTTGTTGTTAGACTTTTCCCTTATACTTTGCAAGGATCAGTAGGATCCTGGTATTTTTCTTTACCTTCTGGTTCCATTACCAGTTGGAACACCTGCCAAGAACAGTTTCTTACCAAGTATGGAGATGATAGGTCTTTGGCTACACTAATAAACGATCTCTCCAATCTTAGGATAGAGCATAGGGAACCAATTAAGGAATTTAACGCCCGATTCAATAAACTCTTGAATAAAATCCCAACGGCCTCCAAACCAAGTGAGAAAATCCGAAGCGAATGGTATATAACTACCCTACCTGCCAATATAGCTATTTTTGTAGACAGAGCTGGGAAACCTACTTTAGCTGAAAACATGAAAGAAGCACTTGCTGTGGAGAAATGCATTAATGCTCTAGAAAAGAAAGCTGCTCTGGAAGACAGAAAAGCCAAAAAAGTTTCTTTTAAAGATGATTCAAAGAAGAAAACCCCAAAAGATCCATATGACATGGAGGGTCTGCAAAAGGTCCTCAAGACTATGTCAAACGAAATGGTTGAAATCAAAAAACAAGTAGCCAAAACCTTGACCAAAAGACCCTTTAGAAATTATAAGAAAACTGAACCAAAACCACCAAATGTTATATCAAATGCAGATTCAGATCTTGAAGAAGGAGAAGAAGAAACAGCTACACCTACTAATGAAGAACAGGAAGTTGTTGAATGTCATGGAATGTGGGATTTCATATTGCCTAACTCCGATACAGATAATGAAGAAGAAGCATTTCCTGTCACTACTAGGAGTAAAAGTACCTCCGAACCTGTTCAGGCAACTTCAAAGAAAAGGAGTGCAGGTGCTGCTACAACAAAGGAAAAAGTATCTACAAAGAAGCCACCTGCAGCAGTTCCTCAAAACCAACCTTCAACCTCAAATACTCCTTCAACATCTAAAACTTTGGTAGTATCCGATTCAATGGATTACAATATTGTTGATGATATGAAGAAAACTAAGGCAAACATTACCATGTTTGAACTTAGTAAATTAAAACATCAGCAGAAATTACTTCTCAAAGAATTAAATGTTTTTCCTACTTCACCTCTTCCCAGTGCTAAAGCTGCAAACGATACAGGTCAACCACCTTATGGTATGGTCAAAGCTACTGATGGAGTCCTAATAGGAGATAGATCAAACTCTCATACTCCACCTTTTCTTCTAACCTATGAGATCTATAATAGAAACCTGCACAACTGTTTGATTGACTCAGGGGCATCTTCTAACATAATGCCAGCTTCAGTTTGTTCCAAACTGAACATTGAACCCCAGAAGTCTGCTATTCATATTGTACAGTTGGACAGGACTAAAGTACAGGTTTTAGGAGAGATTAATTCCGTAACTATCAGGTTATCTGTTGATCCCAGAATAGTACAAAGGATTGATATCCTAATAGCCGATATACCTGAATTTTATGGTTTAATCTTGAGTAGGGATTGGTCTGAGAAACTACATGGGTATATTTCTACTGATTGGTCACATATGTGGCTTCCCTATAAGGGAAAGCCAAATCAAATAAGGATCGATCGGGAAAAACATATGACCCATACAGTTACTGAATTTGAACAAGAAAACCAGCCAATAGCATTTAATAACAACATTTTGGGGAATTATTCATCAGAGTCATTCTTTGGCAACTTCACTGCCCAGCCATCTCCTTTCTCAGTAAACCATTTTACATCTCAGATTGAAAATTTTTCACAAACAGATAGGTCAAGATGTTTCAATGGTACTGAGAAAACTGTAAATAAAATTGTTAATACTTCTTTATTTTGGTCGTTATATTTCGATGGGTCCAAATCTAGTGAGGGCTCAGGAGCAGGATGTATTTTGATTAGCCCACAAGGGGAAAAAACAATGTTGTCCTGTAGGTTAGAATTTGAATGCACAAATAACACAGCAGAGTATGAAGCCTTAGTCCAAGGACTATATAAAGCTATTGACCTTAAGGTCCAATATTTGAAAGTGTTTGGAGATTCTGAAATTATTATCAAACAGGTAAGGAATACAATTCATTGTCTTTCCACCCATCTCAAGCATTATCAATCACTGATACAGGAACTCACCTCCCACTTTTTGGCATTCAATATTTCTTCTATTCCCAGGTCTCAAAATTCAGCACCTGACCTGCTAGCCAATGTTGCTTCCAAGCTCCTACCTTCCGAAGACTACAGCCCAGATAGATTTTCAGTAGAATTGCTTTTTAGGCCATCAATTCCTGACAATGTCACTAATTGGAGAGTATTCAACCATGATGAAGACATTTTACAGTTCTTAACTTCCGAAAAGTCCTATGATGATCAAATCATCAAGGAAAACGAGCATGACCTTCAAATAAGGGGTAGACCTGAGGAAAATTCAATCCCTAAGCCTCTGGTGAAGCTTGAAGATCTTTATGATATTAAAGATAGGTTTAAACCTGTAACTAATGCAAAGCTCCAAAGTTCTACCCTAAGGTTTGAATTGATAAACCTTGGCACTGAGCAAACTCCTCAAAACATTAATTTAGGATTAGGACTTTCCTTGGAAGAAAAGGAAGCATTCATTAGACTGTTAAGGAAAAATAAACAGGTTTTTGCTTGGAAATATGATGATTTAAAGACATATGATACATCCATCATCCAGCATACCATTCCAATGCTTCCCGAATAGAAACCAATTCAGCAGAAGTTGAGGAAAATACATCCGAACTTAGAGAGTCAAATAAAATCTGAACTTAATAAACTCTTGAAAGCTAAGATTATTTTTCCCGTTCGGCACTCAAACTGGGTCTCCAATATGGTGCCAGTCAGAAAGAAAAATGGCGACATTAGGATTTGTATTGATTTCAGAAATTTGAACAAGGCAAGCTTAAAAGATAATTTCCCATTACCTACTATGGAGCAGATACTCCAATCAGTAGCAGGCTCTGAGTTAATGTCCTTTCTAGACGGTTTCTCAAGATATAACCAAGTTTTGGTCCATCCTGATGACCAGCTCAAAACCACATTCAAAACAAAATGGGGAACATATGCGTATCAGAAAATGCCTTTCGGACTTATTAATGCAAGAGCGACGTTCCAAAGAGCGATGGATATAGCTTTTAAAGGGTTGATTAATAGAACAGTAGTCGTCTACCTAGACGATATTACTGTTTTTTCTAAGGAGAAGTCCAATCATTTGTGTTATCACTCAGGTTGTTCCCTTTGACTCCCAAGGGAATACGGCCAAGGTAACCACTAACCAATCTTTTGGTCACAGGTTCTAGCCTACCTATGACTAGAGAGGGCTCTCTCTTTATGATTTAACTTTGTTTGAATAATATTTTAGGCTAGTTATAATGCTCAAGATTTTGTTTTGGAATTTGCTGGATGATGACTTCAATCAAGATGTATATGTGCTTGCCAGGGTGTTCTAGGCCATTGGGCATGGAGTTAGTGATGCTTGATCTGCTTGATATGTCTGTGTTGTTACCATAGTGATGCTGCAGAGCCAGATAAGTGTCTAAGAAACAATTCTTTAAATCTGTGATTAAATGTGATGTAACCAGGGTATGAAAGGCAATTAAGAATCTTTCAACAAACTGGTATGGAGAACAGTGAGAATATTATTTAGAAGTAGTTAAGAATTTCTACATAACATTCATATTTATAGAATTAATGAAAACATGAGAAATTAAGAATTCATGTTCATGATCAATTCTGAAGAAAACATTTACAGCAATAGAGATTGAGCACAAGGTGTAACCAACATTTCCTGTACTATTCCTTTTCTCTGCTGCTAGATTAGTGAAACATGTGTATGATTTAAATAAACATAAGAAGACAAAACATAGATTGAGAAAACTTATTGGTCCATTAGACAGCACAGGAATTCTGCAACAGCACGCATAGCATCAGCAAGACATCAAACTTCTCAGGAAATCACTGAACTTTTCCAGCCTTTTGTATTAGATAGTCTGAAAGTATACAATACATTTGCCTCAGAATGAAAATCACCAACCCCTTATACGTTGCCAGGGGAGGTATATATACATAAATTACATAAGAAAATATCTAGCTGATGAGTAAATGTTTCATTAATGTCGTGCCAACTCCTGGAGCATAGTGGCTGAGAAAGTAAATGCTGTAGTAACTCTTCAGTGCCTTAGCTGTCAAAAATGGTCAGAAACTGTTGACTTTGTAGCTGTTGGAGTCGGCTGAGGATGTGCTGTCCAAAAATTGCGTATTTATCTCTTGGCTTGCTGTCGTTGTCCATATGCTGAGTCACCTTTCAGCTGCCTTAAATGCTGTCTTTATTCTGCTGTTTGACTTTTGCTGAGTTGGAGCTGGCAATGACCGAGCAACTGAGGCTATTGTGGCAAAATTTGAAGCATTGCCTGCCACCAATCCTCCTTGGGCATTTGGTGTCTTCGAATCTTCACTAAAGTTTCGTCTGCCTCTGTATATCTGTAAAAATTTGGAGGAATCTCAAAAAGGTGATTTACCTCATTTTCAATGAAAAATAGACCTTCAAGTTTATTATATAGGCTCTGCCCTGTTGGAGGCCCTGTTTCCTCAGAAGTACTGCCAGATGCAGTGATTTGATTTTCAATATAATTCGACATTCTGGTGGCATATTGCTCTTGGGGGATCAGTCTTCCTGCACCGTTTAGTAGGCTGGGCAGTCCCTTTTGTTGCAGTGCTCCCATTTTGAGTTTGTACTCATCCACCTCAGCCTGTATCTCATAGCATTTTCTCTCCACGGTTTGTACAAAATTCCTGAGAGTTAGCACCTTTTTAGCTGTAAGGACAGCCTCTGTTCTGTTGACAATGCCGATGGCTGCCAGTTCTTCCTTAGTCTGGTTATTCAAAAAATCAATCATTCTATTGGCCTGCTCAGGCCTGTTTCCCAGTACTGTTTTGGCCTTCTGGATCTCTATCTATGCTTGGCCAATTAAATCCATTTGTTCATGTACAGTTTTAATTGACTTCCATTGTCTAGTGATGGATTGGTCAATTCTGGCCCACAAAATTCTTTTTATTTCAGCCATAGCACTTTCTAGCTTAAGCTCTTTCTCCAAGGCCTTTATCTTTTCTTTGAGGGCCTTTATTTCTCTTCCTTGCTCTGCCACAGTCATCTTTGATTTATCATATTTGGTCTCTAGCTCTGCCAACTTTTCCTTGGCCTGTTTTATCTCAGTGGCCTGGAGCTCCATTTCTTTAATAGCCTTAGTCAAATCTTCCATGCTTGTACTGGAGTCTGGAGCTGTTGTGGTTGCTGTTGTTTTTGTTGTGGCTGTGGTTGTCACAGGGGCTACTGCTGCCTCTGTTGTTGTTGCAGTGGTTGAAGTAGTTGGAGGAGCTTGGGATGTGGATTCTCCCTGCTTATCTTGTAGTGCTCCTTCAAGTTCCTTCTCCAAATCAAGGACCTTCTGGTTGAGCTGCATTATGAGATCCAGTTGCTCATCGGCCTCCTTTTCCTTCTGTAATTCTGCTGTTTGAGGGTGCTCTGTGGGCAGCAGCTTTAATCTTTTCTTCAATGCATTAAGGTCATCTTCCTTTTTCTTGAGGAGGGCCTTTACGCCCTTTGGATCCTTAGGATCATGTCCTAGGTCGATGATGATGTCCTCCAGTGATTTTATTCTGTTGTCCTTGGCCATGGAGGACATTCTCTCAAAATCCAACTGAATGTTGGTATTTTTTAGTGATTCCTTTAATTCATGGGCCATGGTTGCCTTGTCCACCAAGGTGGCATAGACCATTTCTCCAGTTTGCTTGTGGAGTTCTATTTGGTCCATGGGGTGAATGTCCTTTGCCATGACCTCCACCCTTGTCCTTACAAAATCTGCAGTTGATTTAGGCTGCGGCACCTTAGGTTTAAAATGACTGAGGATCATTTTTTCCTCTTGAAGGTCATAAACAGACATCAGCCTTTCTTGCTGGGCTGGGGTTGCATTTAGAAACTGTTTATACATTTCTACTCTCAGCAAGTCATTTTGTGCCTTTATTTGTTTGAAAGAAGCCTTAGTGCTTGTAGGCTTCTTGCTCTGCTGAGTGGAGGATGACACCTCCAAGCCAAGTTGTGATCCCTGCTCCTGCTGAAAGGAGCTTGTACCTGTTTGCTGGCTGCCTTCCCCATCTTTCCTTGGGCTGTCAAGGACTTCTTCACTGATTTCTTCTACCTCTGGGGAGTCAACCCTTTGCCTCTTGGCCTCAGGTTGCTGGGAGGATCCACTTGCAGGAGTGGACTCTTCTCTGTCTCTTTTCTTACCCCTCTCCTCATGTGCTGGAGTCTGCAATATTGGAGCTGCTGGTGGCTCAGTTTGTGGAGGGGGGGTCTGCTCTTGTTGCTGCCCACTTGAGGGGGCAGGTTGTTCTTTTAGTGCTTCCTCTTCAGCACCCATTATTCCTTTACCTTTATCTGTACCTGGTGCTGCTGTAGAAGGTGCCTGTGTGGTTGGTGCAGTTGTTGTGGCCGAGGTCCCTTCTCCTACTGGGTGCGGTCGCTTGAAGGATACCTGCTGCACAGAATCTAAGTCAAGAGTCTTTTCCAAATCCTTGACATTCTTTTGCATTATCTCTTCTTCAGTCAATTTTTCAATTAATGTATCTGGTTTCCATTCTTGCTGATTGGCATACTGTTCAATGTGTGGATATTTGCAATGCTCATAGCCTAGCAGCCTGTACTTGACTCTTCTAGCAGTGATGAAGCCTTCAGGGTCATAAGGGACCCACCGGAAGCTTTTTGAGAGCTTGTACTTGTCTTTGAGGATTAGTTCAGCATCTTGCCATCCCTCTTTCTTATTCATAATGAAGGGGCCCAGGTGGTGCTTGAACTTGAGATGGGCTTTCTTTTTGGAGCTGTGAAAGTGAGTGAGGTCAGAGTGAATGAGCTGCCTATAATACTCCAAGGCAAACAGTCTCATGGGCACATATTTTGGGAGCCTGTATGGACAGAGATCACAGCCATAGATTCTGATGACTGTATGATCCTGGTATAGGTACCAATCACCTATTTTAAAATTCTTGGAGAGCTGCAGGATTTTCTGCATTTCAAATGACACTCTGGAAGGAGGGGACCTCATCAACAAACAAGAGACTGGGTAAACAAATTGATCAATGAATTCACAATATGAATATGGTGAATTTTGCACTTGGTGGAAGACAGATGTCCAGAAGATAACAGATCTTCTTTCTCCTTTAGAATCCAGCTTTTTGATGTGGCATGGAAAAGCCTCGGACTGATAGTACATGAACAGGTGGTAGATGTAAGATGAATACTTGAAGATGCCCTCCCTGTCCACTTTGAAAAGCTGCTCATGTATTCTGTTGGCTATGAACTTGGCAAAATTGTATTTGTAGGCAGGAGGTTGGCCTGGGCTATAGGCAGCTAGTAACACCAGCACTGTCTCATCAACAAACTCGCTGGTTTTAGACCCCAACACATAAGCAATCATGTCCAACAGGAGCTTGCCTACCTCAGTAAAGTACACATACAAATAGGGAGGTGGCCCTGTGGGTTGGAGGTCAGGAATCATAAATGTCTGGGTGACTTTCTGAATGTCAGCAGTGGACATCTTGGCACCTGTATCCAGCAGATAGTTCATGGAGAAAGGGAACAGCAGTTGAGTTTGTTTGAAATTGAGCATTTGGTTGATGGACTCAGCATTGATGTGAAAGAGGATGCTCCTAGATGGAGACTTGACAGCTCTTTGACTGGCATCATAATTCTCAGCACATAGGCGAATAATCTCTGGAAAGATATTGACAGAGGGGAGGAAGTAGTAAGGGAGATTGGATTCCCATATCCCATATATGTCATTGTTGTTTAGGTAGTCATCTCTCAATTCCCTGAAAGTCTACAAATGATTCCTATCACCTACAAAGTCTTGAATGAGAAAATCTCTGTCAGCAAGAGGTAAGGACTCCAGGTCTTTATTTGGTGCATTTATGGGGGCAACACTGAGAGCTGTGGGTGCAGGAGCAGCCATTATGTAGTTTCTAAATTGAACAAGGTAAGTGTAATAGCTTGCAAGGCTTTTTAAAGCTGAAGTGACAGACTGAGTGCAGATAGTGATAGAAATTTTCTTCAAAGTAGAATAGGCAGGCTTGCCTCTACTGTTCTTTGGTAAATTCACAGGAATGGTGAATTCAAGAGATGAAATGCAGAGGGCGGGCAAGATTCAAATTGGTGAAATGCAGCTTTTGGGCATGCACTCGGCAAAAGGGAACAATGTCGGGTAGCTCGAGGATGAATTTGTAAATTTAGACCGTGAATTATCGTTTCAATATCAAATTCTGGAGCTGGGGCAATGTGGGTTGCTTTAATTCAAAATTAACCAGGAGACAATCTTGAATTTGGGACTTAACAGGTGTTTCATGGATGATTTGCAAAGAAACGGCATGCACAGTGGCAAAATAAGATAATTGCGGTGAATACCTGGATGAACGGTGTGGAAAACCTTCGGGTCGAACAGTGGTGCACAATGTAGCTGAATTGATAAGTTGCGGCGTCTGCAATTTTGAATTTGGCGGTTCGGAGGCAATTTCGCAGTGAACAAGCTTAAAACGACTCTGTCTTTTTCGCGTGAAAATGACACAAAACGGCTTGTTTGGGCGCTTTTAACGACAAATTTGGACAAAATGGGTCATTGGCGCTTTTCCGCCGATGACGTCAGCATGACGTCATGGCGGGCCCGGGGTACGGAGGGTGACGTGGGCGCTGAGCTGGAGGCCAGCGTGGCGGGACATGGTGGCGGGCGGTGTGGGGTGGCAAGGTTACGTGGAGGGCTACGAGGCGCGGGGGCGGGGGTCGGTGAGGTGACGTCATGATGACGTGGAGGTGACGCGCCATCAGAGGGGCGGTATCGGGGAAAGTGGTAAGCGGTCTCCCCGCACCGCTTTTGGGAGAAGGCGGTATCGGGGAGGGGGGCTCCGAACAACCCCGCCGGCTGCCACGCGTCCCGTGTATGGGAGCCAAAACCGCTCTCTCCCCAGACGTTAAAGGGAGGCACGTTGAGATTTGAAAATGCCCGCCCATCGTTGGATGAAGGGGGGCGGGAGATGGACGGCTGGCGGGCGCCCCGACCCGTCGTGCAACTTTGGGTGGGGACCCGCCAGCGGATTAAAATATTCAGTTTAATATTTGGGGGTCGGAACTTTGGTTAAGTGATTTTCTGTGGGTTTTGATGAGGTATGGATTAATCTGTCGAGGGGTCAACACAGGGTTAGACTTAGGTTTGAGCAGAGGGAAAGGGGTTTTTCATGAATTTTTTGGAAAAGAGGGGAAATGAGGGTTTAGTATAGGTTATTACTCTAACCAGAGGTTAGAGTAATCCCAAAGCAGGGTTGACCATAGTCCCTGGTGGACTAATGTCTCCCTTAGAAATATTATTTAGCTATAATGCTAAAAAGGGGGGATATCTATACATTGTTTAGGGGTTTATACACCATGGTGTTATAATAATAGGGAAAGGGGAACATAGGGGATTTAGTGTAGATAGAGTTAGTAGTTAGTACTTGGAGGGGAATGAGAATGGGAAGTGATAGTTACTAAGCTTTTCAGGAATCAAACTTAGTTAGGAAGTAGATCAAAATGAAAAGAATTTTTACACAAGAAATGTGGCTTCTTTTCAAAGAAAGAAGTCATTTATGACATGAAATTTGTACAAATGAAGAGTGAGGAGGACTGATCAAGCAGATCCTGCAGTGCTGATGGAGAGGTTAGTAGGAAACTTTTGAAGGGGATGAGGGAAGTTAGTGATGGTTTAATAGTTTGCCAAATAGGCCATTGCCCTTGCCTTTCTCCTACTGATGGCCACTTTGTGATTTATTCCAAGTGGTATGCTTGGATCTTGCTTTCTGCAACCTTCAACTGCCTACCATGCCTATTATGCCTATCATTTTTTCTTCCTTGGTATGGGTGCACTTAGCCTTGCAAACCCTGATAATTCTCTTTTCTTTTTGCTTCCCTCCTATCTAAGTCTACCCTTATGACTTCCAAGGGCCCAGATTAAGCAATTGGGCTCCTTTCTTTCTCTATTCACCTAGCCATCTGTCAAGCTTGAACTGTTTAAACAGGTACTTCCTCTCTAGTCTGCAGCATGCAATTTAAAACATGGTGAGGCCCAGCTTGAGCTGTTGGGCCACCCATCAAAGTAGTAGTGGCAATTTGGACTAGCCACTTTCATGGTCTTTGTTTGGGGTTCATTTCTTTTATTTTTCTTTGACCAATTCATTTTCTTGCCCTTTGATTTTTCTTTTAAGGCATACCCTCTTTAAATTTTTTAACTATCTGCTTTCTTCACAAAAATGGAACCTTAGTGGTATGGAAGGTGAGCATTTTTGGTACTTCCACTGTCAATCATGAGAGATGAGAACCTATTGGTATAGGATGCTAACAATTTGCATGATTGAAATCAAATCTTTCAACACTGCAAAAAATACGGTATTTCTCTTAACCCTAAAAAATCTTTCTTCACTCTTGACCAAGGAAAGCTCTTAAGCTTTATTGTGTCTAAAGATGGCATTTATATTGATCCTGACAGGATCAAAAAAATCTCTGAAATCCCTTTCCCTCATAATAAAAAATCCATGCAGTCATTTTTAGGCCAAATCAATTTTGTCAAAAGATTTGTTCCAGAATTTTCTCAAATCATTTTGCCACTTCAAACTATGATTAAGACAAATTCAGTCTTTAAGTGGGGATCAACAGAAAAGGAAGCGTTTGATTTAATCAAACAATCAATAATCAATGCCCCAGCCTTAAATACTCCTAATTTTTCTAATCATTTTACATTGTATATTATCGCATCCACCTTGTCTTATGCAGCAGTACTCACACAGCTTAATGATCACAATTTGGAAGCACCCATTTCATTCTATAGTTCAAATCTTCAGGGTGCTGAATTGAATTATTCCGAAGTAGAAAAACAAGCCTTTGCTGTATATAAAGCTGTCAAACATTACAGACCCTTCCTTTTAAAAGCCCACACAAAAGTTATAGTTCCTTTCCCTGCAGTAAGGCAACTATTAATCCAAAGGGAACTAGGTGAAAAAAGGGCAAACTAGGTTACAGCACTTCAAGAATATGACTTAGAAATTAAACCAGCAAAGATTGTTAGAGGCCAAGGTTTTTGCAGGTTATTGGCAGGAGCATCCAACATTCCAGAATCAAAAGGTACAGATCAAACCGAAGAAATCAACCAGATAAGTATTACTGATTCTGAATCACAATATGCTGACTTAATCTTTTATTTGAAAAATGGATATGCACCTCCTAACCTGTCTTACAAAAACAAAAGGGCCATTAGATTGAAAGCAAAAAATTTCACAATTATTGATGATGTGCTTTTTAGGCAAAATTATGATTCAATCTTATTAAGATGCCTAGAAAAACCTGAAGCACAAAAGGTTTTGCAGGAATTACATGATGGACCAACAGGAGGACATTTTGGAGCTGACACAACAGTCCACAAAATCATTCATGCTGGATATTATTGGCCCACCCTATTTTGAGATGCTCATGAATATGTAATGAAATGCCGAAATTGTCAAACTTCTAGTGGAAGACAAAGAAAATCAGCTTTTCCTTTGCAACCGGTCAACATTGAACAACCATTTGAGCAATGGGGATTGGACATCATTGGGGAAATTACTCCACATTCTTCCAAACATCATAAGTATATCCTTACTGCTACTGATTATTTTACTAAGTGGGTTGAAGCAATTCCTTTGAAGACAACAAATTCTGAGGCAATCATTGAATTCATAGATCAATTCATCATTACCAAGTTTGGTGTCCCAAATGCTCTTGTTTTTTATAATGCATCTTACTTTTCAGGCAATGCTATGTTTGATTTCGCTATTAAAAGAGGATTTAAATTAAAATATTCTGCCAATTACTATCCCCAGGGTAATGGTTTAGCAGATTCTACAAATAAAAATCTGATTAAAATTATTAAGCGAACTATCGAACAAAACCATAAAACATGGCACAAATCCTTAATATTCACACTATGGGCTGATAGGATAACACAGAAGGCTTCCATAGGATCTTCTCCGTTCAACCTTGTGTATGGAAAAGAAGCAGTGTTACCAACAAATCTTGTCCTTCCTTCCCTAGCCCTAATTCAGTTTATTGAGGAAAGCCCTTCTTCTTCTGTTCAACTTAGACATGACCAAATTCTAAAATTAGAAGAGGAAAGGGAAAAGGCCAAGGCTATTCATGCAAAACATCAGCAAATCATCAAGTCATCCTTTGATTCAGTCTCATCCGGTTCAAAACAATTTCAAGTCGGTGATTTAGTTCTGAAATGGGACAAAGCCCATGAGGACAAGGGAAAACACACCAAGTTCCAGAAGATGTGGCTTGGGCCATTTCAGATCTGTGAGAAGATAGGCCATTCAACCTTCATATTACAAGATTTATCAGGTTTGAGAGATTCTCTCCCTGTTAATGGCCTTATCTTAAAGAAATTATTTAATTGAGGAGATAACCCCTGCTCCTTTTTAGTTTAATAGAGTTTTGTAGTTTGTAGGAACATTACAAAATAAAATTGTAAGGTATCTTCCATTGACCTTTGCTGTACTTAAAAGTTGCTCTACGGAAGTAGTGAGGGTATTTACTTTTAAAATAATAGAAGTCTTACACAAAAGGGATAATTTCTAGGAAACTAGGTATAATTGCATTCCAAAACCATACTTCAATTTTTGTGAACCCTTCTCAAAGTTTAGAAGTATTGTAAATCATTTTATGTTTTCAGATTGGTCACAAAAAGGTTATCAATATCAAAACAGAAACTAATCCAATTTCAACATCTTTAACTCTTACCTTGTCATCCATTTACTCTTAAGGATAAAATTGTCCATCCCATTCACCAAAGTTTATGGTTACTCAGAATGTAATTCTAAAATATCTGATATTAAAGATAAGAGGTCTTATTGCAAGCCTGCTTACCATGGTCATGGGGAAATAGTTTAACCGACATTACCAATACTGCATACCAAAACAGGGTAATGGCTTAGAATTATAAGACAAGGGGTCTCATCACGAGCCAGCTTGTTCGGTTAGATTACTACCAGTGAATGGCATTGTCAATAGTTGGTCACCAAACCAGGACAATGGCTTTTTATCTTAGCAATAAAGGAAATACAAAATATGAAAACATGTTTTGAATTCATTCTGTTAATCACACTGTTAAATGGATGGGACAATGGACAATAATATGGTTTAAAGGTATCCCTGTCGAAACTATGAACGTTTGCTGGCAGCAGAGGCTCTACCTATGACAAAGGAGTCAATTCTAAAAGCTGATTTGGAAAGGTTCTCTGTTTTATCATTATAAACCAATAAAGACCAATTTAAAACTTAGAATGTATCTAATTTTAAACAAGAGAGGAAATTAACAAAGATAGATTTATTTTATTTAGAATGCATATATATACCTAGTTATATTAGAATTTTCCCGTTTAATGAGAACTCTATTTTGAAAAAGTTTAAGTATTTCCATACTTTTCAGAGATAACTGTTTCTTCCAGCGAATCTCCAATTGTTGTGCTCTACAACAACCCCCCATTTCATATCATGGTTATTCACATATAAAAAACTATCATATGAAATGGGTCCCTTTTAGTTTTGATTGGTATCAACATTGTATTATTCAAAAAGGTCTGAAAGCAAAATGAAGACATTATAAAAAAAACTTTTGGACAAACCAATTTTGGTCTTATAATATAAATAATCAATCTTTTAGCATTGCAATAAAGCAATCGCAAGATCACATATCGCAATGACATAGGAGGCATACTTTAAAGGCCCATTGGTTTTCTCTGATGTGATAAAAGTTCCTTTCGCTTCGATGCGATGCGATATCGCTATCGGCGATCGGGGATTTCAAAAGGTGTCAATATAAGGATTTAAGTTTTCCCCGACGCCCAATTGCGATAAAGCCAGAAGCGCAAACTTCAAAAAAGCCGTTAAAATAGAGGGATATTACGATTAATTCATATTAAAAGCCTTATCTGTCAAACAGTGATTTACCTGCGCTCAACCGCCAAAACATCCAAGGCACGCTTAAACAAATCATTCGGCCGATTAATGATATGATGGGCATTTAAAGGATTGGCAGGTTTTAACGGCCATTTAATGTAATAGTAAGTCCTAAAATCTTCTCATAGATTGTATCCGCGGTCACTTTAAAGTTAATCCCTCATCACGCATTGATCAATATATCTCGCTCATATTTGGTTTTCACTACCAATTCTCTGTGTTATGCTTATTTTCACTCCTGTGCAGAATTCTTCCGAAGCAGAAAACTCAAGTAGAATGGGGAAGAAGTCTAAGAAAACCATAGTCGATTCCGCTGTGCCAGCCACAGGACAAGCCGTCGCTGATCCAACAAATAAAAAGAAAGGATTGATATCTGATACTACATGTTCTGGTCTTGGCAAAACTACTTGGCAAAGTAACTATAATTTGATTGAGGCCGAAGAACCTGAAGTGACAACAGTACAAGCCACTGCAGATGCGACTCGGAAATCTGATGGTACTTTAAAGGACTTAGCCGACTCCTTCCTTCATCGGATAGCAACTCGGGAACAAATTCTCCCATATACGGATGTAGTGAGGTGGGCAATTGAGGAAATCCCAATCACAGACAGGACTTTCTGCACCAGAGATGGGAGAATCTTCGGTTCATTCAAGGCTGATGATTTAAGGCAAATGTATCATTTTCCTGAGCCAGAGAAGAAGTACAACAAGGCATTTTTGGAGAAATTCCGAAAAGAGAACGAAATTGAATCCAAACCCATCCGGGATTGGAGACAAAATCCAGCAAAACACAAGCATGAATCTTCCGGTAAGTATTCTGTTGATTCCCTATGTTCTCCTTATTTTTATGCCGGGATAATGATGTGTAGATTGTGGGGGTTGCACGATTCCGCCAATTTCACTATAGAAATGGTTCCCTTGATGGAAGTGGCGTGTAACAGTGAAATAATGGATTGGGCAACTATACTGTCAGATAAACTAGCAATAGTTGTTCTTGATTTTAGAAATAAGACCCGCGTTACTGAAAGGTTAATTCCCCCATTCTACTACAGTGCCTATATTCTAGATACCCTGTGTTTTAATTCTGAATTTCTTGTGCTCGGCTGGAGGTGGACATCACAAGACCCCATGCCTATTCACATATACCATCAGAAATTGTGGAAAGCTTCCTATAAGCACCATTTATACCAAGTCTGCAATGGCTTTATGTTACCCATTCATTACTCTATTTTTGATAAACCTGCTCCCAAGATTTCCTACCAAGCCGGGATTGATTTAACATCAATAGGAAGATGGTTCGGGGAGGAAAAGTTCACTTATATAAGAGTTTTCGGTAGCCAAGCCGAACCTCATGTCCTTCCTTTGTACATACCTGATAAACTGCTGGCGAGGGAAATAGCTTATCAGATCATTGCCGAGGGAGTTACACAGACTCTCAAGAAAAATAAGAAGCAGGTCTGGCCCTCTTTTCCTTTGAGATGTGGTGTCTACACGTTGCATGATTTCAAACATGCAGAGAAAGAAGCTACAAAGATAAAATCATTAACTCTAGCAACTCTCCCTAATAGGCGATTTGATCCCAACAAAGTTGCCTATAATGCACTTGAACAGGCCAAATTGACAAAGTTTGATCATAAAGAAGATATGTTCGATGACCTGTTCTCCTCAGCTGAGTCAATATTGCAGGTTAAGGCACTAGCCAGAATGAAATATCAGGATGAAGGGTTGGTTGAATTCAACAGACTTAGAGAACAGAGGTTGCAAACTCTGCCTCTAGATCTGTTAGCAACAACCCCAACAATAGCATCAAGCGATCCTGAAAGGCAACATTCAAAGGAACCTCCGGTTACAACAAAAGAAAGCACAGGAGGAAACTCAGACTAAAGAGCAAGAGAAAGTGCGGGAGGAGACCCAGACTAAAGAGCAGAAGCAGAGCAATATAGAAGTAAATGTGGATACTCATATTGATCCAAAACTGCTCCAGGAATGGCAACAATTTGATTCTATTATCAGCAGTCTAGAATGTTCAAAGGACACCGAAAATTCGAAAGCAGTAGACACACAGGAAACCACTTCAAAACAGGTTCCAAGTGGAACCAACGGCCCACCCAGTTCAAAGGAAGTAGAAATAATACCAAAGGACCCCTCCGATCAAATCATTTTGCAGGTAGAAGAGATTCCTCCCTTGGATGTCTTCTATAGCCCAAGGCATAAAGTTCTAGTAAAACGACAAAGGAAGAGAAGAAGGACTGATCAACCTTCCCTTTTCCCAGAACAGACGGTCACGGGCAATGTGGTTTGGAAGGAGGAATTTGACCCCTCTGATGACTTAACAAAACTATCACAATATGCTGGAGCCTATTCGGCAGCAACAATAGACAAAGCATCAGAGGTGAGTCTTTTATTAAAAACAAAAGACCAGGAAATCTTTTTATTGCAGGCACAGCTAACAGAAGCACAGCAGAAAGCGGAGCATGCAGAACAGCAATTGTTGGCACAACAGCAATTAAATAATCAATTAACTCAACAATTGCATGCAGAGAAACAAAGGATTGATCACAACGCAATCCAGAAGCAGAAAGAGTTGTCTGAAGCCTTGGCACAACTGAAGGCAGCAAATGAACAAATGCTGAAAACAAAAGATGAGCAGATTGCTCAACTATCAGCACAGCTTGAGAAGACAAAGGGCATTCCACAAATAACTGAATTCAGAGTAGAGGCAATACAGATAAATACGACATTAATAGCCCAAATCAAGCTTCTATGTCAACAAATCGCCCAAGCGGAACCATGATGCGAATTGACGGCATCAATAAGTGAAAAAACAGAAAAGGCTAGAGCGGAATTGGATCAAGCTGAAGAAACGATAGCTGCATTTCTTGACTGGCAAGATACTGGTCAGGGACAAGCGGCAAATTTACCAAGAATTTTAGAGTCACATAAAGATATATTGTTTACAGGATGGCAGTCCCAGTTAATGAAAGCAGAGAGGGAAATTTCAAGGTGCAAATCAACTACAATCAGTTTGGTTGAATTGGTTAATAATACTCTCTACTTGTCAAACATGATTTCCCAATGCACTCCAGGAAAATTGACAGCGATGAAAACATCGGAGCAGTCATGTTATCCAGATCTAGTGGAAAAGGGGAGATTAATTGCTGGAATTAACAGTTTAACATGGGACACCTATTGGTTCTTCTTGGTAAAACCACATACTCAAAGATCCGCCCTCAAATGCCTTACAGATACAATCGGGTATATTATCCCTAATATTCAGGATGCCACCTATGCCGCCCAGCTTAGCTCTCGCCTCAACAGACCGCCCGAAGTGGAGCCAATGCTTGCAATAAGTCAACTCAGGTTTAAAGGCAAACAGCCTACTTGATGATTCATGCCGTCGACTGCCAGGTTGCTGAGAAGAATATGATCAAAATCAATTGATACCAATTAAATAAGATTTCAGTTTCATAGATAGTTAGCTTAATTAAGTATTTATAGACCCTTTCATGTTTTTAGAAAGGGTCGTAAAGTTTTGTACTTGACTTAAAAACTGAAGTTGCACTACTGTACTTCAGCCATATTCTTTTATAAAACTGGACCAGTTATTCTAATTTTGACAAGGAAGCTTTTATGCAAATGTGCACTACTGTCTTTGTTTGAAAGTATTTCTGCGTTGGAAGAAGAATCTCAAATAGCGATTAATGTTGGGAGTGACTAGCAGCTCATATGGTACTATTATCTATGTCTGAATTCATTCTTTTCATATGAATTGTTATTTGATTTCCTTTGCTATTATCGAATATATGTATGTGTTTTAACATCATTTCTTTATTCCCTCCACTATTGGATGTTTATGGGATGCTTTTCTTTTGATCGTATATGTATCGATGATATATAAGTGTAGAAATATTGCGCTAATCCCTTTGTTTAAACGATTTAAGCAAAGTAATCCTTGAATGAATAAAAGTCCATGTTTATTAAGTAGAGTCATCTACATGCTTGTTTATAAACATAGATCATTAAGCGCTACACTTTAAAGTACAATAGTTCCCAGGATTAGTAGTAGTTCTTTTGTTTCGCTGATAAATTAAGTTATTCGCCTATCATTAGATTAGTCAACCAATCATTCATTCATCCCGTTTATCCATTGCTGGGAAACTAGTCCCATTATCCCCAGTCGGAGCCACCATTCCAAACAGAAAAGGAGTTGTATTACGGTCCGGACCAGGTGGTTATCCCCCGATGTTGATACAACAATTTTCGGGGCATCAACACGACCGATATGTGTATGAACTGTTAGATATCACAAAACAAGATTGACGGTCCACAGGCATGGATTAAGTTCAAGGTTGGGGAGTGTTGAGACCATTGGATCTTAAAGAGATCAATGATGAAGAGGTGCGACGAGTTGGTAAAAGGAAGATTTCAAATTTTATCAAGTTGTGGTTATATTACCGTCGAGTCTGGACTAGGAGAGGTTAAGCAGAACTCTACAATTATAGAGGAGTTTGCTAATTCAGGGGAAGCGCTAAGGTTTTCAGTGGATGAGAGGGAGTTTATTGAACCAGCAATCACACAAGGAACCAGCAGTAGAAGATATAATCTCGCAATTTGGAAGGTTAACGCTCCTGCCTGTACCTAGACCACCACCACATTTCAACTAAGTAAACATTTTATTTGAGATGAAAATTCAAGTATTTTATTTATGGTTGAATTATTGTAGCATAGAAATCAATGCACGTCATAAAAAAAAGTTCTTACATTGAAATTGTTAGAGCCTGGATCTACCTCAGGCTGAAGGAAGGCAGGTCTAGGGTAACATCAAACCACGCTTAACGTGGTAGCCAGCCCTACCAGGTCGGGAGAGGGCTCTCTCCTTGTCAATATCAATTAGGATATTGGCAATTAGGGCTTGAGATGACTGAATTTAATGTAGATTTTAGGCTAGGTATAGTAGCTCAGGATTTCTATTTTGATTTTTAGGTTTTGGTTGCTGGATCAATTAGAGAAGGTATATTAGGTCTGGGAAATCAACTCAGGGATTCAGTCATGTTCTATGGGGCGAGGTAGACAAGGATTTATGTACTATAAATGGATTAAGATGGTAGATTAAGACAGCTGAGGAGTTGAGGAGGGCATAAAGAAACTATGAATCCTCTTCAAACAGTTGAAAACATTGAAAACCAAATGCATTCCCAAGATAAAGCACAACAGTGTATTTTGTCCATTCACCTTGATTCATTTAGTTTTAGAAGAGAAAGATGAATTTGGATACATATAAAACATAATAAAAACTCATTACAAAGAAGAAACAATACATAAACTCACTGTCACAAGAATCCCACAAAAATAGTTGCGAAACCTGGTTTTATTCCTTGCCAAACTGATGATACAAATGTTCAATGAGTGTCACCACTTCCACCAAAGTCCAACCTTTACAAATGACTAAGAGAAAACATAATATAGGCATTAAACAACTCATTCTAATCATCAAGGGTTGAATCCATGAGTCAAGGAGCTGTTTCAACAACATCTAAACTAGGAACAAGAAAATAGGCAGTGGAACAACTTACCTCTAAAACTATGGAAACTGATACATTCAGTTCAAAACCACTTTTGATTTGTTGTATCTACCCCATCATGTGTTTTCCATCAATATTTACATCATATTACATCATTTACCATGCAAAATTTACCAAGACAAGAAGAAGAAGTCAACTTCTGAAGAAACTAGGCGAAATTTGACTTTTAGGCAAAATTGACAAAAATTTGCCTGATGCGTAGTGCCCTGAGCCTGATGTGTAGCACCACTTTAGGGAAGCTTTTGGAGGCCTTCCACTCATCCAAATCAGGCCCACGATATCTTGTTATAAATCTTTACCTCTCTATTTTTTGGAACACTTTGAATTTTCTGATTTGGAGTTGATTTTCCCCTTCAAAAATCAATTCTCCCAAGACCGCTTCTTGTGGATCTTAAAAGTGGCAAAGAGGGCATTTTTTGAGTGTTTTTTGCCCTTTTGGTGGCCAAGATCTTCTCCAAAATTGATGAAAATTTCTAGGTTTACTTATTTTTTGATGTTGAATCCAAATATACAAGCCACTTGCCAAGAGGATGCACCAATTCAATGTGCAACGCATCAGCCAGAATTTTGTGTGTTTCTAATTCAAAATTTGGAAAATTAAAAAATTGTCTCAAAATTTGCCCAATTTTGGCTCAAAGCTGCATCACAAGTTACTTTGTTGGGTTAAAGTAACATCAGCCGAAATGTTGAGCTTTTCATCCTACTTTTTGCCTTTTAAGGCCCTCCTTAATCTTGCCTTAAGTTGCTTAATCCTCATGTTGCATATCCTATTCCTCCTCCTCAAAATCAGGCTCATTGTCCCTCTCCATGCTTGTCTCTTTGGGATGATGTGATGAATGGTGGATTAATAGATGGGGAAAATATGAGTATGAACAGATTTGTAAAAGGAAAAATAATGATGGGATGAGGTAAGGGAGTGAGTGGAATTGATATAGGAAATAGGGTTTGATGTACGAGGGGTTTAGGGTTTCATTTTTGGGAAAATAGGGGAAGGGAATATGAGTTAGGGAAAATGGGATCAAGGGGTAGGTTTAGGGAAAATGAAGTTGGGAAAAAGAGGCAAGGAATTATGGTTTGCAATGGTATGAAATAGTGTATAGAAGTAAACTAGAGTTTGATTTTTAGGAGACAAAAATCATGAACCATACATGAAAATCCTATTTAAGCTCAAGATATGTTGATACTTACTTGTTGGGAGGTGAACGCAGCAAAAGAAGTGATGGAGGATGAATTTGGGTGATTTAAAGGCTTGACAGTTCAATGCACGGCGCAACCAACCCAATGCACAGTGCCTTCCCAATGCGCAGCGCCAGAGTAAATTTACACAAGGGAAAATTTTCTGATGCGCAGCGCCCCTCTGATGCGCAGCGCCCCTCTGATGCACAGTGCTAGGATCCCAATGCGCAGAGCCAGGAAAACTTGCTACAAATTTCGAGTTTTCTTCCTCCTTTGCTCAATCTTCCTTCTGTTAGCGCTTGGAATTCACCTAGGCTGAGATAGACAAACTCTCAAGGCTACATCAAACCATTTCACCTCGTAGCTAGCCCTATGAGGTATGAGAAGGCTCTCTCGGGTCAGATTTGATAGATCTTTCAATAGGATAAGATGACCAATTATGAATAAAGATATTAGGCTAGTAAACTGATGAGGGGGTTTGATTTGATGATTTTTAGGGGTTTTGGTGGCAATTGGTGGAAGTGCAATTCAGGGTGCGGGGATTGAGCACAGTTTTCACAGGGGGGATCTAAGGGGCAAGGTAGGAGTGAGTGCTGATGCCTTAATCTGATGATGGATGATAAGAGATGATAGAGGAGGAGCTAAAGAGGGCAAACACACAATTCGAATCCTCTCTAGACAGTAGAAAACATTAAATATTGAACAGAATTAAAAGCTGAGCATGGCATGCATGAATTCAAACTTTATCACTTCATCTTGTTCAAATAGCAGCAAAGAAAGAGAGATGTAACACATAAAAAAACTTACAGTAACAATTAGAAGACACCATCAACACAATGATCCACAAGAATCCACAATGAAATCTGCAAAACCCTGGCTTTCCTTTCCTTAAATTGCAGAAATAGATGTACAATACACAATAAAAACTTTCTCCCACAAGAGTCCAACCATGAAAATGAGAAAGAGAGAGCATAATATAGACCATCTAACTCCTTTCCCCACCTCTAGGAGTCGAGCTCAGCTTCCTAGGGGCAGTTTGAACTAATTCTAAATCAAGCACTAGATAATAGGCAGTCCAACAACTTGCCTCTATTACTTAGCTAACTGATTCATGCATTAATTATTCACTTTTTACATCAAGGAAGCTTCTAGAAGGGTAAAGAGAGATAAAATCTATCAATGTGCCATGAAAATTATACATTCATCCATCATCTACAAGTAGAAATCATTAACCAAGGTAAAAACAGTGTTTTCTGGGCCGAAAAGTCAAAACTGCCAAAATTCAGCTCAAATGGTCGCGCCCCCTGTTCAAATGGTCGCACCCCTTTGCAGCTACGTTTGAGTGGGTTCCACTGATCCAAATCAGGTGCAAGATGGCTCATTGGAAAGCTTGGTCTGTCTACTTTCCATCCCAAGTGGAATTTCTGAATTTGGAGTTGTTTTGCCCCCTCAAAAACCATTTCTCCCAAGGTCACTTTTTGCAACTCAAAAAGGGGGCAGAAAGTCATTTTTTTTGATGTATTTTGAGCTTTTGGAAGCTCAAATCTCAAAATCAGGCTTTTCTCAAGTATTGGTAATTTTTCTCTTTGCATGCCCTTTCCAAAAATGCCAAGTTTTCAAAATTCCGAGCAATCCTCCAGAATGGTCGCGTGCGGGGCGCGACCATTTCATGGGCAAAAACCTGTAAATTGCACAAAAAATTCACAAATGACAAAATTTTCTCCAAATTTCTTGAAATTTGGGCTGGGAGTCCCCAATCAAGTACCATGCTCATTCAAAGAGGCTTTGGCCAAAGTTTGGAGTGGATCGGGCGTTTTCCTTCGTTTTTGTGCTTTGGCCAACCGTCCTTGGAGCACCTTCATTCTCGCCGGTATTTTTGACATTTCTCTCAAACCATGACACCTGTGTAAAAAGTGAAAGAGGTTTTTATTCCTTGGCATGTTTTGGACAAAAACCTCTCTCAGTTTTTCAAAATTCATCTTTGATTGCTTTGGAACATCATTTGAGTGCGACTTGTCCCGATGTGTGAAGCAAGGAATTTTGTCGAAATGGAGCGAGATGAAGGGGATAGAGGGCTTATAAATTCTTGGGGAAATTTTTGGGAGTGGGGAGGGATGTTAGGAAGCAGGGGAAAGTGGAATATCAGAGATTGAGTGAGGGGAAGGGGTTGAAAAGGACAAAACACAGGCCAAACCTAGAAAATTGCCAAGTTGTAGCTAGAAACTAGGGTTTGTGCAAAAATGAGGAATTTGGAGGATCTAAGGGATGGGAAGTGTTTGATAAGGTACTTTAGGGATAGGGAAAGGTGTATGAACATCAGGAAACAAGTTTTGCCGGTGATTTGACCATCCAAGAGAAATTGCCTTCAAAACCCTAGGAGAGGGAAATGAGCTTGCCTAGGCACAACTGAAGCATGAACAAGATGTAAAATGACCCATTAGATACTGACATGACGATGACAACCCTCTGAATGATGATAAACTCAGCTGAATGATGACATGGACTGACATTTGGGCAAACCCTAGACCTAATGCCTAGTGACCAAATTTTGCTTGAAGGCTCACTGAAATGACAAAATTTGACTTGGAAACTCTGAGACCACTTTGTAAGAGCATATTTGATCACTGTAGGAAGGCTGGAAAGACTGACACTAACACCTTCAAAACACGATTTAGCTCTCAACTTTGACTTTTTGCACAATGGAATGGTTTGCTATCATAAATTTGTTTTATATGCCTTACATTTTGAATTTTTTTATTTCAAACCCACTTTTCTAAAGTCTTGGTAACTTTTTCAAAAACTCTGTTTTTTCAGTGTGAAGCTTGACCCTTTTTCTTGGCAATTTGATGGACTGATGTCTTGATGCTTTTGTTTTTGCAGTGGCAGGAGTTGGCAAGGTAACCAGGAACAGCTGCTGAGTGCTTATTACATATAGAAACAATTAAATTACATGAAATTTTTACAAAATGGAACAATACTATGTTTTCACCTCAAACTGAGTTTGAGGTGAAGACTTATTAAATTTTACATATGATAAGAATTCAAAATTGTTTGAAGATTCAAATGGAACAATACTCTGTTTTCACCTCAAACTGAGTTTGAGGCGAAGACTTATTAAATTTTACATATGCTGAGAATTCAAAATTATCTGAAGATTCATACCTTTTTACATGTCTACATGACCCTTATTTTCTACAAATGTGACTTTAATGAAACCCTAATACCTAATGTTCTTGAAAACCCTAAAACCTAAGAATTCTTTAAAGCAAATGGAGCAACGATGAAAATTGACTATAAACAATTTGACTGAATGATGACTGAAAGAGGTCAACAAATATCATGTGATGAGGAGTAAACTGGACTGTCATCTACCATCAGTTGATCCATGACCTAATGGAATGCAGCTGATGAAAGTGGGACTTCTAATATGAATGAAAAAGAGTAAATTTTTTATCACTGATGGCAGTGTGAAGACATTGACACTAACATTGGCTCCAATGGTGATGGTAGCTCCTTGGAGGTGCCAAGAACCATAGATATCTAGTAGAGTAGACTAGTGCCTCATCCATTGGGCAATACAGTCAATAAACTTCAAAAACCAAAACTGACACTATGACTCAAAATGACTCAAAACTAAACTGGCTAAAAACCAAAACTCACTCAAGACTGATAATGACTCAAGTACTTACAAAGCTTTTTAATGGCAGCAGACCATCGAGATTTGAGGGCTTCAAATCATGATGAAAACCACCTACCTACTGATGAAATATGTACAATCATGTGAAGTGGGCCTTCCAATGTAACCAATCCAGCAGATGGCTACATACTAAAATTCTGCTCTCATTTTCCCCGAGCAGGTAGAACGATGTACATGTAGGCAACTCACAATAACAACTGAAACCAAGGCTTATGTTAACGAACCAGGAAACATTCATCTTTTCTAATGCTTGCAAAAGAATGTTGAAGGGATCTTGAAAATCCTGAAGCACTAGCTTGTCTTGAGATCCAGCAGCAAAAATACAAGTACTCCCTTCATTCTGATCTGAAAGAACAGTTGGTTGTTGATTGATAGGAAGGCATAGAGCAATATAAGCTTCTGCTATCTGAGTGTTGGCTGTAAATTCCTCGACCATGAGAAATTCTAACTCGAATTCTGGCATACTGTCTCTCTCAGGCTCAATTTCATAGTCTAAGCCTTTCTTAAACAAAAAACATTCTTCAAGATTATCAAACATGACAGCCTTATCATTTTCATGAAGGAAAACAATATATGTTCCTTGATCTATAAATCTAATTTCAAGACTGTTATCATTTTCAAAAGTGGAAGAAGCTTCATTAACACCTTCTTGACTATGTGAACACTGCAAACCTGCATTAGCTTGGGCTGTAACCTGACCTTTAAGGAGTTGATCTATCTCATCTTTAGACAGAGGAGATAATACTTTTTGTTTTCTTTTGCTCAAGAAATTATTGTCTTCTTGAAATAACATTTCAAAACATGAAAAGCCTAAATGACAGTCCTCAATTCCCTGGTCTTCTGAAATTTGAAAACATTGTTGATCATCTTCATATGACATGGCAATCAAATTGTCATCACACTCATCAGTCATATGAGGGAAAAGTTCAGATAGTTCTTGAAACTCAAAACTAACACTTCTATCATTTACCACTGAGTTATCCAAAGAAGATTTTTCACTTACATGAACAAAGATCTCATATTTTATTTCATAAAATGACTGGATTACCTCCTCGTGAAGACTTTGTTCTAATGAATTGAGAACACTTAGATCAACAACTTTGTATTCTTCTTTACAGACGATATCAACAACGGAGCTCTCCTTCATGGGAGTCAGAACAAAGTACTCTTCATCATCACGATCTGAATCTAGATTTGAAATAGCCAACTTGATTTTATCACAATCTGAAATTGAAACTTGATTTCCCTGCATACTGCCATCTACTATGAGCAGATCTGAAATAATACCTTCTCTTTCATCATTTTCCATTGTACTAAGATCTTGATCCTGCTACAAATTTTCCTGAGCATCTTGATAAGTATCCACTAAGCTCTCTTTGTGCTGTTGAAATGGATTTTCATATAGGGCTTCCATGATCTCATCATCTATGAAGTCATCATCTTCATAAGTTATCTCAAGATTTTCAATAAAACTATAAACATGTTTAAAACAGTTCTGAACTAATATTAAGGATGGATAAGATTCTTTATACCTTTCAAAGAACATGGTATAAAAATCTTTTAAATAGTAAATACAAGCAGGCGGCAAACTTTCATACCAAGAACGGGTTTCACCTTCCAGAGTGGCCATGAATATATTCATCAAGCAGTCTTCAGGAAAATCAACCTTCAACTTGCGAATATGTATGTGAAATCTAACCAAATGTAAAGTAGCATCATTCCTATCATCATCTTTAAACATAGGCAAATTCCTTTGCCAATCTACCTTCGGAATTTTATTTGGGAAACCTGGAATGTGACCTCGTCTCATGGGAGCATACCTTCGATCCAGCAAATCCATTTTGATAACAATGAATTCACCAAGAAATTCTTCAGGCTATTGGTTCTTGAAGAGTAAAGTTGCCATAAAAATTCTAAACCTTCGGATTTTTCAACACTAGAGTCGCCAAGTGAATGATTTCAGCCTTCTGGTGTCTGATCGTTGTCCACGATCAACAATCAGATCTAAACTTGATACATTTTTTTTAGGAACATAAAACTACATTCCCCAATATGGTCGCCACTATGTTAGAGCCTTGATCTACCTCAAGCTAAAGGAAGGTAGGTCTAGGGTAACATCAAACCACGCTTAACCTCGCAGCTAGCCCTACCATGTTAGGAGAGGGCTCTCTCCTTGTCAATCTCAATTAGGATATTGGCAATTAGGGCTTGAGATGACTGAATTTAATGTAGATTTTAGGCTAGGTATAGTAGCTCAAGATTTCTATTTTGATTTTTAGGTTTTGGTTGTTGGATCAATTGGAGAAGGCAGATTGGGTTTGGGAAATCAACTCAGGGATTTAGTCATGTTCTGTGGGGCGAGGTAGACAAGGATTTATGTACTAGAAATGGATTAATATGGTAGATTAAGACAGCTAAGGAGTTGAGGAGGGCATAAAGAAACTATGAATCCTCTTTAAACAATTGAAAACATTTAAAACCAAATGCATTCCCAAGACAAAGCACAGTAGTGTATTTTGTCCATTCACCTTGATTCATTTAGTTTTAGAAGAGAAAGATGAATTTGGATACATATAAAACATAAGAAAAACTCATTACAAAGAAGAAACAATACATAAACTCACTGTCATAAGAATCCCACAAAAATAGTTGTGAAACTTAGTTTTATTCCTTGCCAAATTGTTGATACAAATGTTCAATGAGTGCCACCACTTCCACCAAAGTCCAACCTTTACAAATGACTACAAGAAAACATAATATAGGCATCAAACAAATCATGCTAGTCATCAGGGGTCGAATCCATGAGTCAAGGAGCTGTTTCAACATCTAAACTAGGAACAAGAAAATAGACAGTGGAACAGCTTACCTCTAAAACTAACGAAACTGATACATTCAGTCCAAAACCACTTTTGATTTGATGTATCTATCCCATCAAGTGTTTTCCATCAATATTTACATAATATTACATCATTTACCATGCAAAATTTGCTAATACAAGAAGAAGAAGTCAATTGCAGAAGAAACTAGGCGAAATTTAACTTTTAGGAAAAATTGACAAAAATTTTCCTGATGCACAGTGCCCTGAGCACAATGCATAGCACCGCTTTAGGGAAGGTTTTGGAGGCCTTACCCTCATCCAAATCACGTCCAAGATAGCTTGTTGGAAAGCTCTGCCTATCTAGTTTCAGGAACACTTTGAATTTTCTGATTTGGAGTTGATTTGCCCCTTCAAAATTCAATTCTCCCAAAACTGCTTCCTGTGGGTCTAAAAAGTGGTAGAGAGGGCATTTTTTGAGTGTTTTTTGCCCTTTTGGTGGCCAAGATCTTCTCCAAAATTGATGAAACTTTCTGGGTTTACTTATTTTTTGATGCTGAATCCAAATTTACAAGCCACTTGTAAATAGGATGCACCAATTCAATGTGCAGCGCGCATCAGCCGGAATTTTCTGTGTTTCTAATTCAAAATTTGGAAAATGACAAATTTGTCTCAAAATTTGCCCAAGTTTGGCTCAAAGCTACATCACGCGTTACTTTGTTGGGCTAAAGTAACATAAGCCAAAATTTTGAGCTTTTCATCCAACTTTTCTCCTTTTAAGGCCCTCCTTAATCTTGCCTTAAGTTGCTTAATCTTCATGTTGCATATCTTATTCCTCCTCCTCCAAATCAGGCTCGTTGTCCCTCTCCATGATTGTCTCTTTGGGATGATGTGATGAATGGTGGATTAATAGATGGGGAAAATATGAGTATGAAGAGATTTGTAAAAGGAAAAATAGTGATGGGGTGAGGTAAGGGAGTGAGTGGAATTGATATAGGAAATAGGGTTTGATGTATGAGGGGTTTAGGGTTTCATTTTTGGGAAAATAGGGGAAGAGAATATGAGTTAGGGAAAGTGGGATCAAGGGGTAGGTTTATGGCAAATGAAGTTGGGAAAAAGAGGCAAGGAATTATGGTTTGCAATGGTATGAAATAGTGTACAGAAGAAAACTAGGGTTTGACTTTTAGGAGACAAAAATCATGAACCATACATGAAAACCCTATTTAAGCTCAAGATATGTTGATACTTACTTGTTGGGAGGTGAACGCAGCAAAAGAAGTGATGGAGGATGAATTTGGGTGATTTAAAGGCTTGACAGTTCAATGCGCAGCGCAACCAACCCAATGCGCAGTGCCAGAGTAAATTTACACAAGGGAAAATTGTCTGATATGCAGCACCCCTCTAATGCACAGCGCACCTCTGATGCATAGTGCTAGGCTCCCAATGTGCGAAGCCAGGAAAACTTGATGCAAATTTCGAGTTTTCTTCCTCCTTTGCTCAATCTTCCTTCAAAACATGATTTAGCTCTCAACTTTGACTTTTTGCACAATGGAATGGCTTGCTATCATAAATTTGTTTTATATACGTTACATTTTGAATTTTTTATTTCAAACCCACTTTTCTAAAGTCTTGGTAACTTTTCACAAAATCTGTTTTTCAGTGTGAAGCTTGACCCTTTTTCTTGGCAATTTGATGGACTGATGTCTTGATGCTTGTGTTTTTGCAGTGGCAAGAGTTGGCAAGGTAACCAGGAACAGCTACTGAGTGCTTATTACATATAGAAACAATTAAGTTACATGATTTTTTTACAAAAATGGAACAATACTCTATTTTCACCTCAAACTAAGTTTGAGATGAAGACTTATTAAATTTTACATATGCTGAGAATTCAAAATTATTTGAAGATTCATATCCTTTTACATGTCTGCATGACCCTTATTTTCTACAAATGTGACTTTAATGAAACCCTAATACCTAATGTTCTTGAAAACCCTAAGACCTAAGACTTCTTTAAAGCAAATGGAGCAAAGATGAAAATTGACTATAAACCATTTGACTGAATGATGATTGAAAGAGGTCAGCAGATATCATGTGATGAGGAGTAAACTGGACTATCATCTACCATCAATTGATCCATGACCTAATGGAATGCAGCTGATGAAAGTGGGACTTCTAATATGAATGCAAAAGAGTAAATTTTTTATCACTGATGGTAGTGTGAAGACACTGACACTAACAGAAATCAATAAACAATATCAATCTAATTACCTTGAAATTAATGTATACCATACATCTAGTTACATCAAATCAGAAAGCAACATCTTCATTGAAATCAATGCATCTAATGCAAACAATCAAATAGGATGAGAAATCAACATCTACACTGAAATCAATGAATCTAATGCAAACCATCAAATAGGATTAGAAACCAACGTCTGCACTGAAATCAATGCATCTAATGAAAACAATCAAATAGGTTTAGAAATAAACATCTACATTGAATCAATGCATCTAGTTCTAGCAATCAAATAGGATTAGGAATCAACATCTACACCGAAATCAATGCATCTAATGCAAACAATAAAATAGATTAGAAATTAACATCTTTACTAAAATCAATGCATCTAATTCAAGCAATCAAATAGAATTAGAAATCAACATCTACACAAAAATCAATACATATAGTGTAATAAATCAAATAGGATTAGAAATAAGCATCGACACAGAAATTAATGCATCTAGTGCAAGAAATATTCTTCCCTTTCTCTCCCCCCTCCATCTATATATATCTCCCTCCATCTCTCCTTCTTTGTCTCTCTATCTCACCCCCCAAACACACACACACTCTCTCTCTCTTCATATCTATCTATCTCTCCCTCCCTCTATCTCTCTCTTCTTCCCTCTGTCCCCTTCCATCTATATCTCTATCTCCCTTTGTCTCTCCTTCTTTGTCTCTTTATATCACCCCGCAAAAATACAAATTGTTTCTCCATATCTATCTATATCTCCCTCTCCCTCTCTCTGTCAACTCTCTTCCCCTTGTCTCCCTCTCTCTCTCTCTCTTCCCCTTCTCTCCCACTATCTCCCTTCCCTCCTACTCTCCTTTCTCCCTCTCTCTCCATCTCTCTTCTCATTCTATCTGTCTCTCTCTTTCTACCTTTCTCTCTATGTCTTTCTTCTTACCTCCATCTGTCTCTCTCCCTCCATCTCTCTCTCTCTCTCTCTCTCTCTCTCTCTCTCTCTCTCTCTCTCCCCTCCAGCTCTATCACTATGTCCCTCCCTCTCTCATCCTCACTCCCCATTGTCTTGATCTCTCCTTATTTGTCTTTATAACTCACCTCCAAACATACACACTCTCTCTCCATATCTCCCTTTTTACTCCCTCTCTCTCTGTCCACCTTTCTCTCTCTATGTCCTTCTTCTTCCCTCCCTATATTTTCCTCCAACTCCATCTCTCTCTCGCTCTCTTTCTCCTCCACTCTCTCCTCCTCTCTCTCTCTCCAACTTTGTGTATCCCTCTCTCTCTCTTACCCTTCTCTCCTTATTTTTCCTCTCCTTATCTCTTTCTCCACTCCTCATCTTCACTCTCCCTCACTTTATCTCCATCTCTCCCTTGTCACTCCCTCTACATCTCCACCTCTACCACTCTAGGTCTCCGTTCTTCCCTCCCATATATATTTGGAGCTAATATACATCTTAATATAATAATATATATTCTAATATAAAAAATTTAATCTTATATTAAATTTAATATTAATTAATATATAATTAACAAAATTAATAATATTAATATTAAATTTTTAATTATAATATTAGAGTTCATAATAACAATAGTAGTAGTAGATTTAACGAGGTTTTTACATGACATGATAACAAAAATTATAATAAAATTACATCAAATTAATATTTTAAAATATGACAACTTTTATTACAACTTTGACTTGGAAATATTTTATCTCTTTCAAAGTTTTAATATATCCATAAGAGATGGTTTTTCCTTTTAAAGATTCATTTTATAAAGATTTAATTTAAAGAGATATTAAAAGATTTTGGAGCCATTTTATATCAAACTTAAATGAATTTTTATTCATTGTATTAAATTAACCTTTTTCTTTTAATTTAAGAAACATTATTAACTTTAGTGAAGAGTATAAATGTTTAAAATTTTACATAATTTGGAATTTTAATGTGGTAAAGACTTTTGTGGAAGTTAAATTTATGATCCATTCACATTCAAGGTATATGATAAGGTATATTGTTGGGCCTCCAAAATTTCATCCACTTTCACCTTCATTTCCATCATTTTACCCTTATTCTGTAACTCTATAACCCCATAACCCTACATTAAGTAATCATTTTCATCATTGCATGGGTTTATCATTATTATTTTCCAAGTCATTTATTTTAAGTATTATAAGTGAATTTATGATTAAATGTTAGGAAATTAACATGTTTTCATATATATCTAAAAGTGTTATGAGTTTTGTGATATTGTAGGCCTACTTGGAGATTCTATAAGGGTCCTACTTGGCCATACAACCACAAATTCGAATTTCAAATTCCAACTCATGAGGATTTGTGGAATATTTGTTGAAGATGTGGATCATTAACTATACACATCAAAAAGAGAATAATCATGGATGAGAGGATTTTGAGAGGATTTGTATCTTACATTTTTAGGAGATTGGTTGTAACCACAAGAGACAAATGTAGATTTAAGAGAGATCTAAGGATCTATATTTATTGTATAGTTATCCACAATTTTTGTATAAATAGGAGTGCACCCTTCATACAAAGGGTTGCTAGTTGTTAGATGCAAGCTAGGTGTTAGTGTAAGTGGCTAGTAGCTAGTTGATAGTTGGAGGTTCCAAGTTCCATCCATGTGGTTTGTAAAGTGAGGAGAGAAAATTCTTGTAATATCTTGTAACTTCATCTTTATGAAATACATACTGCCACTTTGATCTCCAAGATGTGATAGTTTGTTTAGTGTTCTTGCTGAGGAATGGAGGGTCCCCATCAACCATAATTTGCACATCTTTGTACATATTGGTAACATAGTATAGTTGTGTTATTTCATTTCTTTTCATGCAAGTGTGCTTTTACTTTCAACAAGTGTGATTTCATTTCAGTAGGTGTGATTTACTTTCCAGCAAGTGTGATTTCAATTATGCAAGTGTGGTGTGATTTTCATTTATGCAAGTGTGGTGTGATTTCAATTCTGCAAGTGTGATTTCCTTTATGCAAGTGTGGTTTCAATTTCTTTATGTTTGGTTTGGTTTGGATTAGATTGGTTTAACTTGTTTGGTAATTAGTTTTAATTGCATTAGATTAATCTAATCTAAAAGATAACCACCTAGTACATTTAGTACAGGTATACCTCGTCAGTTTATGAAACCTTGGGTTGACAAATTAAATTGCAGGGATTTAACTTATAATTAAATCACCCAACATATATCTTGAGCATGGAAAAACATACTTACACATTGCCCCCATATTGGGTTGTATAATGTGCCTCTCGACACAATAACATAAAAAAAATTATAATGTTGTTCATAACCTAGATCTAGTTGAATTTTCATTTTTAGGAAAATAATGTCATATCAACTGTTTAAATTATTAATGGATTAAATTTTAGATATTTCTTGATTCTAAATCTATGGGATTCACATAAGGATCCTATCTTGAAATTTTTATTTTTACAAAGGGTCAATCGAGCTAAGTGATATAGCTCGGTTAAGCCCCTACTTAACCACGTAAATGGCTCGATCGAGGGTTTCTTAAACCCTCAATGGAGCAAATTTGAATTTATAATTTAAGTGCTTGATCGAACATTTTAAGCACTCGATTGAGATTTTGAGGTCCTAAAAACCACAATTTTAGCACCCCTTATGCAGGTTTCTTTGCAACACCATTTTGTACCCTAGTAGACTTAGGGAAAAATTTGTCCTTAAGTGGCAGAGTTGATCATGTTAGATTCATGAACGAATACTCTATCCAATGCATATGAGTTTGAAATTTTCGATTTCATATGATATTTTCATCTAAATTCTTTTAAACATAATGCTTGAAACGTTTTTGGACAGTTTCAAAGATGTTGAATAAAATATCAATAACATTAAATATACACAACAAAAAGTTTCAAAAAATACCACTATCTTCATTTACAAGTCCTCTTCAAAAGGGTATTCTTGGTTTTTCAATTTATCTAATAGTTTAAAAATACTTATACAAACATGTGTCTACAAAATTCAATTGAAATATTACTTCGCCAAATTTGAAAAATAATAAAAATTATAATTTGAGCTTTTAAGGTCCTAACAACCACAATTTTAGCACCCTTATGCAAATTTCTCTGCAACGCCATTTTGTACCCTAGCAGACTTAGGGAAAAAAAAAAATTCTTAAGTAGCAGAGTTGATCATGTTGGATTCATGAAGGAATCTCTATCCAATGGCATATGAGTTTGAAATTTTCAAATTCATGTGATATTTTTCATCTAATTTCTTTTAAACATAATGCTTGAAACTTTTTTGGATAGTTTCAAAGACATTGAATACAAAATCAATAACATAAAATATACACAACAAAAAGTTTCAAAAAATACCACTATCTTTGTTTATGAGTCGTCTTCAAAAGGGTACTCTTGTTTTTTCAATTTATTTAAATAGTTGAAAAAAAATATGTGAACAAGTGTCTGCAAAGTGCAACTGAAATATTACTTCACCAACTTCGAAAAATAAAAATAAAAATATAATTTTGCATAAAAAAAATTAATATGTAATACTCATTTCTCTCCATGTACATCATGCATATATATATATATATATATATTGTAAATTACACATTTTAGACTAAGTTATGCTACATGACCACACGCATAGTACCTCTTAAGATGTGCGAAAATTTGTAAGGAAAATCATTTCATTTAATGGAAAATTGGCATATTATATGACACTAAAAGTCATTTCAAAAAATATCATTAGGTCAACAAAATAATTCTCCACAAATTGTCTTCTTACTCATAATCAAAATTCACAGTGCTTATATGAATTTTGTGAGCTTCAATTCAATAAAAGAGTAAAATTTTTATATTTCAACGCCACATTAGGCCTAATAGTGTAACCCATCTTCATGCATTCACCCAAAATACATGCATTTTGGTGTGCATTGACTATGTAACTAAGTGGGTTGAAGCCAAGGCCATGCTGAAAGCGATAGAACAAGTAGTCATTAATTTCTTTTATGAAGAAAACTTTGTCCATTTTGGCATCCCATAGGAGGTTGTTACTAATCAAGGGACTCAATTTACTCCTAAGTTAATCCAATCCATCACTGAGAAATTTAAAATCAAGCACTGGAAGTTCACTCCATATCACCTTTAGGAAAATGGGCAAGTGGAAGTTACCAACAAGGTTATATATATATACACATTTTAGACTAAGTTATTCTACACGAACACATGCATACCTCTTAAGATGTGCGAAAATTTATAAGGAAAATCATTTCATTTAATGGAAAATTGGCATTTTTTTTGTTACGTTGTAGTTCATGGCCACTGGATGACTGTTACATCCACGGGAAAATTTGGGCAGATAAACCCCGAAGGGAGTATTTTAAATCCCTTCGGCTAGACTAGCAAGGCCTAACCCCAAGTGCGGCGAAGAGAATTGACCTTGTGACCTCCCGCAAGGCACTTAATAACGACTCAACTAGTTGAGCTAACCCTTGGGGCTTGGAAAATTGAAAATTGGCATATTATATGGCACTAAAAATAATTTCAAAAAATATCATTAGGAAAACAACATAATTCTCCATAAATTGTCTTTTTACTCAAAATCAAAATTCACAATTCTCATATGAATTTTGAGGGCTTCAATTTAATAAAAGAGTAAAATTTTGAAATTTCAATGCCACATTTGGCCCAATTGTGTAACCCATCTTCATGCATTCACCCAAAATACATACATTTTTGTGTGCATTGACTATGTAACTAAGTGGGTTGAAGCCAAGGCCATGCTAAAAGCGATAAAACAATTAGTCATTAATTTCTTGTATGAAGAAAACTTCATCCATTTTGGCATCCCATGGGAGGTTGTTGCTGATCACAGGACTCAATTTACTTCTAAGTTAATCCAATCCATCACTAAGAAATTTAAAATCAAGCACTAGATATCCACTTCATATCACCCTCAGGAAAATAAGCAAGTGGAAGTTACCAACAAGGTTATATATATATATATATATATATATATATATATATATATATATAGAGAGAGAGAGAGAGAGAGAGAGAGAGAGAGAGAGAGAGAAATATTGTAAATTACAAATTTTACACTAAGTTATGCTACACGAACACACGCATACCTCTTAATATGTGTGAAAATTTGTAAGGAAACTCATTTCATTTAATGGAAAATTGGCATATTATATGACACTAAAAATAATTTCAAAAAATATCATTAGGACAACAACGTAATTCTCCACAAATTGTCCCTTTATTCAGAATCAAAATTCACAATGCTTATATGAATTTTGAGCGCTTCAATTCAATAAAAGAGTAAAATTTTGAAATTTCAAAGCCACATTTGGCCCAATAGTGTAACCCATATTCATGCATTCACCCAAAATTCATACATTTTGGTGTGTATTGACTATGTAACTAAGTGGGTTGAAGCCAAGGCCATGATGAAAGCGATAGAACAAGTAAGCATTAATTTCTTTTATGAAGAAAACTTTGTCCATTTTGGCATCCCATGGGAGGTCGTTACTGATCAAGGGACTCAATTTACTTATAAGTTAATCCAATCCATCACTGAGAAATTTAAAATCAAGCACTGGATGTGCACTCCATATCACCCTCAAGAAAATGGGCAAGTGGAAGTTACCAACAAGGTTATATATATATATATATATATATATATATATATATATATATATATATATATATATATATATATATATATATATATATATATATATATATATATATATATATATATATATATATAGATAGATAGTAAATTACACATTTTAGACTAAGTTAGGCTACACAAACACACACATACCCCTTAAGATGTGAGAAAAATTATAAGGAAAATTATTCCATTTAATGGTTGGCATATTATATGACACTAAAAATAATTTCAAAAAATATCATTAGGACAACAACACAATTCTCCACAAATTGTCTTTTCACTCAGAATCAAAATTCACAATGCTTATATAAATTTTGAGGGCTTCAATTGAATAAAAGAGTAAAATTTTGAAATTTCAACGCCATGTTTGGCCCATTAGTGTAACCCATATTCATGCATTCACCCAAAATACATACATTTTGGTGTGCATTGACTATGTAACTAAGTGGGTTGAACCCAAGGCCATGCTAAAAGAGATAGAAAAAGTAGTCATTAATTTCTTGTATGAAGAAAACTTTGTCCATTTTGGCATCCCATGGGAACTTGTTACTGATCAAGGGACTCAACTTACTTCTAAGTTAATCCAATCCATCACTGAGAATTTTAAAATCTTGCACTAGATTTCCACTCCATATGACCCTCATGAAAATGGGAAAATGGAAGTTACCAATAAGGTTTTGAAAGATATATTTACAAAGATTGTACAAGACCATCACAAAGATTAGGCTAAGAAACTCCTAGGATCCTTTTGGGCTTACAGAGTTACCTCTAAAATGTCATTGATTTCACGCCATATGAGCCTTTATATGGGAATTAGGTTGTCCTTCCTATTGAATTTGAACTCAATACATTAAGGACAAATTTTAAAGTAGGGATGGATCTCTTTGAGGCTCAATAACATCGATTGAACCAACTTAGTGAGCTTGATGAAGTCTGACAAGATGTCGTACAACAAATGACTATTTTCTAACAACAACGAGCAAAGTGGAATGACAGGTTCATCAAGATAAATAAATTTAAAGAAGGGGATTGGACCCTCTTATTTGATTCAAGATACAACGATTTCAAAGGAAATTTTTACACTCAATGGTTGGCATGGGATGAAGTTGAAATTGTGTTTAAAAATGGGTCTGTGAGGCTTCATACCATTGATGATGCATGAACACCATTGATGCGAAACGAGCATCGACTAAGGCTATATCAGAGGCCCAAGTCTAAAGATGATTTTATTAGAATTAGTGAAGCAATATGATTTAGAAGTCATAGAGAAGATGGTCAATCCATCCCCCTCCTACGACCTCTAGATTTTTTAGTCCCATTTTATTGTTAATAGAGAGAGAGAATATCTGGAAGTGAAAATCTGGTCTTAGGCTCTTATAACACCTATAAATATTGGAAAACCAATTTCTAACTAAGTTAATAGGGAGAAAATCCTTTCAACTATGAAAACCTTTCTGAAGGAACAGTAGGACCAGATTTTGATGGAAAACGAAGAGATTGGCTGGAAGATTCTAATAATAATAATAATAATACCTTATGAATACATTTTTATCAGTTATCCATGCCTATATTTTCCATAAAGGAACCTAACGATATATAGATTATGTTTCAAGATAGGTTGCAGAATCACATCTAAAGCATAAACATGGTATCGAGGAAACATGGTAATACTTCAAGTATGCCTACTATCTCGATGCTTTCCTTTCTAGACCCTTATTTTTTCTTTAAGCAAATATTTTAAATATACTTAGCAGCAATATGTTTACTTGGATATTTTACACATTGAAACCCCCTTTTGACATAATTCCTAGCCTATGTTTCCAATCATTATTTTAACCTCCTTCTATCCTACTACTTATTTTTGGTCCAAGGGCTAAATATTTGTTTAAAACCTTTATACCCCTATCTATACCTTTATCCTAAGTCTAAGGACTAAAATAAAAATAAAAAGGGGTGGATAATTTGGCTTAAATCCTTTCAATAATCCTAAATCCTAAAATATTTATAAATACTTTTGGCCTAAACTCTATCACTAGTGCACACTACAATACTCTCTTAACCCATTTCAACCACATAACATGGGACCATTTTTATTATCCTATAATGCATACCATGATGGCTATTCATAAAATTTAATGAAAGATGTTTCCTAAGCGATATTTTCTACCTAGATAACTCGTCATCGTCCAACTCAACAGTAGGATGACCTGCTAGAAATAGTTAGCATGCCAAATAGTCACGTTCACATGATAAAGGTTGTATCCATATCCTATTAGAGGGGTGAGGTGCATACATAGTGTGAAATAATGGAACCCCATAACTTTACATCATTCTGTAACAAGTGAATTATTGTTTGCGTATGTCAAAAAAATTGTTGTGATTTGGTTCATTTGAATAGTCTCCCGTCAGATTATGGTCATTCATTCAAACAAGGTATGGTTACAGTGTGGTTTGTGATGTGAAAACTAATTTACATTGCAAGGAATAAATCCATGGGAGGCACCTTCAATCGTGTTCAACCTAAAAACATTAATGCTTTCTATATTAAGACCGAGGAATGGAGCATCTTTGTAGAAGTAGAGTGGGACAAATTCCTCAACCAATTCCAAGGGCATGATGCATCCATCACATTGGAATTTGTCCAAAATTTTAATGGAGCATGATCATTTTTCAAGAAGCTTACTATCATGATTAATTAGTCAATGATTTCTACAGTAACTAAACTTTCTTTGGATGTGAAGGATCAGTCAAAGAATTTCAAAATTTATGGATAATGATGGTGTCCTTTCCTGCAAAGGCCATCCCCACTCCCTGATTTAAGGAAAATTATTTGTACAGATGCCTTACTTCCTCTATGGAAAGATGTTGTCTTTGTTCTTTAAAATTTTGTGATATGCAAAAGGATATATAACCTGGTTTACCATTATCACATTAGGAGCTTGATGCACCTAACAAGGCATAAACCCCTTAATATGTTGTATTTCGTGCTTAAGAGCCTAAAAAAGATGGTTCAATTAGTTAGTTCAAAGGAAAAATAAGAACCTTAATATATGGTTATATTATCAAGGCCCAGTCAAGATGATAATCCAGGTCGAGTTTCATAGGTTGGATATAACATGGGAGGTATCTGTTTGAGGTATTAGAAACAAGCTGAGGGTGAGGGTCCTACCTTGAAGTGAACAAGTCATAAGATCCCTTCAGTGAAAAAGTGTTGATACCCTACCAAAATTTCAATTTGGAAAGACAAAGGTCAATCCCTTAGCTCTAAGAATTCAAGCTCAATGGAGGAAATGACATCACCTAGGGAAAGAAATTCTAATGTTCTTGAAACTATTACATATGAACTTCACAATTCTGGTTATGAGCAGGATGTTGAGAGTGCAAACCCATTCCAAGTAGAAGGTATTAAATATATTGTTATCGAGGAACTTCCCACAACCTTCGAGGTTGGCACTGGCAGTGGAAAATATGGGAAAGTTAAGCATAACAAAGGTAAGGTTGTAAACCCTAAGCCTTTTTTGTTTTGTAGTCCTAGTTATCAGGCTTTACTCAAACAAAATGAAAAGTTAATTTTAAAGAATGAGAAGCTTAAAACTAAATTAAAATGACACAAGCCTAAGTTGAACAATTTAGGGTCCCTACTTCATGTCGTAGATCAAGAGGAATATTCCACATCTAGGGTGAAGAGATTTTTTGAAGGGTACACTGAGGAAGCCCAACATGTTCTTAACATCATTCTAGATGACATATTGAGCAATAATTACTCCTTTGTTCAATTAAAACCTAGTACATGACAATGAAAGATGAAGGATGACTTATTTTGTTAGAAAATTATATATTACGGAGCAATGGAACACATAAAATATTGCAGAAATATAAACACAGAAAACGCATAAAACAAGAGAGACACAGATATACGTGGTTCACCCAGTTTGGGCTACGTCCACCCCGAATAGCTAGTCCTTCCTTTCTATTATCCAGCAAAATGAAGAGACACAACCTACAGAAAATCTGTTGTAATATCCTTTGTTTTCTCTCACAGTCTCACCTCTCTGTTTCTCGCTCAGAGAATACACATATATCCCACAGCCTTAATGCAATGCCCTCATACAAAGAGAGGGGTTGCCTTCTAGGGCAAAAAACCCTAAACTAAACATAAGTTCTACCGTCAGATCATCCGCCTAATGAACGGCCCATATTGACTAGAAATTACTATACTTTTACAAGGCAATTTTACATCTGTTTTTAGCTTCGGGGGCGCTGCCCCCGAAACCCCCCGCCAGGGGGGGCTCCCAAAGGTCACAGCCGCCCCCCCTGCAACGAATATTTTACGGGCGGCGTTGCCGCCCCCATTTCGAACTAGGGTCCAATGTGGCGATACCTTTGAATATAGAAGATAATCAGGCTCCACACCCAACATATTCGACTTAGGAATCATCAATAAGGAGATCTATAGATAGGTGATAGAAAAGTTAAGCAATAATGGTTTTTAATGTATCTAAGTCAAGAGGAAAAGTGGAAGAATCAAATTTCCAAGTACCCTCAAGGGTTCACCTTATTTTCTTACATGATTTATGGGACTCCTTTTTATTAAGACAATTCAAGGATAGTCAACCTCATGAAATGAATCAACATGAAACCTTCATTGAATTATACCACAATTTAAACACATTGAACCAAAACTTACTCTATGAATTATAATTATTTAACTTCATCTTACCAGATAACTCTCATTGGAATCCCAACCCTTTTTTCGGGGATACCCAACTCCAATATTTTATGTCCTACATCAACAACTTGGATAAGCGGAAAATAGCTTCAAAATTTTATGGAAAAACAAAACTAGAGGCTTGAGTAATGGTTTGACAAGAGAATCCATTGACCGACCTTATGGTCAATGACTTGGCAAGGATGAGGGAAAACACTAGTGATTCTTCTACTATTAAGCACAACCAGAATTATGCTACTACATAGTATCATGAATTGGCATCTACCCATTCTTTAGACACTCTTATGGTGGCTCAATATATTTGGGAAGGGATACCAACACTCTTACGAGATAGGCATCCCATGGGGTACCCTTATTTCAACTTATCCCTTAATCAAGAAATATTCTATAATTATTCTCTAATCAATCATGGTTCAAGGTGGATAAAACTTCATTTTCATTATCCACTTCCTTGGTGCCCCACTATATTCTATAGGTCCCTGATATAATGGGAAGAGTATGAAGAATGCTCCACTTGATCAGAAATGGGTGACGCTTTAGGATTGTACCATACATGAGAATTTGGTCACACATCTTATAATTTGGGTGACATCCACATTGGACTCTCTGAGACAGAGTAAGTTTCATGGGAACATGAAACCAAGTTGGCTAGAGGGAGATGATGAGTCCCTCATTTGGCAGCCTTTTTTCTCATTAAAACACTAATTTTTTCCTATGTTTCCTTCATCTTCCATTCCTGATCGCTTATAACTTTCATTGTTCATTAATACCAGAATTTCAATTCGAAAAGACAAAGGTCCATCCCTTAGCTCTAAGACTTCAAGCTCAATGGAGGAAATGGAATCACCTAGGGAAATAAATTCTAATGTACATGAAACTGTTACATATGAACTTCACAGTTCTGGTTATGATGAGAACATTGAGACTGCAGACCCATTCCAAGTAGAAGGTATTAAATATATTGTTATCGAGGAACTACCCACAACCTTTGAGGTCGGCACTGGTAGTGGAAAATATGGGAAAGTTAAGCGTAACAAAGGTAAGGTTGTAAACACTAAACATTTTCTATTTTATATTCCTAGTTATCAGGCTTTACTCAGACAAAATGAAAAGTTGATTTTAAATAATAAGAAGCTTAAAACTAAATTAAAATGACACATGCCTAAGTTTAACAATTTAGGGTCCCTACTTCATGCCATAGATCAAGAGGAAGATTCCACATCTAGGGTGAAGACATTTTTTGAAGGGTACATTGAGGAAGCCCAACATGTTATTAACATCATTCTAAATGACATATTGACCAATAATTACACCTTTATTCAATTAAAACCTAGTATGTGACAATGGTAGATGAATGATGACTTATTTGACTTAGGAATAATCAATAAGGAGATCCATAGATAGGTGATAGAAAAGTTAAAACAATAGTGGTTTTCAATGTATCTAAGTCAAGAGGAAAAGTGGAAGAAATAAATTTCCAAGTACCCTCAATTGTTTACCTTATTTTCTTACATGATTTATGGGCCTCTTTCTGATTAAGACAAATCAAGGATAGTCAACCTCATGAAATAAATCAACCCGAAACCTTCATTGAAGTATACCACAATTTAAACACATCGAACCAAAACTTACTGTATGAATTATACCTATTTAACTTCATCTTGCAAGATAACTCTCGTTGGAATCACATCACTTTTTTCGAGGATACCCAACTCCAATATTTTATGTCCTACATCAACAACTTGGATAAGTGGAAAATAGCTTCAATTTTTTATGGAAAAACAAAACTAGAGGCTTGACTAATGATTCGACAAGAGAATCCATTGACCGACCTTATGGTCAATGATTTAGAAAGGATGAGGGAAGACCCTAGTGATTCTGCTACTATTAGGCACAACTAGAATTATGCTACTAGATAGTGTCATGAATTGGCATCTACCCATTCTTTAGAGGCTCTCATGGTGGCTCAAGATATTTGGGAAGAGCTACCAACACTCTTACGAGATAGGCATCCCATGGGGTACCCTTATTTCAACTTATCCCTTAATCAAGATATACTTTGTAATTATTCTCTATTCAATCATGGTTTAAGGTGGATAAGACTTCATTTTCAATATCCACTTCTTTGGTGCCCCACTAGATTCTTTAGGTCCTTGATCCAATGGGAAGAGGAAGAAGAGCGCTCCACTTGGTCAAAAATGGGTGGTGCTTTAGGATAGTACCATACAAGAGAATTTGGTCACACGTCTTATTATTTGGGTGACATCCACATTGGACTCTCTGAGACAGAGTAAGTTTCATGGGAACATGCAACCAAGTTGGCTAGAGGGAAATGACGAGTCCCCCATTTGGAAACCTTTTTTCTCATTAAAACACTCATTTTTTCCTATGTATCCTTCATCTTCCATTCTTGATCACTTATAAATTTCATTGTTCATTACTACAGGTATACATATATGTATTTGATTAAGTACTTCACATCTTTTGCTTGAATTGATATTGAAAGGTTGTTAAGAAGTATTTTGGTGTGTATGGCTTAGTAGAAATGCATATCATTACTGAAATTTTGAAGTCTAAAATGGGCCTCAAAACAAAAATGTATAACCAAAATAAACTTTATAAGAACTAGTAGGATTCAAGATGATGATGTCAATCATGGGGGATGATTCACCATTTTTGGAGTATAAAGGTAAAAAGATTAAAAAATAAAAAAATACGTTTCAACTCACATTTTCAAATTATCTCCCTACGATTTTACTCAAATTTAGAGTGGGATCACTCATTGGATGCATAATTTAGTTCCTCATCCAAGGAGTACCCATGTTGCATACTTTTGATGGACCTTGATACACGAAAAATGAAAAATACATGAAAAACATGATTGCAATCATGTTGTTCATGTATTTTTCATTTTTCGTGTAGCAAGTTCCATCGAAAGTATAAAACATGGGTACTCCTTGGATGAGGAATTAAATTATGCATATAATGAGTGCTCCCGCTTGAAATTTGAGTAAAATCGTAGCGAGATAAGTTAAAATATGAGCTGAAAAAGTAGTTTTTCTTTTTTCCCTCAAAAATTTGATGATATCATCTAATTTTCTTTTAATATTTCCACTATTACTTTACAATATTCCTTTGGAGAACCATTTTAGACCTCAAAATTTCTCTAATGACAAATATATATGTATATATATATATGTGTGTGTGTTTATATATATATATATATATATATATATATATATATATATATATATATATATATTGTGGTTTTCATTATATACTATGGTTTGCAATAAATAAAAATTCAATGACTAATCAATATCCAAGTTTCTCCTATAAACACAGGGTGGTTTTTGGCCATATCCACCTCAGCCATATCTCAGCAAGGCGACCTTCAAACTAGGAGCTTCCTTATATTACAAGGGGACCACCACATTGATTGAGTTCAAAAATCTTTTTACAGCCAAACATGAAAGCTAGTTGTGCATATTATGCAATCACGAGAGGCAAGTTCATGGGGACACTTGGACAAGACTGCATTATGCGTTAACATCAGGATATTTGGGCATGTTGGCCAAACTATCCATGCATGTAAATTTTCCATGTGGAGAGTCTGTTATGATTTTTTTGGCTCATTGTTTTACAACACTTACGACATCTTTGATATTTTGACTATATGTTGGCATCTCGATCGGTTGTGACAAAAATTCACACTTAGGAGTAACAATTCACTCACTCCTAGGATTCTACAGAGCCATTGGCTTAGAGCGTAGACATTAGAGGTCATGAATAGAAAAGTATTTTTTACACAATGCCAAGGCCAATAGGTAGTTGTTAGTTAAATTCTATCTACATCATTGTTTATTTTTCCAAAAGGATCATTGTCATTACTTGTTTTTAATTTTAGACTTATGTTATTCTATAAATATGTGAGCATTTTGGAGAACACAAAAATGGAGATACTATGTTATTATTTTTTCCATATAGATATATATATATATATATATATATATATATATATATATATATATATATCTTTTTGTGTTAATATTTGTTCTCTCATTCATTTGTGTTGTTTCGCTTGAGTATGGAAGCTTAAGTTTTTTTCTTATGTTGAAGGACTAGGAGCATAGAAGCATAGCCCAACCTTGAGTAGGGGCCCACTCAAGGTACGGTCCTATGGAAGTAATCGTTTTGTTAATCTATAAGTATACTTATGATTGTTTTTGCGTCACTTTGAGTTTTAGTTAGTTGCATTTCAAGTACATGTGTTACTTTATTTTTCTATCTTGTGTGATATTTTATTTTCTAGTAAGTATGATGATTTATTTTCAAGGACATGTGATTTCATTATGTATGGTTTTCTTAGTGTAGTAGCTAAAGGAAATTGGTATCCTGCTCTATGCACAGGAGCTGCAAAATCACATGCGACAAAATTTCTTGAATTACACCCAATGACATTGAGCTTACCATTAGAAAAGTTTGGGTTCTTGATGTTCCATGTAGTTTTGTTGTGTACTGTCTTGAATTAGACGAAGAAGGTTCCATTTGGTTGCATCCACATGTTTTCCTTTATCAACGAGGGCATCAACTCTACTAGTGAATGTTGATTATTTGTGTAGCAGTGCAAGGTATTCCCACATGCCAAAGAGGTCTCCAAGTCAGCCTAAGAAAATTAAAATAATATTTTTTTGGGGGGCACCAAGTCAGCCCAGGAAGACAAGTCAACCCAACTCTTGAAAGTGTATGTCCTTTGGGTAAATTTATCCCCATTTGACTAGTATATATAAGTAATATGACATCTAATTTTCTCCACCAAGCAAGCAAGTTTCTTCTTCATATTTCTAAGGTCTCCTAGATAGACAGATATGTGGAGGAAAGGAGGAGTTGACTATTTTGACCCGGTTGTTTCTATCTCTTTTGACTAAGTTTGAACTAAATTAATTGGACTCTTTTGGGTTGAGTTTGACTAAAGTTGATCGAGCCACAGGAGGGTCACATGTGTGCAGGATTTTGACTAAAATCAACCATAAGAGCCACAAGGCCGATGTTTGATTGTTGGTGAATTATTTGACCAGTGTTGACTTGTTGCTACTTGGACTGGCATTTGGATTTATACTTGCCACATATTTCTAAACAAATTGTTAATTTTAAACCTTGCGGAAGGATAATTTCTCCTTAGAAATTTTGTTGGGATTTCTCCTAAGATTAGGTTTCCGAGGGTAAAAATATTGTCTTTATTGTGCATGGTTTTCTTTCTCTGATCTTCACTATTTTCGTTGCATTTATTGTTGATAAAGTTTGAAGTGTAATTGCTCAATGTTATTAGTGGCATAAGAATATTGTGCGAAGAATCATTATGTAGTAACTATTTGATAGAAAATATTATTCTACTATGCTCTTGTAGAAAAATTTAATAGCACAACTTAGGAAGTTTTAATACAACGGAAGGATACACATCCCCAAGGATGCCACATGGAAACCAACTTCCATTCCATAGGAATTTCCTCATTTGAAGGCATGAAGACAAGACTATTATTTAAGGGGGAGGGCATGTTAGGGTCTTGCCCCCCTAACCCTTAAAGTAGATAGAATACTATGATTTACTATGTAATTAAGGCCATCATTAGTAAATTAGGCTTATGTAGTAGTGTGAACACAACTATTGTAAGAAGGATTACTACAAGGTTTCTCTTACAAGAAAGTTCCTTCACTAGATTGTTCTTACAGGATCAAAGTAATATAAATGGAGGTAGAGCATTATAAGAATTGTTGTAGTTGAGATCTGCTCCATTAGGAGTCGCCCCCTCGAAGATTCAAGGTAATGACACACCCTTAATAATAAAGGTATTCTATTTTGGCTCATGTTAGCATCATGTTCACTATTCTTATTACTTTCTATGAAATATCTTAATGTTATTTTCATTTCCTAACTAAGTATTTATATTGGGTATGTTACATCCAATGGGAAACCCATGTCATTTCCTAAGTTAATGTATTATTACTCATTTATCTCCTTTGACTTATTAAGCACTCAAATCATTGAATGAGTATGGGATGAGTAGTTATATGCAAGAGGTAATGGTCAATGCCATCTCACCTAGTTATGATATCATGGGCTAAGTACAATCATTGTTGAGAAGCGTGAGAGTCAAGCGACATTGGAAGAGACAGAGAAAATTCAAATTGAGAGGGGATGTAGTTTTCATGTGGTAGAAAGGGAAGGAAAAGTAGATTTTTTTGTGCTACAAGAGGTTGTAGTCATACTATGTGTTGAGAACCAATTTTTAGAGTTGGGATTGACATTGAGAACTGTGTTGGCATGGTTATGAAAATTTCTCATTGAAAAATCACCCAAGAGTTTGAGTAAAGGTTGTTATGAGCACTCCTATAATAGATTGATTTCTTGGAGCCCCCCGCTGAGAAATTCCCAAGTAGTTTTGTGCTAGATCCCTAGAGGGGATGGAGATTATTTGAGGGATTGTGGTGTAGACACGAAATTGTTGATGGATTGTTCAGCAATTGAAATTGTTATAAAAGTCATGTAACTATGTTTTTACTAGGTATTTGGTTGTGCAAGTGGATAATAAACTCAAAGGAGCATGTCTATCCTTGTGGACCCATAGCCCTAGCTTTGAGGTAGCTTGCTATTGAGATAAATGGAACAAAAAGCCTATGACTAGGAGGAATGTCGCTCATACGCAACTAGTTGGTGAAAATTTAACATAAGATAAGTGTTCAAATCATCACATTATTTATTGTGTTGATGTTGTGTTTAAATTTATTATGTTTTATTATGTATTTATACATTTGAATATTGGTAATGCTTAACTAGTTTGCATTAGAAGATGTTTTCATGGTCAATTATATAAATCCAATTAACATGTTGCATTCATAAAAATATTACATTGTTATCAAAGTTGTTTTTGAGAGCAACATAGCTCACTAAGACAATTAGACATATTAATTAAAACCTTCACTACCAATAACAAAATTATCCATTAAAAAAATATTTTATTTATAAAATAAATTAAATTAAATTACTTTTAAACAATTAAAAAATATATTGTAATTTTTTTTTCCTTTTATTTCTTTTTATTTCTTTTTTTAACCCTTTTTTCATAATTTTTTATTAAAATATAAAAAAGTTACATTATTTAAGTCAATATATGGAAAAAAAAATATATATATATATATATATATAATATTATCCCTACAAAATATATATAATAATATCCATACAAAATATACATATAAAATCACTACAAAATATACATATAAAATCAAAAACTAATTGAGCCAGTGTAAGAAATCAACTTCTATGTCCTTTAAAAAAAATTCAATAGTCCATAATCCATATCCTAATCAATTTCATTTTCAATTTTATATTTATATTCCTCTTCTCTTTTCTTTTATATTCACATTCATCTGCTTCATTTTTTATTTTTATTCACATTCATATTCATATGCTTGATTTTTTATTTATAGTCTTTTTTTATTCACATTCATCTCCTTTCTTTTTGCTTATTTTATTTCCTATTAATATATTCATATCCCTTTATTTTTAACTTGTTTTCCTCCTATATTATTTAATGTAGGAACGTGCGTTGGTATCCTTCAGTTTTATATTTATTAAATCAAATATTAAAATTGATAACCTGCACGAGAAGCTCACAAATCTTACTTTACACTATGCTATATTCGGGTTGGTGTGGGCTCAAGGTCACGGGAATAAAGAGGTCCTACTTTACAATATAATGAAATATAAAAATATAAATATAAAATATAATGAAATATAACTTACTTTACACTATGCTATATTCGGGTTGGTGTGGGTTCAAGGTCACAGGAATAAAGAGGTCCTACTTTACAAAATAATGAAATATAAATATAAATATAAAATATAATGAAATATAAATATACAATAAAAGTTGCAGTTTGTTGGTTAGTGAGCATATTATTAAGGTATTCTTGTTTTTGTGTAGGTGTCTTAATTGTGTGTTGTGTTTGGGAGTAGTGAAGTTGTATTTTGAAAATATATCTTGGCTCCGTATCACGCGAGTATGAGTATAAGAGCATATGCATTATGAATCGCAAGTGAAAAAAATTACTATAAAATAAAAATATATATATAACAAAAAAAAATTGAAAATTATAATACATATTTAATTTATTAATTATTTTAATAACTAGTTTTAAATTACTATAATTATTATAAAGCATAAAAATAATTTCGAAATATTTGTTGTGTTATTTAATTTTATAATATTTATGCTCATCAAAATGATAGTGAATAAAGAATACTTTTGTATAGTGTTTTAAGTATAAAACAAAATTTAAAAAAAAATAAATATTTTTTTATTATTTTCCTTGAGATTTGAGCAATCAAATTTAATTGAGTAATAGAGATTGTTTATTTTATGTTTTTATTTTCATGTAATAAAGTAAAAAAAGATAATAATGATTTCCCAATAAACCAAAATAAATAATAATGATGAAGAGTAGTTATCATCATAACCAATTAAAAAAAACTACACATAAAATAATCTCTTCACATCTTAACTTTTTAATTTAATTTTTAATTCATTAAAAACTAAATTTTAAATCAATTTAACCACCATCATCATAGCCAATTAAAAAAAACTACACATAAAATAATCTCCTCACATATTAACTTTTTAATTTAATTTTTAATTCATTAAAAACTAAATTTTAAATAAACTCAATAAATGGTAATGAAGATTAACCACCATCATCCTAGCCAATTTAAAAAAACTACACATAGAATAATCTCCTCACATATTCAGAGGCAAATTCCATTCCTTAATTACAACCAACCCTCGACTTTTCCAAATCTCCATTTGTTTTAAAAGGACAATGAATGCCAGCAGATAAGGCATCGCCTTGCCACTCAAGCTACCATTATTGTCACGCCAACAGCTTGCCTGATTTACAGTTATAATGAAATAATGAATAGGGCGTACTCTTTCTGGCTAAAAACATTACAGGATTTCTCTGTAACAATTTTATGAAACACTGGAAAAATGCATATACTGCAATTACAGTCGCTGCCCAGAGATCTCTAGCCCTCCTTTCTCGCAGCAACGTCCTTGGTCTCATCTGCTGCAGGGCTAACATCGACCGAGATTACATGGTCATTTCTACCGCCATTCGCATGCCCGTTCGATACAGGATATGAAAATGTGGGCAGATCTTCAACTTTCTTCGTTGTTATCGCCAAGTAGAAGATTATGTTCAGCATGACTGTGACCAAAGACAATGAAGCTGCTGTAGCAAAAATGCCAGGCTTCACGACATAGCACTCGTCATCGATCCACTGGTTTTTGTATGGTTGCCTCTGGTTCATGCTCGACCCGGCTACCAGAAGGAAAAACGCAAACGCGAACGTTATCCTGCAAAAATCGTCATACAATGATCAGTCGACAATGTTTCATGATAATCGCTTTACTTTCAACTGAAAAAATCGTCCAAGGAGCAGCTTTTAGCAATGTATAGTCTGAGGATTGGATCATAAAATTTGTGGAAACCAAGCCTAAGTAACTTAGTTATGGATAGTCTTACTCAGGATTAGACCACAAAATCTGTGGAGACCAAATTTACCAACTTAGGCCTACATAGTCCCTCTCGGGATTGGACCACAAAACCTGTGGAGACCAAATCTACCTAACTTAGGCATGCATTGTCCCTCTCAGGATTGGACCACAAAACCTGTGGAGACCAAACCTACCTAACCTACCTAACTGCCTTGGGACTTCAGCCTGATCTAATGTTGTTGGATAAGAATGATTCCACAGAGAGTAAATTATGAGTTTCAAGGTTCAAATATCATATTAACTTGTATGGTAACATTTTGGATAAGTGTTGAGATTTTGGTAATATGAAAAGTGATGTAAAATGTTATGTAAGTTATAAAATGCAAATTTCAAATCTTCCAATATTTACAGAAAAAAACATAATTAAAAGTTTCTTTATTGAAGAAGGAAATTGGGAAATCATGATTGTGATTAAAAATCTCCTGATTGAAGAAGGAAAAAGTTGTTGGAAATCATGATTGTGATTAGACCTTTAAAAAAGCTCTCTTGATTGATTGAAGGAAATTGCTGTTGGAAATTGTGATGTTAGATGGAAAAAAATCTCTTAATTGATTCAAGAAGAAAATCGCTGTTGGAAATCACATTTGTTTGTTGGAAATCATGATTGTGATTAGACCTTTAAAAAAGCTCTCTTGATTGATTGAAGGAAATTGCTGTTGGAAATTGTGATGTTAGATGGAAAAAATCTCTTAATTGATTCAAGAAGAAAATCGCTGTTGGAAATCACATTTGTTTTTTAACAATCACCCACATCTCTTGATTGAAGTGGGAAATTGTTGTTGGAAATCATTATTGTCGTTAGACCAAAATCCCTGTTTGTCATTGATCGCAGATGAAATGATGGTTAGTCAGTATCACAATACACAGGGAGCACTGGTTTATCCAATGTCCAAAGATTTCCCCAACATGAACCAGGTGTGTATGAAACTCCTGACTTATTGCTCTGATACTACTTATTCTAAATCGCAATTGTCATTAGACCAAAATCCACAAAAATTTATCAATAACTGCATTGCCAAAAATAAAGATCTGCAACAGAAAATCTATGTAGTAAAACATAAAGGGAAAGCTGATTTATCCAATATTCACAAATACAAAACCAAAACTACAAAGATTTACATATAATCCCATTTTGACATGGTCACTGCTATTAACAGAGTCGAAAAAGTGAATGTGAATTGTAATCTCAAATCATACAAAAGTCTACATTTATACTATTCTGGCATTGACAGGAGCAGGAAAATCACAGTCAAATACAAGACAAAACAATGACAGTAACATGGTCACTGCTATTAACAGGGTCGAAAAAGTGAATGTGAATTGTAATCTCAAAATCATACAAAAGTCTACATTTATACTATTCTTGCATTGACAGGAGCAGGAAGATCAGAGTGAAATACAAGACAAAACATTGACAGTAACAGTGCAGAGAAATTGACTGTGAATGCAAACAAAATATACGAATAAAAATTAGGAAAACCAATCCATCTACCATTCCTATATTCAAATTCATCTGAACACTTCGTAATCATTACATTAAAAAATTGAAAAATCATACGGAAAAATGATTTACAATATGAAGACAGCATGCGTACCAGGACATGAACAAACTAAGTGTGGCTATGGATATGTTCCGAGAGGGAACTTTGTTCACATTTCTAGTACAGCAGCATACGCAGCCCCCCATCGCATTGGCTGACAATTGCGCAAGCAGAAGTGCTATTGCTGCAGCAGTTCCCAGGGCCAGAGCAGGGCTGCTTGGAAGGGTACACTCTCCATGTTCATATGTCACTTCAGAGGCCTAATTCACATTAAAAAAACCAGAAGGCAATCAATAATGGCGTCCACAGAATTATGCTTTATTTTTTTGGGGGTTTAGGTAAGGCTAGCCTCTATATTGGATAGAAGTATTCCAATTAACTCATAAATGGAGGCTTATCATCAGAATTGTGCGAAGTTAGTCGAGTCTGAATACTCTTTGGAAAATTTAATTCCTCCAGTGGCTTACCACATAGAAGGCAATTGATCTACCTGACACCAGGTTAACAAAAACATATTGGGAAGCAAACCAATTTACCTGGGTATGTTTGAATTCTGCAGCTATTGCCGTGCTCAGGGCGATCAAACCCAGAAATCCCAAGAACAAGCAAAATCCCAAACGGGTTGTCTGCATATGATTCATCCTCGGCGCGGGAATTGGAATTAATCAGCGAATCGACAATTTTGATTTCGCTTGGGATAACTCTGCCTGCTCTGCAACTCCATCAATGTAGATGAGTTGCTTCACAGATAAACGCTCACATTCTTGGTTGGCACCCAATCTCCATCGCTGGTCTGCGACAGTTACACGGAGTCCTTCTTACGGAGTCTTTCTTTCCAATGCGCGCCAAGCTTGTATGGTGACTACTGGATTAATCAATGCAACACCCCTTCCCTTGTTTTGCTCGCAACCACTCATATTTCATCAACCGCCATATGGGCCTTCCCTTGTTTTGCTCGCAACCACTCATATTTCATCAACTACCATATGGGCCCGTGGGTCTATGGTATCTTTGCTTTGCGCATACTCCATCTCCAATGCTGTTAAACAGATTCAGTTAATAATGGTTCCATCGATTTGGTAATGGAGAATTAACCAGATGTGAAGTAGCTCCTGCCCGTTGAAAGTCTATACCTATTCGCCAAAGCGTAAGGTTTGTTCGCCCAACTTTGATGGTGTGGGCCTACTCCGTGCAGATACTCTCTCCCTATCGAAAAAAAATGAAAATACTCTCTCCCTGTAGAAAAAAAAAATGAAAATGGATTCTTTTTTCTCCATAAATTTTGCAAATCTGCCCCCATGAATTTTGTAAAATCTGTACTCGTAGTCTGTTTCACCTAAGATATCTTAGATCCAACGTTTCAGGTTGAAATCCTGTCTACCTCATCCATTATTCCCCTCAACTAACCAACGTTTCATGTTGAAATCATGTCTACCTCATCCATTATTCCCCTCAACTATCAAATTCCATAGTCCCAAACATATATACATGGGGCTAGCGCCATGAGGGGAAGACATCATCTCCACATTGGCAAGAAAGGGAGTAACACCATAATTGGCCTACTCCTTAGTTCATCATAGTGCATTTATGTGTACTCTAAGCATAGCTCCAATCACTACTTTTGGCTCTAATCAAGTTGGTAATGATGATGTTAGTGTAGATAACATCATAGACATTAAGTACCAACAATAGTTGCACATTTCATTGCATGCACCTACACACTTTAGTGACAGATGTCGAGTTTTAAAGATGTAACGCATTCCATTACCCTCATTTATAAAGTGTCATTGCACCCACCCTTTGGCATCGCATGCATGCTTTAACACCCTATACATGCTTAGGACCATTATGGAATCGTATTTGGCATGCCTAACACCCTTAGTTGTGCACACCAACACATGCATGTCAACAACAATGGTTATGCAAAAAAGATGAATAGCTATTGTTCACATTGATCTAACTTAGTAATGTCAAAGTTAAGATAATGTAATGGAGAAGTGTCATATTGAGAGGTGGGGGTCTTGGATTCGGATATTAGATTGTGTGATTTCTTATGAAGGAAAAAATGTATTTTATCGAAGGACACAACATTCATTATTGTAGTATAAATGTTGCCTTATTATATATCACTTTTTTAAATCACTTTGAACTAGGTCAAGAAGGCACATAACATTCATTATTGTACTATAAATGTTGCCTTATTATGCATCACTTTTTCAAATCACTTTGAACTAGGTCAAGAAGGATGATATAAGTGTTTGACACTTCTATGAAAACTTGTTAAATGGTATGAGGTTGCATGTATCTTGTAGTGTTTAAATGAAGGTTTGAGTTACATATTTGTGGGACACTTGATTTTCCTTGAGGATTATGTAAGTTTTATAGTTTCCTAAAGATTACTTTTTTTAAGTTGCCACACATAGGACATGGATTTGTCACACGTACTACATGAAGTTGGGGTAGCATGCTTACTTGGCCGAAGGGTAAAATTATATGATAGCCTTGGTTGGGAGCAAGGATTTAAGTCATGTTGAGAGAAGTGGTGAAAATCCTCTATGGTTAATATGGTTTACATAATAGAAACAAGAAATTCTCCATGTGTTATAAGATGGTGTAGAAATATGAGTACTTAGATGGCCATGGGGAGCCATATTTGTTACTATTCATTTGAGTAAATATGAAATAAGTTATACATGTTTTAAGGAGAGATCTAGTTGTCCCCGGGATGCAAGGAACTAAGGCAAAGAATATTAAAATAAGTACAAGAATAGGTGTTTATAGTCCGAAGAAGAAGTTAAGAGGGAGGAGAAAGAAGAGAATCTTTCTTCAATAGAGGGAAGGGTTAATGAGAGCTCCCTTATGGAGTCACTAAAATGTAACATGATAGTTAGACAGAGGCATGACACCACCATAAGGAAGAAGAAAGTGTATTCACCACTCAATTTTAGGGTAAACTAAGAAACCTATGGAGGAAGGAAAAAATAATGAGAGCGAAGGCTACTAAATGAAATGGGCTTTCGCTGTTAATTAATTACCTATGATTGTAGGTTAATTAGGGTAATTTGATTAGGATTCACAACAAATACATGATAACAACAAATTAACAAAGAAAATCAAATTAACCGAAGGTTAATTTACCACAATACTACAATGCACAATTCTACCATCACAATTATGTGTCATAGATGTCATGTCAATCCTAGCTAAGAATTTTTTTCTAGCATGTGTCAATTTCCTGTTTTGTAACATGCATTGAGTTTGCATCATATCACAATGAAAAAGATAGCACATACAAATGTGTTGATAAATTTTATAATGCTATGTGTGGCATCATTTCACACAACAACATCAAATAAGTAAATGGGTGATTTTTTAATTAGTTTTAACATTATATTTTTGTCACAAAAGCCACGTATATCTGTTGAAAAACGTAGCAAGAAAGTCTCAATTTGATTTTGCCTTGGTCAAATTTGATAAAATTCGAATTTCCACTTTAACAAACAACTTGGATGTAGTTAACTTGTGTGACATTTACTCAGTAAATTCAAGTTAGAGGGCTTGGAGTTTAGTTAAGCATGTGTGATTGCTAATTTGTAGCAATTAAGGTCAGTTATTTGAAGTTGTTTTCAGTTAAACTAGTTTTAACTGTTGAGAGAACAAGTGGCAGGCTAGTTGTGCAATCAGACTTCAGTCTAACTCAGTGATCATCCAGTTAGCTAATCAATCAGCCCAAAATAGTTAGTGCATGCAGAAAATTCAAGTTCCCCAGCTATGGTGGAGATTCCAAGGCAGTGTAACATCAGTTGTAGACTAGTCTTGAGTGTACAGTTGTTGCATGCAGACATATGATCAACCTTGGGAATTGTGCAATCATTTTGGAGGAAAATCCAAATAATATAGGCCTAATTTCCTCAGGAATTGTGCAAGGAAAAAGGGGTTGAAGCAAAGGCATAAATTGACTAAGTCTGGGTTAGAGCTTCTCAGTGAACAAAGAGATAGGTTATTCACTTGCAAGTTGTGCTTAGTTGAGCAAAGCAATTGTAATACATCTCTATTCATTAGATTAATGCAAGCAAGCAAAGGGGTTTTTAGCAGATTTCTTTTCCCTGGAAAAATATTGTTTTCATGTGTGTTATTTCTCATTACATGTTTGTGATTGATGTTTTAAATTGTGAATTGAATTCTATAGAGAGGTAGAGTAGGTTTGTGTCTTGTGATTTTGATTAAAATTTCATGAGTAGTTGCAAATCTACACAATAATTTCTACATGGTATCAGAGCAAGATTCACATTAGAACAAGAATTTCAAAGTTGTTTCTTAAGAGGATCGAATTTGTAGTTCAATGTAGCAGGATCTCTTCAGAGTTGGGAGAATGACCTTCAACGGGTTGAGACTTGAGTATGCCTTGGAAGGAAACTCTAATTTCATTGCACGAAAGGTTTGCATGGAGGTGGTATTGGATACCAATGGCTTGCTAGGATACATCAAGACAGATTTTGCAAAACCATAGGTATCTGATGCATAAAACCTGGCCCAATGGAACTAAGAAACATGTAGCCAAGTGGAGGAAAATAATATTAGAGGGAGTACAGGATCACATTGTCTCAAATCTCCATGGGAAAGAAACTCCATTCACAATGTGGAAAGCACTAACATAATTGTTCGAGAATAGTAGTGATCACAGGAAGCTGACGCTCAAGGATAGACTTCGAAATATCAAGATGCAGAAGAATGACACTATTCTGCAGTATCTAAGCAAGTTCACAAAATGTCGTGATGAACTTGGTAGGGTCGGTGTTTATAATGTCCCTGAAGAAGACTTAGTATGCATATCCCTTCTGCGCCTTCCCCAGAGATGGCATAGCTATCAAGATTCAATGAATGGGAGGGAGAAACTATCGAATTGGGTGAACTTATGGTCTGATTTGGTACAGGAGGAAATAAGGTGAAATACTAGAGATGGGACTTCATCCAAGGGCAAGGATGAAGAAAAATTTGCATTGGATGGAAAAGAAAAGAAGGGAAAAGGGAAGAAATCTCAATCCAAACCAAAGCCTAGCTAAGGGGGCAAGAAGAAAGATTTGTTCAAAATTAAATGCTTCCATTGTCATGAATTCGGGCACTATGCCAAGAAGTGTCCACACAAAAAGGCAAACAAAAAGACCTCAGGAGGAGCGGTAGGTGAAGCCTTGGCTTCACAATCCGAGCTTGACTTTACCATAATTGCATCCATGGCCAACACAGTGACGGGGAGCATGTGGTACTTGGACTTAGGTGCATCATTCCACATGACAAGGTGTAGAGATTTTTTTAGTGACTTGGAGGAAAAAGACTTGCAGATACACATCAAGATGAGGGACAACGGAAGGTATATCGCAACCAGGGTTGGTACAGTCACCTTTCAGAGGGAGTCGTTATGATGTGATCTTCACCAAAGGGAAAGTATTCCTAAGAAAAATAGCCACGGGACATCAGATCAGGGTTCATGTGAAGAACCTGTATAAGCTAGATGTGGAAGATCATGTTGCATTAAGAAGTAAGGCGGAGAAAGTGTAGAGCCACGATGTCAGTGAAATTTGGCACATAAGGCTTGGCCATTTGCATCATGGTGCCTTAAATATTATGCAACAAATAACCACTTCCCTCCCAAACGGAGCACTTGAGTAGAAGAATGTATGCAAAGGATGTACCTTGGGGAAGTATGTAAAATCCACATTCCATTATTAGGACAACAAAGCACATGTAATCTTGGAAAAGATCCACTCTGATGTCTATGGACCTTTCTCAATAGCCTCCACTACCAGAGAAAAAAAAATCATTTTTATTGATGAATTCTCAAGGAAGTGTTGGATCATCTTCACGTGGAAGAAATATGATACATTCTCCAAGTTCGTAGAATTCAAGGCACTAGTTGAGAAAGAAATCGGAAAGAAGTTGAAGGCACTCAAGAGCGATAATGGAGGTGAGTATGTTTCAAATGAATATAAAAATTTCAGTGTGAAAGAAGGCATTCGAAGAGAACTGACAACACCCCACAACCCACAACAGAATGAGGTGGTTGAGAGAAAGAACTATAGCATTGTGGGAGCTGCGAGGGCTATGCTGCATGACTAAGCACTAGTACAAAATGACTAATTAATTACTAAAAAAACAAATAAAATTTGCATATAAATGACCATTTTTCAGTCGGTGACCAATAGTAGCTAATTTACAATATCTTATAATGCGACCAACGTTTAGTCATTTTTAGCTTAGTCATTAATTGGTTTCCTCAATTTTACCATCTAGTAGTATATTTAGTCATAAATTTGGTCATAAGTTTTTCATTGGTTTAGTCATTAAATGTTGCAATTAATGACCAAATATACAAAAAAATATATTACTATATGAATCCTCGAGAAAACCAATTAATGACCAAAGAAATATGACCAAAATGTTTGTCATGTTATAAGATACTACAAATTAGCTACTAATAGTCATATATATGCAAATTTTAGTCATCATTTGAAACCAATTAATGACTAAAGAAATATGACTAAATTTTAGTCGTGATATAAGATACTGTAAATTAGCTACTAATAGTCATATATATGCAAAACATAGGCATCATTTTAATAAAAAAAATATCATTTGCAGTGGTCATTTATCCCTTTTTGGTATTTTCATATTCATTATATAAATGACTGATTTAGTAGTTTCTATTCATTTCATTTAATTTCATTCATAATCATTATAAACGACTAATTTAGTCATATATTCATTTAATTCATGTTCATCATTAATTAATATAAACTACTAATTTGGTAGTTTTTCATTGATTTTATGTGTTCATTATTAATCAACATAAATTAATTAGTATGATTTTGCGAATAAATTTTAAAAAATGCCATACAATGTGCATGTTTATCTAACATGATAATGCAAAGTTACATATGTTAATTACAAGACTAAATAATATCAAGTGCAAATAAAAATAATTTCAACCATATAAATTTTATTATATAAAATATCAAGTATTACAATATGAGTTTCCAACATAATATCGGTTCGACTACAATTTACACATGAAATATTTTTTCATCATTTCAAAATATTATCACTATGTTGCCAAAGCATTACAAGTGAATTCACCAACTCTAAAGGCTATAGAAATTTTGAATAATTTAACACATATTCAACAGAGATTATCCTGATCATGTACTATTGCGGAATACATACACAATACATAAGCTCCTCTATGTTGATCATCAATATAGTAGCATCAATAACAATAAAACATCAAGAGCATTCACACATTAACACAGTATGTAACCCGGGGAAAGCATCTCGCTAAAAACCCCACACTATCTGTATATTAATGATTGAGACCATGTAACATTACAAAGTACAATGCTTATCACAAGCAATCCAGTACCAGCTCCACCTGTTACACACAATACAGCTAAGATCTGATCTCCAAATCTATTCCACTACTTGCCTGCCTCCACTGCTCAATACCTGCTCAAGAATGAATGAGAATGGTCTACCAAACTCGTATTTCACCTCCAAAGAATCACTCACAATGTGTAAGACGTGAGCAGAAGCTACAAACTGGGCAAGTACATGAGCAAACTCATTGGCATACTCAATCCCTTGATTGTGCAAGATCTGATGCACAACTATAGTCACAACTGATAGCAATCTGATTCTCTAACACCTGTCCCTGCTGAACTGAACATGCACTGACATGCAACTGAGTTAACTGATGTATTCTATAGTTTTATTATGAGTTAATAATTAGTTTAACAACTCATCATTAGTCTATTTGAAGTTAGACTAACTACAACTAGTTTAACCAAGTCAAACTGAACACAACTCCATCAACTCCACCAAACTCAACTGATTGAGTTCTAACTGAAGTCATGCATGCAACAACTCAACTGACTCATAAGAAAGGTGTACTTCCTTCTGACAGCTGCATGGGCCACATCTGTAGCTCAAACTGAAGTGCTCCAAGAGAATAAGATCAAGTTTATAGTCCAAATATTACTATGAGACAATAATATTTGACTTTTCTATTTTTGACAGCCAGTGTAAAAATAGACTTTGATCACCCACATTTTGGTCAACCACACTTTGGTCACCTACATTGTGATCACTCACACTGTGATCACTCACACTGTGATCACCCACACTGTGATCATCCACACTGTGATCAAAAATAGAACTTGCGCCATAATTTGCCTGCGGGCCCACTTAGTGAAGGCGACTCTTTTCACTAAGCTCCATCATCTTGTTGCAATCTCAACACTCCCTCTCGACAAGATATGGATTATTAGCAACCCTTATCCTGCCTCGGTGGTACTCGAATTTTCTCCTAGTGAGAGCCTTCGTCAGAATATCAGCATCCTGATCCTCCGTTGGAATGTATGAAAGCAACATGATCCTCCGCTGCACACAATCTCTGATATGATGGTACCTGATGGCAATATGCTTAGATCTATCATGAAATACAGGATTAGCCGAGAGTTTAATGCAACTCTGGTTATCACAATAAATCACAGTAGGATCCAAATGAGAACCGAACAAACCAAGCAGGATCTTCCTCATCCATATAGCCTCGCATGCAGCTAAACTTGTTGCCATATACTCGGCCTCCGCTGAACTGAGTGCCACGGATCTCTGCTTCCTACTGTACCAAGAAACTGCTGTCAATCCAATACTGAAGACCCCTCCTGATGTGCTCTTTCTGTCTGTTGGGATCCCTGCCCAATCTGCATCCGTGAAGCCACATAGCTTCATCTCATCCTCCTGTCTGTACCACAAACCATATCCCGATGTGCCTCTCAAGTAGCGCAATACATGCTTGCCCGCCTTCCAGAAGAGCTTGGTAGGCTTAACCATAGCTTGTGAAAGCTAGTTAACTGCATAGAATATATCAGGTCGTGTATTGACCAAATACATCAGCGACCCCACCAACTGTCGATAAACAGTGGCATCCACTTCTTCTCCTGAAGTGGCATCCTCCTTCCTCCAACCTCTAGGAAGAGGAGTATCAACAGGCTTGCAGCCATGCATGTTGAACTTCTCCAGTATCTCCCGAGCATACTTGCCCTGAGAAACAAACAGTCCACCACTACGCTGCCATATTTCCAATCCTAGGAAATAGTGAAGGAGGCCCAAGTCCTTCATCTCAAACTCTGTAGCAAGATCCTTCTTGCATGATAGTATCAACAGCTCATCACCTGTTAGAATCAAATCATCAACATACAGTACAATGATAAGCAACTTACCCTCCACCACAATTTGGTATAGGTTAGGATCTGCCTCGCTCTTGGAGAATCCAAGTCCTATGAAATAACTGTCTATCCATGTGTACCAAGCACGTGGTGCTTGCTTCAACCCATACAGCGCTCTCTTGAGCCTGCACACATGCAACTCGCTGCTGAAGACCTCAAAGCCTTCGGGCTGCTCAATGTACACCTCCTCCTCAATGACTCCATTGAGGAACGCAGTCTTCACATCCATCTGATGAATGTGCGATCCCATCTGCGCTGAGAGAGCAAGCATCGTCCGTATGGAAGAATACCTTGCGACAGGTGCAAAGGTCTCCTCATTATCGATCCCCTCTATCTGTGAAAAGCCTCGAGCAACAAATCTTGCCTTGTACTTCTCCACACTCCCGTCAGCTGCCTGCTTGACCTTGTAGATCCATCTCGAACCCACCACTGATTTCCCTTCCAGTCTAGGAACAATCTCCCATGCACTGTTTCTGACAATAGAATCATACTCTTCCACCATGGCGTCTACCCATGCGGGATCCTCCACAGATTCCTTGAAAGAGGATGGCTCAGTCACAACACACTTGCTCATCAGAGCCATGTATCCAGTGTACCGATCAGGTGACTGTCTCTGCTTGCGTTGGACTATAGGTGGTCCTACAACTTTCTGTGCATCTTGAGCCAGTCGCTCAACTTCTGTCAAGCGCTTTCGCCCTCTGATGGTTGGCGCTGCATGAGTGGTCTCTTCCACTCCATGAACCTCGTCCTGTGGCTGATCCACGTCCTGAAGCTCATCCTTAGGAACTAATAGCTCCTCATCTGCATGCAAGTGTAGCTCCCTCTCAAGCGAACACTTCATGGCTTTCTCCTCCTGAAATTTTATATCCCGTCGCACAACAGTTTTACCACTGTCTGGAAAATACACACGATAGTTGTGGGGCGTATCAGTGTACCCCACAAATATCCCAACCTCTGCGGTCGGCTCCAACTTCTTCCTGGCATCCTTCGTCACATGCATGTAAACGTTAGCACCAAAAATCCTCAAATGAGAAAGATCAGGCTTCTTACCAGAATAAGTCTCCTCAGGTGTACTCATGCCAAGTATCCTATGAGGACAACGGTTCTGCACATAAACTGCTGTATTGCATGCTTCTGCCCACAAGTGAAGGGGTAGGCCCTGATCATGCAACATTGCCCGTGCAGCACCCACAATCGTTCTATTCTTCCGCTCAGCTACCCCGTTCTGCTGTGGGTTATGGGGAGCTATGAGCTCTCTATGAATCCCTTCTGCCTTGCAGAAATCCTTGAACTCATCCGAGATGTATTCACCACCATTATCGCTCCTGAGAGCCTTCACCTTCTTCCCCGACTCCTTCTCGACCAGTCCTTTGAATTCACAGAACTTTGAATATGTCTTGCTCTTCTTTTGCATGAAGAAGATCTAGCACTTACGAGAGAAATCATCAACAAAAATCACATAATACCTATGTTTTGTTGTCGAAGCAACTGAGAAAGGTCCACACACGTCTGTGTGAATTCTCTCAAGGATTGTCGTGGCGCGACTATCCTTCTAGTGAAAGGTGGCTTTCACAAACTTCCCCAAAGTACACCCCTTACACTGATCTGACTGCGCAAGTGTGCCTTTAGGAAGCCCTGTAGTGATCTGCTGCAGTATCTTCAAGGCTCCATGGTGAAGGTGACCCAATCTCCTGTGCCACAACTCGCCATCATCCCGGCTCACCAATCCTTCTGCCTTTCCCGCCATTGCTGCGCATCCATCTACATGCAACTGATAAAGGTTCCTCACTCGAACCCTTATCTTCCGGGTCTCACTAGTTGTCTTGTTGCGCAGGAAAGCCTTTCCCTCGCTGAAAACAACATCATACCCCTTGTCTTCTAACATCGCCAATGAGATGAGATTCTTCATCAATCCTGGAACATGCATGACTTCCTTCAATACGAAGGGTTTACCAAACTCCCTCTCAAAGGAAATGGTACCGATACCGGTCGCACTGTATCTACCATCATCGCCCATCTCGATGTGCACTCCAATATCTTTGTCCTCTAGATCAGAGAACAAATCTCTATCTCCCGTCATGTGAAAAGACGCACCACTGTCCAAGAACCACACTGATCCCATCACACTTGAAACCAAGCATGCGATCAATGAAAAATCAAGCTCAAACTGTGAGGCTAGAGCCTCTCCTGCTGAAGATCCAGCAACCTGCTTATTCTTCTTCTTCTGCGGACAATTAGTGGCATAGTGTCTGTGCTGGTGACAGTGAAAACACTTCACCTTGGACATGTCCTGCTTCTTGCCTTTCGCACCGGAATGAGAAGCTTTCTTGTTCTTCCCCTTCTTTTCTTTGGCAGCCAAAGTGCAATTCTCTTCATCAGATACCTTTGATGAAGATCCATTCTCACCTTTATTGTTTCTGAGTTTATCCTTGAGCACCAGGTCACTCTTGCTTTGGAATAAAATTTGCAATCCGTTGAAAGACATTTCAATAACACTGCTGCAAATTCGATTTCCACCAGCACCAACTCAACTGCTTCCAATCTAAGAATTCGTGAGCACAAAGTATTTCTTGTACAAAGATCGACTGTATGGGCATTCACCGGATATCTCACCTTCCAAAAGAAGGATGAATCCAGAGGCTACCTGGCCCGATTACAGACTCTGCCTAAAGAAATAGAATGTAAACACTTCCTGAATAGTAGATCTGATGATCAACAGTTCCAGTACCATGTAGAAACTCCATCAACTCCACCAAACTCAGTTCTAACTGAAGTCATGCATGCAACAACTCAACTGACTCATAAGAAAAGCGTACTTCCTTCTGACAGCTGCATGGGACACATCTGTATCTCAAACTGAAGTGCTCCAAGAGAATAAGATCAAGTTTATAGTCCAAATATTATTATGAGACAATAATATTTGACTTTTCTATTTTTGACAGCCAGTCTAAAAATAGACTTTGATCACCCACATTATGGTCACCCACACTTTGGTCACCCACATTGTGATCACTCACACTGTGATCACCCACACTGTGATCGTCCACACTGTGATAAAAAATAGAACTTGTGCCATAATTTGCCTGCAGGCCCACTTAGTGAAGGCGACTCTTTTCACTAAGCTCCATCATCTTGTTGCAATCTCAACAAAGGCTTGATCATCAGTCTCTATGAGTGTTCCTTATGCAAGATATTGGCTCTAAGGGTATCACTAGACAACTTCTTTTCTCTCTCTCATTTTGCATTTGTCACTCCAATGTTATTGTACTCCTCTTTCTTCAATTGTTGCTTCTTACCATCAATATTGAGTTCCTCCCCTGAAAATGAAATAAGATACAACGCAGAGTATAAGATATGAAAGACGATGAATACTTGAATATAAAATAAAGTAGGCTATAAAATATTTATACGACATATACCTCAACATTCGATAATGGCCACTATGCGGCTAGATGACCTTTATAAACAAAGCAAATAAAGCATCACCATAGAAGATAACACCTTAGGAACTTAGTATTCAACCTTCAACAAAACCTTAGGCACAATCATACCAACTAAGTTACATGTTAAAAATATCAAGAAATAGATAACTTGTGAAAACAAATGGAAAAAAAAAATATCAGTGTAAAAAATATCCTTATTGCTTGTTCTAAAAGAGTCATGTTCCTTAAATTTAGATATTATTTTTCCCATAGTAAAAGTTCCTCGCTATTATGACCTATGTTTTTTGGATCATGGTATTGATCCAACATCATATTGGATTGTGGAGACAAAATGATTCAACTTTCCAAGATGAGTACCTCACTTGATTAAATGAAGGTGCTAGTTGTGAGTAGTTTCAAAACCTTAGGGAAGCAGAACACTAAGGCCTAAGAAAATATATCACCACTTGTCCACTGAAAGAAAAAATTTCAATCCCACAATGGCCTCTAGGAGTACATTTCATTGGATGGATATCACACTCTAAGAGATGATTGTCTAATACAATGAGAAGTGTACATATATTGTCACAATGCCCCTCACAGTCAGACCCTATAGTTGTGTCCTATAATATTAATCATATTATACTATTTAATTATAAATTATGACTATCAAATAATTATTAGTTTGAATAATTAGTCTGAAATTGCGTTTTTAGTATTTCTGTATACATGAAAATATTCGGGAAAAAAAAATGAAGAAGAAGAAGTATTTTTTGTGACTAGTTAATTTCGACTGAATCTAAATACACAAGAAATTATGGTGCATCGGTGTTTCTCTAGCAGTTATCCGCTCATTGTACCAATTGCTCCCATGTCCTCTACTACTTTTGGTGAATTCCTCAATGATGATGTCCAATGCCAATGTAATGGACATTTATTCTCAATGTTTTTCTGAGCGAAATGAAAGCTCCATAAGTAACAACCAAAAATTAACTTCAAATATATTATTGGGGGCCAAAATGCAGTAATTATATGACAAGCCAAGAAACACTGCACGTTAATCATCTTCTCCTTAATATTGATTAATAATTTCTTTGCATGATCATGTAATACTAAAGTGTCAAGTAGGGACATTTAAAGTTAGTCATCCACCAATATCACCTTTGAGAGTGCTTAGTAGTTTATAATTCCCATTACACACACAGTAGATCACCAACTTCAAGGATAACAATATAAGCACAACAAAAATAAAATTAAAAGAAATGCTATGAAGTCAAATGTGAATAATCTTGAGTCAAGAAAATACCAAGCCCTTCACATTAGCAAGGCATTCTTAGGCACTAAAATAGAAAATCCTTCTATTGCATCATTTTAACATTTTCTTTAATTTCTTTAATTGAGAACATAACTTTCAAAAACAAAAAGAAAAACATTGAACAAGGTCTCAAAATCCTAACAAATGCTCGAGTGATTGTTGTATCAATTAAATAGAAAGGAAATCATTATATATGCTTTTAACTTGCGTAATATATTGAAGAATATGAATCTTTCTCATCCCTTGCTCCTAATCAAATTGTAATCTGTGGGTTCCAATCAAGTAATCAATTTCCCTCAAAGATAGTTAAGAGATCACTTTGGAGAAGGACTTCTAGAAGCATTGGGATAGTAGAAATGGAATTAGCTAGGAGGAAAATGAAGCACTTTAGTGGGCGCTCCAAAATATTTGAACGCAACTGAAAATGATTGTATACTCCCTCCGCACATTTTAAAACATAAACCATTCAAATGCATCTAATCTATTTTCCGCCTTTCTGTAATATGTATTTCTTTGAGCAAGAATAGAGAACTCATAAATATTGTCATGAAAGAGGACTCTTCATAATCCTAATAAGTTGGGCTCTAACAAATAAACAATTTCATGTAGTGAATAAATCTTACATGGTAGATTTCAGTGATTAAAATGACAACTTTATTCTTAATCTCATTACAACAAAAATAAATTCAACCCTAACTAGTTGGGATCTAACAAATCAAGAATTTCATGTAGTAAAGTAAACTTACATGGTAGATCCCAATTATTTGCAATGACAACTTTATTCTTGATATTATTACAACATAGATAAATTCAAGAGTACATACATATTTCCTTATCTGAGACAAACTTTGAACACATTCCGAGATTTCATAGAAATATAATGATATGATTTACGTGTAGGACATGAGAAAGCTATCTACATCTAGCACTAATCACTGGACAATAGTGTTATTGAGACACCATCTCATGGCATTAGAATCATGTAGATAGATAGTGTTATAGAGATACCTTGCAACACCTATTCAACACTACCTTCAAGCTTCAAATTCATCAATTGATTTACTTTAGTAGCAAATTCTAGTGGGATTTCATTAAATACAACTTGACAAAAGCCATTTATGATAGTTGTCGTTGCCTTCTCTGGATCTATCCCCCTCTAGAAATATAATAACTGATATTCCCTAATTTTTGAGGTACTTGCTTCATGTTCAACATGGGCTATTAGGTTCTTCACGTGGAAAAGGTTGCAAATATTAGATGTATAATGGAAATAAGCATGCAATTCAAGGTTGCCCCTAAAGTCTCTTGGGTGAATTATAAAACACCATCTACTTAAAACATGATATATGGTAGTAAAAAAAAAACTACCTAAGATCCCACTTAAGAATTCAAAATGTTGCAAATAAGAGATGTCTTAAACAATATCAACTATTTAATTTCATAATCACACTAAAATAGACAAATATTTGAAATGTTGAAAAGTGTGAAAAAAAAATGGAAGTGGAATATTATAGTTATGTCACAGTGGATATAGCTATGTAAAATGTAACTTCTATCTAAAACACGTAAATGTAACTTCTATAGCTACATGAAATGTAACTTCTATATAAAAAAATGGAGTTGGAATATTATAGTTACGTCAGGGTAGATATAGCTACATGAAGCGTAACTTCTATATAACATTCTAAATATCCTTTTTTCAGTCATTTAAGAGACTAACATTTTTGTTTATCTTCGATTATTAACTTAATACTCCACCAAAAATAACATTGAATTGGCTCTTCACCAACCAAGTGCTTACTCATTCCCCTACCATATTTTTGATATTTTATTTGTGTGTGGATTTAAGCTAGTGTAATGTAACTTCTACATATTTGACAATTTAAATGTAAAAAATTACCCAGTTTGAAGTTATACAATTAACATATGTACGATAAGATACAATATGCACGAGTTATAAGTAATGTGACGTTTACATGTTATATCAAGATAAAAAAATTCTCATCTCATCAACTCTTATCTTATAGTTGGTGATGGATGTAGCCTTTAAAATTATGAGCCATCCTTGTAATATCTTATATTTAATGATGGATATAGTTTTTAAAAGCATCAAACTTGTTTGTTATTTTATGTACAATCAATTTAAATGGAAGTGCTCATAAGTTTATTCAATATCATCTTGTACAACTGGAAATAAAATGATGTGGGGGTGGTGCTTTTAGTGATTTTCAAACTTGTATTAATTACCTAAATTTAGCCTATTTAAAATAAACAGGGGTGGTTTTTCTAGTGATTTTCAAACTTGTTTTAATTACCTAAATTTAGCCTATTTAGATTAAATAGTTGCACTGACCATCTTATCTTCAAGTCAGTAGATTTTCTTGAGGGCATCTTCATGACATCCACCATCTCTGAAAATTATGAAATATTAGTAGTATCTTGCACTAAATAGACAATGTTGGCACGAAATATTTTATTGTGTTTTTACTTCGTGTCACAAATGTAATGATATTTTATGATTCTTGGTTTCGATTTCCATGCTAAGACTGGATTCATCATGCCTGCTAGGATTTTTAGTTGTGCACACATCATATTTCTCACTTCTAATTGTATAAAAAATAGAGAGTATGCATAATGACATGTAGTGACATGTGGGTGTCTATTTTACTCAATGATATGCTTGATTTTTTAACCCATTCCAATCCTACCACAATGAAATTAAGAGACACAAGGACACAAGAAGTACTATCAATAAATGAAATTAGAGGCTTTAGAATGCAACTCAAATTGTACCTGAATGCAATAATAAGTATTTGTAGCTGCCTGGTCACCGATGAGCATCGAATCACACTGTGAAGATGAAATTAAGAGACACAAGGACACAATAAGGACTATCAATAAATGAAATTAGAGACTTTAGAATGCAACTCAAATTGTACCTGAATGTAATGATAAGTATTTGCAGTTGCCTGGTCACCGATGAGCATCGAATCACACTGTGAAAAATTCCTTGCATTATGAGACGTTGGTTGCACCTGCACTAATCCTCTGTAGTAGTTCCTTGACTTTCTTATAGATATCATTTTAGAAACAATCCTACTCCTACGATTCTTCCCTATATGGATCATCTTTGTCCCCCCTATTGATAATCGTTTTTCAAGGAAACATAATAGACTCTCCAATTGCATCATCGCCTTTCAAAACAATGCTTGAGTATGACGAGGTGATTGTTGAACTAGACTCTACTCAGGTCCACAAAATCCTTGATTTGTCTCCATTGCACAAACCTACTTTTGTAAAAAAATTATAAGTACCAATTATTTATAGTGGAATACTTTATCGTTTCTCCCTTGGTGCAATAGAGATCCACTATTGTGGCATGGAGATGATTGGTGTCATAAAATGGTGCAGTGCATCCTTCAATATATGTCACAGAATTCCTCTCACCTCATAGAACTCCTCTCATCTACAACAATAAGGGTCCTCTCAAACTACCTGGTCTCCATCTCATTCATCCTGAAATAAGTGGATATTTCCATGGGTGACAAAGTGTGCTTGGGGATTTAATAGAAGGAGCTATCACTAAAAAAAAAATACAATGCAACATAATAGTTATCAACAGGAGGAACAAACTTGCCAAGCTACTTCCTAACTATATTATGATACTCCCCAATTACATCTTATAACGAACAAAAGATAACTTCAACTTCCTATAGAGTCTACATATGCATGGTAGCAATGAAAACACTGTCAAAAACAACATCTACAACAACGTTGGTCAATCTCTTCTTCTAGTCAAGGGCATGCCCAACTTTTGAAAAGTATCAAGCAGGTCAGGGTCCACCTCATCCAAGCTCCTCTTCTTCTTCTACTCTCTCTGTTTAGGTTCAGAATAATAACAAAGGTCTTGGAAATTGATGGGTGGGTAAAAGTTATCAGACCATTTGGGTTCTTCCATTTTTAATTATTGTTTGTAAGCATTGAGTCTAAATTGCAAAATCCATTCAGGTTCCTTCTTTTTAGGTGAAATTAACCTAAGCTTTGGAGATTTGTAAGGTTTAATGGATCTAAGTATATTCTACTTAAAATATAGTAACATGGTTTAAAACTGTAGGCATTGAGATTAGAATCTAAGGATGAAACATAAAAGATTTTGTGTTCATGATTACAAGAAATTTTAATTTCATGTAACAAAGTTTGAGGAAGGTCTAGTATTTTTATCCTACCAAAAACTTTCTTGCATCACTCGAGACGTTTGAATTTTGGCATGGTAGAGTCCATTACACAAAAAATCAACCACTAAATAAAAAGGTGAAAAGAAAAAATAAAACTTCATGCATTCTGACCCTAGTAAAGTTAGGGAGTGAACTGATATGTACAATAAAGACATGCAAAATACTTACTTGTCCATTTTCTTATGATGAATTGTTGGCCGCAATCAAAATCTGCATTATCATAATCATTAAACCCTTTGTACAATAAGGACATGCAAAACGCTTACTTTTGCATTGTCTTTTGATGAATTGTTGACTAAAATCAAGATCTGCATTATCATAATCATTAAACCATCAACTCTAGATGAAATTTATGCTTTGATCATATAAACCCTCGAAATTGTTTACCCATAGGAACAAAAATCATCTTTAGTAAAAAGCAAGAACTCTCCATAGTCCAAATTCATACCCATGTACAAATGGCCAAAATCTCCACTCTCAATGACCTTGCCCTTCCTCCATCTAATCATTGATGCTCTCATAATGTGTTTCCCATGCAAACTCCATCTGAGGTTCGAATCCCATGAAATCTATGGATCACGTTGATGGTCTTCCTTCTTTTGGAATTTGCACGCAGATATCAACAAGGCGTCCCATGAAATCGATAGATCAAGTTGATGGTCTTCCCTCTTCTGGCATTTCCACACAGATATCAACAAGGCAGAGAAAAATGCAGTGCTACAATGTAATGTTGTAATCTGTGAATATTTTGTTTGAACCTAGCACTAAACTGGAAATGAAAAAGAAAAGAAATATTTATAATGGAAAAAATAAAAGAAATATTTATAATATAAAATAAATTATATAAACTACAATTGGGTTAAATGATTAATTTTTAATAAGAATTTTCTATTTTTGCGTAAGACGCTAAACTAAAAAGAAGAAGAAGTTAAAACTGATATTAGGATGAGTGTAAATATTTAAATATGGCCTCAATTAATAATTAAAAGTTAAATTAATAAAAATAATAAAATACAATTTTATATATTTTGATTTTGTTATTAACTTGTGAATAGGCTTTGTTACAATACCATGGGCCAATTACATGGCTTCTCAATACTACAAGTCCAAAAACCATAACTTATTTCACAACCAAAATATTTTGTAAAAATATGACAAGATTTTTAATTGTGGATATTCATCTCGACATTATGGTAGATATTATTAACTTGTAAATGATAGCCTTTGTTACAATGCCATGGGTCAATACCGTGGATTATCAATACCACATTCCCAAAAAACGTAAATTATTTCACAATCAAAATATTTTATAACAATATGACAAGATTGTTAACCATGGATATTCACCCCTCGCTTTACCACGAATATTAACTTCTAAACCGGCATAGATCCATCTTAGCTAAGGATCCAAGGAACGAGAGAAAGCAAATTGACTAATTATAATAGATTAAATATAGTGCATGACTTTTTAAGGTTTTTCATTATTTTATTTTCTTTGACATGATTGATCCAAAATATAGGTTTAATATTTTACAACCAATTAAGTTTTTTTAATTTAGATAATTTCTTAAACACATTACAATGTGATCAAATTTAAGAGAGAGTTGGGGAGGGGGCAGAGAGAGGGAGGGAGATATTGAAAATGTTGGAAGGCAGAGAGAGAGAAAGAGAGAGTGATGGGGGGGAAGAGAGAGTGAGGTGGGAGAGATGGAGAGAGAGGAAGGAAGAGAGAGAGATGGAGTTGGAGTGGGAGAGAGAGGGAGGAAAAACCAAAGACATAGAGAGATAGAGGTGGAGAGAGAGAGGAGTGAGAAGGGAGAGAGAGTGAGAGAGTGAGGGAGAGAGGAGAGGAGGCAAGAGAAAGAAGAGGAGAGGATAGACATAGGGAGAGAGATGGAGAAGGACATGGAGGGGGGGAGATAGTAATAGAGTTGGATGGAAGAGAGAGAGAGAGAGAGGGAAAGTTATTTTGGGGGGAGAGATAGAGGGAGGTGGGAGATAAGGGATAGAGAGGAAGGAAGATAGAGATGAGGAGAGAGAGATGGAATTGGAGGGGGCAGGAGAGGGAGGGAACAAGAAAAACATAGAGGGAGAAAAATGGAGAGAGAGAGGGGGTGACAAGGGAGTAATGGAGAGAGAGTGAGGGAGGAAGGAGAATGGGAGGGAATAGAGAGAAGGATATAGATAGAGAGGGAGAGAAGGGGAAGAGAGAGATAGACAAATAAGGGGAAGAGAGGGAGAGAGGATGTGTGTATGTTTGCGGGGTGAGATAGAGAGAGGGAATAACAAAAAGACACAAATACAAATATAGATTATATTGTATTATATAACCAGCCTAGATCTATATTAACCCTATAAACATCAAGTGCCGAGAGGGATCCAATCTCTTGAGGTGCAAACATTTCCTTAAGTTTTTCACTAGAAAAAAAGTTTGCACCTCGAGAGATTGGATCCCTCTCGATGCTTGATAGATCCGGGGTTAAGATAGATCTAGGTAGGTTAATATGAAATTAAAGTAGTCTTTATTTGATATTATAGTCTTAAAAATTTAAATTTCTCTTAAAATTAATTTGAAATTGGAACTAGATCCAATTAGATTCAATGAATAGATTTTTAAAAAATACATAAAACAATATTTTTTTATTGAAAAATATATTATTAAAATTACAAATTATTGGAGATAAATAATGCAAAGTTGGCTCACCTACACACCATGTGAGGATGAAGAAGTTTTTAAGAAATGATAACCTTTCAACCAATCTTTAACAACCTTTCAATCCCCTATCACTTGTAAGTTTAGATTGCTTGACACAATTAAGATGACTAAAATAAAAAATTGATTCATATTATTGTAGTACTTGTTAGATAGTTGTATTTTTGTTCGTAGACTAAATTAGTTATTCATGTTAGTCATTTTTAGTTGTATTACTTATTAGCTAGTCACATAGTTTAACCCGCGACTAAATTAGTGATTTCTGTTAATCGTTTTTAGTTTAGTCACTTGAGATTGCTCATTTTTGGTAGTATTTCACTTGGAAAAGTTGTGGTGACTAGCTTTTTTGGTCACCTAGTCACTAATTTCTCATTTTATACTAATGAAGGCCTACGTCTGCATTTGTGGGTTGAGGCATGTAACACAACAGTGTATTTCCAGAACTGGAGTCCTCATTAGGTTCTTGGTATGGTTACACCAGAGGAGGCCTTCTCAGGGAGAAAGTCAGATGTGTTGCACTTCAGGATTTGTGAAGCCTCTGTTTATTGCCATGTATCCAAAGAATCAAGGAAGAAGCTTGAGCCAAAAGAAAATTTAGGGGTATTTGTGGGTTACACATAAACTCCTCACAACTACCATGTGTACTTTCCATCCCTCATAATGATAGTTGTGTGAAGGGATGTAAAGTTTGATGAGGAGAAAGTAATGTGGTGCTCTCTTGAGAGGGAGATTCAGATCCCACCATAAGAGGAGCTTTTAGCTCCAAAGGAGGAGCCTCAGGAAGTTGTGGAGCAACCACAAGTAGAGGAGAAGAGAGTGGAGACATCCACTCAAGCAAAAACATCCAGAGAAGGCAGGAAAAGAACCAGGGAAGTTGATAGAATTGTATAGGATGCGAGGGAGAATGTGGTAGCTCCTTTAAATTTGTACAGGCAAAGGAGGTCACATGATTGGTACACTAGCTACATGGCTCTAATGACTGAGCTTGTAGAGATTGAGCCATCCTCTTTCTAGGAAGTAGTAGAGAAACTTGTACGGTTTGATGCAATGGTGGAGGAATATCAATCCATTGTAAAGAACAATGTTTGGAAAGTGGTCCCAAGACCGACAGATAAATCAATTATGGGTTCGAGATGGATCTTCAAGGTTAAGAATGCGGCAGACGGAAGCATAAAGAAGTATAAGACTAGATATGTGGCCAAGGGGTACTCTCAAGTTGAGGGAATTGACTATGAGGAGACCTTTTCTCCTATAGCAAGGTACTAGTCCATTGGATCAATTCTTGCACTAGCTGCACAGATGGGGTGGAAGATCCACCAGATGGATGTGAAGATGACATTTCTTAATGGGGTTATTAAGGAGGAGGTGTACATCGAGAAACCATAAGGTTTTGAGACATTTGATTGGGGGTCTTATGTGTGCAAACTCAAGCGAGCATTGTACGGTCTCAAACAAACACCCCATGCTTGGTACACCAGGATCGACAACTATCTCATTGATTTGGGCTTCACCAAAAATGAAGTGGATGCAACCTCTATCATATTTTGGTAGAAGGTAAATTTTTTATTATTGCCTTATATGTTGATGATTTGATTTTAACTAGTGATGAGAAACTAATTAGATCTTGCAAGGAGGACCTTGCAAGGGAATTTTAAATGAAGGACATGGGTCTCATGCACTACTTCCTCGGGTTGGAAGTATGGCAAGGCGATGGGGAACTGTTTGTATCTCAAGGAAAGTATGCAAATGAGATACTACAGAGATTCTACATGGAGAGTTGTAAGCCCATGGAGACACCTCTAGCGACCAACTAGAGGAAGAAGGATTCTACTTCAGGTGAGGAAGTGGATGCTACCATTTATCAGTAGCTAGTGGGTTCACTGATGTATCTTGTGAACACATGACCAGATATGTGATATGCAGTCAACCAGCTAAGCTAAGCTATGGTTAGGCCAACCAAATTGTTTTGGAAGGAAACTAAGCATGTTTTATGGTACCTCAGAGGCACTACCCAGTTTGGACTATGGTATAAATGGATAGAGGGAGTGAAGTTGTGTGGCTTCAAAAATGCAGATTGGGTGGGGAGTCCATCAGACTGGAAGAGTACATCAGGTGGAATTTTCATTGTTGGGTTTGCAGTTGTTTCTTGGTACAGTAGGAAGGAAATATTTGTGACATTCAGCTCGTCATAAATAGAATACATGATTGTAAGTCAAGCAACATGTAAGGAAATCTGGATTAGAAACTTGTAGGATTGTTTGGTCATATGTTGGATCCAATTTTGATCTATTGTGATCATCAGAGTTGCATTAAGTTCTCTAAGAATCTTGTATCTCATGATTGATCTACCAGTATCACCATTTACATGGTTGTGTGCACAGAAGGATAATGTTGTTACAATACATTCTAATAGAGGAACACGATGTTGACATTTTGACAAAGGCTTTGCCAAGAGGGAAGTTCGAGTTCCATTGGAGCAGGATAGGAGTGGCTAATAATCCCTTTCTTGCTGAAAGGGAGTGTTGAAAAATGCAGCAAGAAAGTCTCAATTTGATTTTATCTTGGTCAAATTGAGAAAATTCGAATTTACACATTAGCAGACAACTTGGATGCAGTTAACTTGTGTGACATGGCTTGTGTCACTCATTTTACTCAGTAAATTCGAGTTAGAGTGCTTGGAGTTTAGTTAAGAATTTGTGATTGCTAATTTGTAGCAATGAAGGTTAGTTATTTCAAGTTGTTTTCAGTTAAACTAGTTCTAACTGTTGGAGGAAATAGTGGAAGGTCATTTGTGCAGTGGGACTTCAGTCTAACTCAGTGATCATCCAATTAACTGATCAATCGACCCAAAATAGCTAGTGCATGCAGAGAATTTGAGTTCCCCAGATGTGGTGGAGATTCCAAATTAGTGTAACATTAGTTGTAGTGTATAGGTGTTGCATGTAGTCAGATGATCAACCTTGGGAATTGTGCAATCATTTTGGAGGAAATTCCTAAATAATAGGGGCCTAATTTTCTCAATAATTGCATAAGGAAATAGGGGCTTAAGTAGAGGGAGAAATTGACTAAGTCCAAGTTAGAGCTTCTCAGTGAGGAGAGAGATAGGTTATTCACTTGTAGATTGTGATCAGTTGAGAAAAGAAATTGTAATACATCTTTATTCATCAAATTAATGCAAGCAGGCAAAGGGGTTTTAAGCAAATTTCTTTCCCATCGAAAATTATTGTGTCCATGTGTGTTATTTCTCATTGCATGTTTGTGATTGATTTTCTAAATTGTGAATTGAATTCTGCAAAGTAGTAGAGTTGGTTTGTGTCTTGTGATTTTGATTAAAATTTCATGAGGAGTTGCAAATCTACACCATAATTTCTACAATATCTACACAATTTCACTGGCTATAATTTTATTTCAAAGACATATTATATGGGCTCCTTTTGTCACTAGAAGCTACTTGTAGAAAATTAACATATTGAATAGACTCCAAACCGTAGCTAGCACTACCCCTCCCCCACCAATTGACAAGTAGAAACCCACTTCGAGACCCATGACAATATAATCCCTTGTAATGATTATGACAACTAGTAAAAAAAATCCAAATATTATGCATACACAATACCTTACTATTAGTCACAATTTTCCCACCCATTGGAGAGATTCGAACCTAATAATAATGTTTCCCACCTTAAGAAAACAACCCAACAAGAGAAAGCAACTAAGTGACGACCATGTTAAGAAATATATTCAAAAACCATAAAAAGAAATCATATGTAGCAATATCATCATGATGATTAGTAGATACAAATCCCACATTAACTAGTGGTAAACACTAAATTCATGGAGGAATTACTAGATGTAAAACATAGTAAGTACAAGAAGTAGCATTACAGTATAAGTGTAAAGAAAGAAAAAACAAGATTTTTTTATAAGAAAACATGGAGGAAAGCATAATAGAAGTTCAAGATCAGATATGTGAACCAAAAAATAAAGAAATCATATGTACCTATACAGTTAAATTAACTATTAACTTGGGCTATAATCCAATATATGCAACATCTGAAGAGATGATTGGAACACTTAATTTTTTATATATACATCAATGACCTAGTCATTAATGTTTTTAAAGAAGACAATGAAAATGAGGTGATCGGATATTTGTGTATGCAAAACAATCAACATTTAATTATTTTTATCATTTTATTGTGTTTATGTTAAGTGCTAATATGTTTGCACACCCATTGGTTGAGAAAAAAAATGAGTGATTTATGTTCATTGTTATAGAGCGTATATATTTTGGATTGGATCATTATATTATTTTCCATCCATATTGATGTTTTCACAGTGGAAAAAGCAGAGGAATCAATGCATGGAACCATTTTTACTAACAGGTCCTAGTTTGGAAAATTGGGGTCTGAAACATTTTAGAATTCGTTTAAGGCATCAAATGGCCTTTTTTGGGGGGGGGTAAAACTTGTTCATTAATACCAGACCCACTAGCACTATTTTACACACAAATACCTCCACATGGTTGCAAGAATAACCTCAATCTAAGTTTGTATGCAAAATTTATGCCATTCCAAAGTTGATATTCCTGTTTTGATCGCCATGATTCAAGAAGATTCCATGTTAGTGCCCATTATTCATGGAAAAGGGGATAGCCACATGACCATGATGAAGAATACTCTAGAATATTCAATATCATAAATTATATGGTTAAGAGTTGAAGGAATCAAACTTAACCACTAGTAGGCTATTGGGTTGCATTATAACTAGGCCACTAGGAGGAAAAAGGGGTTCCATTCTTTTTGAATGCATTTTGTTTCATATATGAGTAGAGTAGTCGAGAGTGGATAGAGAATGATAAAATAGAGATGGTTTGTGCATTGTAGTAGCTCATGGGCCACAAGTCTCACTTCTTTGTAATTGCATCCATTTTCATTTGTAGAAAGAGAGAATAGAGGAACCTCACCTTCTAGCTGGGTTCTCTTCTTAAAGGGTTTCCCAACCATATAATGTGTTATTATGGTTGTGAGTGATTATATTTTCTTTTATTATCTATTTTCTACATTTTCTATATTACATGCCTAAAAACAATAACTTAATAAATCCATAAATCTAAGGAAAATAACCCTCATAGTATAGATTTCATATTTTCAGTATAAATTTATCAAATATATAGTGATGAGCTATCCATTGGACTATCCACATCAATTTATGGATCAATATAAATTACAAATCCAATTTATTAGAATTCACAAAATCACAATATGATTGTAGCCATCCTCCTCCTGCATTTACCCAAGTTAACTGATCCACTGGGGTAAACATGCGACAAGAGGATACTACAATATGATTCAACTCCCCATGTACGGTTAAGGAAGTGGAACCAACACAACACAACCAATCTGACCTTTTGCACATGTCATAGAACCTGCAGGATCCAACCAACCCTGCCAAGTTATCAACCCCTAAGACAACTTGACACTTCTATGCCCTAGAGCCGCAGTCGCTCCCATGACATGGGCATGCATATGACTGGGCCCTCCAGTCGCTCTCACAGTAAGGGCATGCAAGCAACTAGGGTCATTTTTAGCTAGTTCAGAGCCAGCGACCTTGGATTTTGTGCCACTTTTTTAGGGCCAAGTCTCAGGCCACTGTCCAGAGCTTCATGGAAATTCCAAAAATGAAAATTAACATCAAAACAATGATACAAATACAAATACTTGAACAAGGACTTGATTGGACCCCTACTAGCCATGACAATAATTTCATCAAACATGTCACAAATATGCATTCTACAGGTCATAACAACATATATGAGCTTAGGAGTCTCATAATTATCTGAGAATCGCTAAGAAACATTGATGCCTTATCACATTAACTGCATTATCATCTATTAGGTCATTATTCATTGTTCATTCATTTACAAATAAAAACATGATGAGCGCCATACATCATCATTGTCATAAAACATGCTCATAACCAACATATAATCAATAGAAATAAAAAGGATATAACAACCATATAAACAAGTATTTTTACCCATCAAATACAAGAGGAAATAAACTCTTATTAACATATGTGAAATGCAACCAGGTCTGGGACTTCCATGAATCACCTGACCATAGACTAGGGCGAACCAAATCTCTCTTTCAACTAGTCACCCCCATGCCATATCTAAGCATGAATGAGGGATCTCATGGAACACATCCAACAAAACCAAACTAGGGCTTCCAGAGGCCAAACCACCTCAACCCTCAACGATTGATTACACCTCTTGGTCATACATCCCTAACCATCACTAGATTGGCCTCTACCTAAGTTGTCCAGGGCTCCAAATCGTTTTTTCCAACCAGGGCATCTAGTACTAGTAACTCAACCCACAATTGTCATCGGGCTTCCAGAGCATTTGTCCAACCAAGGATTCCAGGACTAGTAACTCAACCCACCAAGGGATTCCAGAGCATTTTTCCAACCAAGGCTTCTAGGACTAGCAACTCAACCCAAGTTGTTACAGGGCTTCCAGAGCGTTTGTCCAACTAAGGCTTCCAAGAACTAGTAACTCAACCCACAACCAAAGGAACATGAGAACCAACCAGAAAAAAAAAGTAACACCCATAACACCATGATTATCTAGGAAATGGAAAGGCTGGTGTTATAGACATTTTTGGGCACTGCAACCCCAAGCATAAAATGTCCATAAACCAAAGGCTCCTAAATCCCTAAAGGTGTTGTTCCAACCCCTAAAAGAACAAGGTCAACTGATTACAACTTCTCCCAGAAGTTCTCCATGAAAAACTACTCAGAACTGGTCAAAACTGGACCATTTCACCTGCTCCATAGGCAAAGTGCGTTGCATCTCACCTAAGTACACACAGTAGGTGCATTGCATTTCAAAAAGCCCTTCTATGGGGTGCGATGGGCGAGAAGGGACAAATGGTAGGGTCAATCCGCAAGGTGGAGAAGCATGGAATCTTCCAGAAACTTCTCCTGTGACACTTGCCTCTCTGAATTCGATCAGGGATGAGTAAGAGATCATCAATCTCCAAGTGGAATCAAGAACTATCAGAGGGAAGACACTAATCAAATCACAAGCTGACTCATCTCCCTTGCAGACATCTATATATGGATCCCTCATCCCAGAGATCCAGAGGCTGGAATTTGGCATCTTGTAAGGAATTGTTGTTGGTTTCTTGAGGCAACATCATAGTGTTGGGTGATCTAAGCTTTTCATGAGGTGAAGAAGGGCTTACTTTCTGAGAGGATGATACTGGGTCAGAACAATTGGTTGTAACTCTCTTGGCTCTTTCTTGATTATCAATAAAGTTGTTTAAGTTTTCCTCCATACTCTTGTGTGATTCATGTTTTATGCATTTGTATGGTCAATTTACATCTGATCCTAAATTGTTTATGATAATAGATCTATGTTCTTGTATAGTGTTATGCTGCTTTGATTCTACAGGTACTCTGTGAAGCTGGGTATACAAGAAAGCAAGTAGCAAAGGACTATCAGAAGAGAGAGGAATTGAACAAAGAACCAAGCGCAAGACAGAGGTTGGTCTCTTTTATTCTTCTCTCATCTATCTTTCATAAAGGAAAACGAAAGTAGTTTTACTTTGTTTGTTTCTAAGGTAGCTACCAGCCTTAGTGGGATTAGCAGTTCTGCATAGACACTATTCCCAGTAACAAAATGGTGACTCCACTGGGGAGCGAGTAGATTGTTTGTTCATCTACATTTGTTTACTTTATAAACTTACAGACAGAGCCTGAAGTCAAGCCAGCTAGCCTTCGAACTACATTTGCTATGCAAGTGCAAAGTAGATCAACGCTGCTTCAGTCAATCTCTGGGTTTTGTTTATGATTTAAACAATTGATTTACAAGCTCTCTAATTGCCCTTGTGGTGGCTCTAGTAACCTCCTTAGATCTACCCCTGTGATTGATTTACTGATTACCACTTGCTCGACCAAAATCCCTGAACTGAACTGCAAACTGTGACCCGGAACCCAATCAAAGTCTCATCCCTGGTCCAGCGCACTGTCTGTTCTGTGAATCTCAAATTCAGCGCACTTCCCGAGTGTAGTAGGTGCGTTGCATTTCAGTTTCACTGTGTTGCAGGTGCACTGATCAGACTAGGCATTGTTCCTAAATTTTGGTTTCTGTGTTCACTCTTTTCAGATCTATTCAAGAGTTTTGCTGCCTGTAGTCAGTACACCTCTGTTTGAAACCCCTTTCCTTGCTGTTATTCCGCCTCCATTGTGCAAAGAACTGTAAATGTTTTTATGTATTTTTTGAGTCATTTTCAGTTCTCCTTTACAAAGAAGTAACGTAATTGTACTGTCGTTTCTTGATTTGAGAGTGTCGCAAGTGTCGTTTTCAGTCATAGAAGAGAGTCTGATTGCTCTTGATAGTCGATTACCCTGTTACTATTGTATTTGATCTGAATTAGTAGTTTTTCTAGTGTCGAAAGCAAGTTTTCAATTCCAAATCGCAAAGTGTTGTCGTTGTCTTCATTTTGATTTTGAAAAGAAACTTGTTAGTAATTGTCGCTTTGAAAAATAATTCAGATTTGCGCATTAGCTTTCTTTTTATCATTCACATATTAAGAAGGCTGAAAACAAATACATGCATGTGCATTTGCATTTAGACTGTTTGATTGGTTTGATTTAGGACAGTGCATATAGTGTGTGCTCTTTGCTCTTTGCTGAAAGAATACTGTCTCTCTTTCCTTAGTAGCTAGGATTTTCATTGCACAAAGAAGATAAAACGACTGTTTATCATCTTAGATTGCATTTTAGGAATTGTACATCTACATCACGCGGTGAACCTGAAAGGCAAATTTCTTAAGCAAGATCAACTATAAAATAAATTTAATGAATCTAACAACGCTTTGGAACCTAACGCACAACATCTAGAAGTCTAGGCTAGAGACGTATTCCGGCGTCGTAAAGCCTGCTAACTGTTGTTTTCACTGTTGGTTGGGTGATTCCTCCACTTTGAGACGATAAGTGCCAGTACGGACTTGTGCTCCCATGTACCGTCGAGTATAATTTGGGAGACCACAATAGGCTTAATCCTTTATCCATAGGAAGTCGTGTCTGTCGCCCTATCGATCGCAATGCACTGAACACAGCATTCGGGAAGATTGACTGCTGTACCGTAAAAGTATTCAGCAGTTTTGCGATTGGTTTGGTAATCCCTCTGCCTAGATTTCCAGAGCAGTCCCTTTCGTTCCTTTTCAGACTCCTTAACGGAAAAGGTCCATCTGAGCACTTGTCACTTCAGGCTCATTAAAAATCGAAGGCGACTAGAGTCATCTTTTGTTTTTTCTCGACTCTTTAAAACTGAAAAAACAAGTTGTGTCAAAGCGTCTAAAATTTATTTTAAACGGAATAATTATCACCTTTCCTACGTTGGTCTTAGGTTGAAGAAAAATGGAGTCCACCAATGAAGGAGTTCCCCTTGGAGGAAATCCTAGTCCCTTCTCCTCTTGGGGAGATGTTGGTGCGCCCCATATGGCCACATTGTCACTTCTAGGATTGACAATAGGCTTGCCCGTATGGCTTTTCTCAACCTCCGTCGTTCAGAACACCGCGATTCCTGAACAATCAAGTCAGCAACTAAACGATACCGGAGTTACCCCACAACCCTCTAATTTGTCCAATTCTTCCTCTCCTCCTTCCTCTTCACTTGATGAAGCTGGTAAAGCCAAGAATCAAGTTCCTAAGAAGAAGAAGGAGCCAAAGGCAAAAAAGGGAAACCAAGCATTGTCTAGCGAAAATCCACACACTGCACCGACCAAGCCTAAATAGCCATGTGTCATTTGCAAGGGAGACCACTTTCATCGAGATTGTCCTTGCATCCCTCAGATCTTAAGGGACTGGTCTCCTCGTTTGCACAATCCGGTGTCATCAACCTCTGATGATCATGTTGAAAGTACACCGTCAACTAGTGAAAGTGAAGCCCCTAGACAAAAAGGAAAATGTAAGTTTCCTTGTAAACTGTGTGAAGGCGATCATGTCGTCCACCGTTGTCCCTTCTTAGACGAGGCTAAAAGAGTTTTGGACGATCGTCTGGTTTCACCGTTACGACTTCCTCCTGGATATAAAAAACTCTTGCCGAGTCTGTCACTAGTTGAAAATCTGGCTGACACGCCCTTGTGGTCGGCCGAAGTATCTATCATTGAAGAAAAACCATCTGAATCCATACCAGACGAAAGTCAAAAGGTCAAGGCGGCAGTTGACCCAGTCTTGCCTTCAGAGGTTCCATCTTCAGATGATACACTCACCGAAGAGAACAAAGATGACACCGTCCAAATTCTTTTCGTAAGCACAAACTCCGATGAACATGGGGGCAACTTACCCATTCCTTTACCACAGGAAGGAAGTTCGTCAGAGTCGTACCCGGCCGTCTATTCGGTCCCACCTCCAAGCAACCTAGTTGTTTCCTTCGACTGGAATCAACTCGGCAGACCCCATTTACCAGCTAGTGTACCATTTCGAATCATTACTCAAATATATAGAATGGTTATGGCTAGTACCATCATAGATGAAGGGGCTTCTGTGAGTATCCTTTCCTCGACTGCTTGGAAAGCGCTTGGTTCGCCATCGCTTTTGCTTGAGATGAGAAATCTGACAGGCTTTGACAAAGGAACTAGTCGACCGTTAGGGATCCTTCCCAATGTGCCCATAACATTGAGAGGGAAAACCGTTCACATGAACGTAATGGTAGTCCAAGTACCCCTGGATTATAATCTACTCCTTCGGCGAGACTATATTTATTGCATGGGAGCCATTGTCTCCTCACTCTTTAGAGTAATGTGTTTTCCGCACGAAGGAAGAGTGGTCAAGCTTGTAGACCAGCTTTCATTCCTCGGTTCACGCATAGCGAATAGTTATATACTATCCCTGAATGGTCTTTTCACACAAGGAATGTCTCATCAATCCCTAGTCCATCCACCTGATGAGCGCGAGTGATTCGGGGGACATGACTGAAACCCAGGGGGCATGCACCCTGGTCTGCTTCGGTAGGAAAACTTCAGGTATAGGGTAGGTTTCCGTGAGAGATATATGACTTGTCTGACCCTCTCGTCCGTAATTGGAAAAGGGGGTTAGACTGGAATAAGATTCCCTTGTCAAATTTATGTGAGTGGAGGCGTCTGCGCCACTCGCCTTTGTCTATTTCGGTAGACATCGCCGAATAAGTGTTTTGTTTGTGGTACAAATAGAACAATCTTTGGTAACCTGAAAGAGGTAGGCCTTTTTTGGCAAAACAAATGTTTTGTCCGCAAAATTGCGGGGTAACCTTGAAACTCTATGTCTCTATACCTGGGGGCATGCAAACCTTATGGCATACAAGCGAAGAGCGACCATTTATTTTTTTTAAATTTGTAGGTCCTCTAACCCTTTAAACTCGTAGGATTGGTCGTTTCCTAACTTGCATAAAGAAAGGATGTGGGGCAAAGCTTTGAAATAATGTCGTTTTTATATATGAGACATTCTTATTATACGACTGGATTAATCGAGCAGTTTTAACGCAGACTTCATGCTCGTTAAAAAATAAACATAAGCAATGAGCAAATGTTTCCCCCAGCGTTTAAGCTCATTAAAAAATGAACCAATTTCCTGTAAATAACCATCGTGAATGTAGTACTTCAGCCTTTGAAGCCTTGGTCGTGTTCTCATCATCACCTCCACTTTGTATTGGCCGATCATTCACCTCCACTTGATTTTTTACCCCTTTTGAGGAACAGTTGTGAAGAGTGATCTTGTTAGCCATCCTTGTAACACTGCCATGATTGGGAAATTCCAAACCTTACCTGGAATCAACTGCTACCCAAATTTATCACTCGTTCCTCAAAGACGAGTCTCCTTTAAGCTCTTTTCAACTGACTTGTAAAATATGAAAAGATTGCCGAGCCATTGGCCTCTCCAGCTCGTTAAAGTGACCAGAAGTGCTATCCCTCCTCTAGATTTTAATCTTTTTGGACCTGAGGGATTATTACACAAAAAGATCGAGCGCTTGTTTTGTTCGGCTCGTTAAAAGTATCGAAAATTCATCCCTTCTGTATTGTTTTATACTTTTTCGGACCTAAGGGATTAGATGACGAATAAGGATTTTTGGAGTTTCCTTTACGCCCCTTTTCAGACTCTCAAAATTGAAAAGGACCGAGTTATATTTATCCTTAAACTCGTTAAAACCTAATAGCGACAAACTTGTCCATAACAGACAAGAACGAGTTTCACTATCACTAGGCTCGTTAAAACATAGTGAAGGGTTTGCCCGGAGGGAAAATTATAGAACAAGCATATGTTATCCTCCTCAAGCTTGACAAAAATAAAGAGGTACTGGTCAGCAATGACTGGGGAAAAATTGGAAAGAAAACTTGAAGAAACTTTGTTGGTAGCAAGTCGCTCTTGAACATGACACTTTCACTCTGCATCCAAGTTGGGTTGGGTTGTTTCATTCACCGGTCACATCACACCATCCACATTTGGGGTTAATGCTACCAATCCATCATGTTAGTGTCACCGATATGTTCAAGAGAAGTCACTCAGAGAATCCACCTGTGTCTCACCCGCTGCAATACATTTACGCTCCATTCTTTCATGACCACCACCCTAAACCTTATATCACCAGATCGTTTTCACCTCCATTAAAATCATTTTCTCCGTTCCGTGTCATCGATGTGGGATTCATTAAGGCCCTCCTATGATGGATCGCTTCTTGTCGACATCAGCTCATTATCCAAGAAGTTGATCTAGGAACACCCCTTTCAGTACTTTGAAGCTTGCATGCCTCAATGGCAAGTTTCTCACTTCCGGCGATAGGTTTACATCAATGGCCTTCGACCGAAAGATTTTACGTGGTGTTCGACGCCAAGTCCCTTATTCACACCACGTGAATTTTACTGCAGTACCTTGAGGATCATTATCATTATTGGTGATTCCTCTCGCGCCTGTTAACAACTTACATCATTGGTTGGTAATCAGGTGATGTCTTTCCATGTTCGACTCCAGAACATCTCTCACATGGATCGACTTGTACTTTGAGTGAAGATTGAACGAGATTGAAGACCCCGGATCTAGTTTCATCCATCCAGACTGTGATATATATTCAGAAAAATAAACACATCAAATGTACATCATTGCTGCACAGATAATCATCCAATCTTAGGGATGATGGCTCTGCCAGAATCATCAGTCTACACTCAGACGATTGTCTGTCTCATGTACATGAAAAATGAATTTATAAAGTTGAGCATGGGAATGCCCGCCTCAACTAGATCATGAAAAAATTATGAAGATAATGTATTGTATTGTATCTTATTACAGATCTCCTTCCAGCTTGAAAGAACTTCGGATCCTCATGATAAAGCATTTCACCCGACATCAAAAAGATTAACAACCTCATGCTTTAGGGGGCAACTGTTATAGACATTTTTGGGCACTGCAACCCCAAGCATAAAATGTCCATAAACTAAGGGCTCCTAAGTCCCTAAAGGTGTTGTTCCAACCCCTAAAAGAACAAGGTCAACTGATTACAACTTCTCCCAGAAGTTCTCCATGAAAAACTACTCAAAACTGGTCAAAACTAGACCATTTCACCTGCTCCATAGGCAAAGTGCGTTGCATCTCACCTAAGTACACACAATAGGTGCGTTGCATTTCAAAACGCCCTTCTATGGGGTGCGATGGGCGAGAAGGGACAAATGGTAGGGTCAATCTGCAAGGTGGAGAAGCATGGAATCTTCCAGAAACTTCTCCTGTGACACTTGCCTCTCTGAATTCGATCAGGGATGAGTAAGAGATCATCAATCTCCAAGTGGAATCAAGAACTATCAAAGGGAAGACTCTAATCAAATCACAAGCTGACTCATCTCCCTTGCAGACATCTATATATGGATCCCTCATCCCAGAGATCCAGAGGCTGTAATTTGGCATCTTGTAAGGAATTGTTGTTGGTTTCTTGAGGCAACATCATAGTGTTGGGTGATCTAAGCTTTTCATGAGGTGAAGAAGGGCTTACTTGCTGAGAGGATGATGCTGGGTCAGAACAATTGGTTGTAACTCTCTTGGCTCTTTCTTGATTATCAATAAAGCTATTTAAGTTTTCCTCCATAATCTTGTGTGATTCATGTTTTATGCATTTGTATGGTCAATTTACATCTGATCCTAAATTGTTTATGACAATAGATCTATGTTCTTGTATAGTGTTATTCTGCTTTGATTCTACAGGTACTCTGTGAAGCTGGGTATACAAGAAAGCAAGTAGCAAAGGACTATCAAAAGAGAGAGGAATCGAACAAAGAACCAAGCGCAAGACAGAGGTTGGTCTCTTTTATTCTTCTCTCATCTATCTTTCATAAAGGAAAACGAAAGTAGTTTTACTTTGTTTGTTTCTAAGGTAGCTACCAGCCTTAGTGGGATTAGCAGTTCTGCATAGACACTATTCCCGGTAACAGCTGGGTAATTCACCGTCAATATAGGCATTCCTCTATGTCAATGACAAATCATAACCAAGAACCCACATGCATGTGCCATCCATGCCAAAAACTAGCAAGGAAATCATACATGAAACTGGGTACCTGCAAGAAAAACTCGTTGTAGTTGTTGATCTCGATGTCCTCTTGTGCTTTCTTGCTCTTCATTTTCCTTCTTTCTCCAAGACTACAAGTATGCCACACTCCTCCAAGGGTGCTCCAAGAAAAGGCTAAGTGTCCAAGAGTATGTGAGAGAGAGAGAATAGAGAGAGAGCTCCAAAACTGAACTGAAAAAAGTCTTTCAACTGGTCCTTAGAAGTCTTTTTATTAATGAGGCCTCTATTTTCCTCAATTTTCCTTCATTTTCCTCCTCACATGCAAGTTGTGACCTTTCACCTTCCTTTTCTCCTAATTTCCATTATTTTCAAAAATAAAATTCCAATAAATACCTCATGCCTTTCCAAAGCCTTTTCCATTTCCTTAGCCATTAATTAATCACAAGTGATCCCCATCACTGTGTTTTTGGCCCAACATTCAACTTGGAATACGTGTCCCATGACCATGGTAATTATTTTTCCTTTATTAACTTATTACATGTAATCTTCACCAGGGTCGTTACCGGACCCTCCCCCTTAGCAGAACATCGTCCTTGGTGTTCAACGACACCTACAACTAGCAATACTACTAAAAAGCAAAAAATACTTCCCATGGAGCTTTATAACTTAGCTCGTTGGAGTATTTACAATGATCATCCTGGTGAAAAAATAAACCATCATAAAAACATGACATCCATAATGACATGACACCCGTACCTCTTATTGGAGCTTCACAACACAACTCATGGTGGTATTTACATCCATATACATATATACATATACCAAAACATATACCAAAAACATTCGCTCAACCAACGAATAGAGAAGGATACATAACCCGCATCTGATCCCCCATCTCCCATGTAGCTTCATTAGGCCCAAAGTTCTTCCACTACACTTTAACCTGCTCGATTGATCGGTTCCAGAGCATGAGCATATTTCTCTATAAAATGCATTGAGGTTCTAGCTAGAATTCTCCTTCTAGATCCACCTGCCATAAAGACCAGTCAATCACATGATCAACATGTTTAACATACTTCTTAAGTAATGACACGTGGAAAACATCACGGAAATTCACTTTCAGAGGCAGTGCAAATCGATAAGACACTGGTCCAATCCTCTCAAGAATCCTAAAAGGTCCATAAAATTGATGTGCCAATTTGGAAAATGATCCAATCCTCAAGGAGCTCTTCTTGGGATTAATGCGCAAGTACACCTATTCCCCAACCCGAAACTCCTTAAAAAACCTATTCTGATCTGCATTACTCTTATGTATATCTTGTGTTGTCTTTATGTTCTTCTTGATTACTTGCATTTCTTGTTCCATCTTTGCCAACATATCTGTTCCAATCAACACCATGTTCATTGGATCATTCCAACTGATGGGAGTATTACAATGTTGCCCATAGAATGCCTCAAACAGACTCATCCTCAAAGATTCTTGATACCCATTGTTGTAATCTAACTCAACTAGTGGAAGATAATCTTCTCACTTATGCTACTGATGCACCACATACTTCCTCAACATATCCTCCAATATCCTGTTAACCCTCTCCATTTTTCCATTTGTCTGCGAATGATAAGTTGTGGTAAATGCCAACTCTGTACCCAAACCTATAAATATCTCGTTCCATAACCTAGAAGTGAACTTGGCATCCTTGTCTGATATGATCTTCTTTGGTACATCATGCAACCTCACTATACCTCTAATGAATACCTATACTACATCATTAGCTGAATATGTAGACTTCACTGGAAGGAAGTCAGCTACCTTATTCAAACTTTCCACAACAACCATGATAGAATCATATTGTCTTGATGTCCTAGAAAAATCTGTAATGAATTCCATGGAAATGACCTCCCACTTCCACTCTGGAATCAGAATAGGCTGAAGTAATCCACCTGGATGCTTACACTCTGCTTTTACCTATTGACAATTCAAGCATCTAGCCACAAACTTTGCCACCTCTTTCTTCAAGTTTGGCCAATAGTAGAACTTCTTTACTTCTGTCAATGTCTTCTGATATACCAGGTGACCTGAATATGGCTTAGCATGAAATTCCCTCAAGATAAGATTCTTGAGCTCACTGTTGTCTGACACATATATCATGTCCCTAAATCTGACCAAGCCATGTGCTATGAGATGATAGTCTACATCCCGTATACCATTACCTGCACCTATACCTATACTCTTTTGTAATCTGTGTATAAGCTCCCTGTACCTATCATATTGTTGACCTACCTGCAAGATCCAATCCTGTAAATTTGTCCCATAAGAACTCATAGTTGCTATGCGATTTACCTATATCTGCTTGCTAAGATCATCTGCAATCTTGTTCTTTTTACCTTTAATTTATCTCATCTCGAAGTCGAACTCAATGATCGTGGCCAACCATATAGCTTACCTGGAATTCAAATTTGGTTGGTCTAATAGGTACATCAATCCATTGTGATCACTCATCAAGATGAATCGCATGCCAAGAAGATAGTGCCTCCACATATTCAAAGCATGGATGATCACTGCCAACTCAAGATCATGTGTTGGGTAATTCTTCTCGTGCTCATCCAATTTCCTTCATTCATAACATACTTCTTGTCCTTCCTACATAAGGACTCCACAAATTCCTCTCTTGCAAGCATCTGTACATACCACAATTCTTTGTCCAGGTCTGTAATCTTTAACACTGGACCATTTGTCAATAGTTTCTTCAACTACACAAAACTAGTTGCACATTCCTCTGTCCATTAAAATTTATTACCTTTCCTTTGCAATGATGTAATAGGATAAGCAATGTGATAGAAGTTCATGAAGAACCTCCTGTAGTAACCTGTTAACCCCATGAATGATCTTACCACATCCACATTCTTAGGAGCTTCCCATTCTGTGATAGCCCTTATCTTCTTCGGATCCACTGTTATGCCTTCCTTGGAGACCACATGCCCCAAGTAATGTAATTATGTTTGAAAGAAACTACATTTACTCAGCTTAGCATACAATTAATGCTCTCTTAGCAATCTCAGTACTACTTCTAAATGTTCGACATGTTCTTCCTCATTTTTAGAATATACCAATATATCATTAATGAACACAATAACAAACTTGTCCAGATAAGGATGCAACACACTATTCATAAAGCACATAAAAGTATCTAGAGCATTAGTCAAACAAAATGGAACTACAACAAACTCATAATGTTCATACCTAGTCTGGAAAGTAGTCTTGTAAATATATTCTTCTTTAATGCGTACCTAATGATATCCTGATCTTGGATCAATCTTCGAGAACACTGTGGCTCCCTTCAACTAATCAAACAACTCATCAATCCTTGATAACGGATACATGTTCTTTATGGTCACTTTGTTCAAATTCCTGTAATAAATGCATAACCTGAGAGTACCATCCTTCTTCTTCACAAACAACACTGGTGCACCCCAAGGCGACACACTTGGCCTAATGTATCCCTTGTCAAGCATCTCCTTCAACTGCAACTTCAACTCCACCAACTCCAGTGTGCTCATCATGTAAGGTTCCTTTGATGTTGGTATTTCCCCTTGTATCAACTCGACAGAAAAGTATACTTCCTTGCAAGGTGACAACTTTGAAATATCTGTTGGAAATACATCATGAAACTACTGTAGAACTGGGTACTGCTCAAGACATCCACATCCTCAACTTCCTTACCTTTTTCACTAGAAATATGCACTACAAATAATACACACCCTTTCCTGCAAATGCACTTCATCTACATAGTTGTAACCATTCTGACTAATGTTACCTTCTTCTTACCCTATAAGACTCTTTATTCTCCATTATCATCCAAGCACTCAATGGCTTTGTCATAACAATCCACTTTAGTTCTATGAAGATACAACCAGTCCATACCCAACAACATACTATATGATCTAAGTGGAAGTACATTCAAATTTGATGACGTAGGCATACCATTCAAATCAAATGCACAAGCTCTTACCTAGTGATGAACTCTTTTCTTTGTATCTATAGCCAACTACACTAATGATCTTAAATGGAGAAAATTAGTAATATTGTGCTAATTACCCATTCAAAATAAAACCCAAGATGCTTATCATTTTCTTATCACGTGCTTAAGGATTCACCATGTTTGCTTAATTAACTAATTCCCATGAGAGGTTCTTATGTAAATGTTATAAACAATTTAACATAAAACTAATGCTGAACAATAGCAAAATAACATCAAAGAACAGCAAAATACAACACACAACATAGATATTTGATGAGGAGTTCACCCCTCCTAGGCTACGTCTCCTTGGTCCAGCTTCCAATGCTTGGGCCTCTCTATTATACTCATAATTACATCAAAAGTGTGTTTATAATGCTTAAAGTCCTCTAAAACCTATCTCAATGAGTTCAGAATACTCAAAAGTGGCTATCTAGCCTCTTTTTGCATCCAATTTGGTTAAAAACTAAAGAAGTTATGGCTTCTCCTAGTTCTCCCACTATTCGTTCCACAAAATGCTCCAAAACTGGCATGATTCTACAAATTAGCCCCAAAATCCGATAACTGGGTGAGTATTTTTCCACGCGGTGGGCTATAACATGTCATCCGTATTGCAAATCACAATTGACGAAGTCTGGTGGGCTTAACATATTGTTAACATGACAATGATGTTGTGATAGTGATATCGTGGACCCGACGGGACATTAAACTGCAATTCATAACATATCGCATCTGAAACTTATCAAATTTCACAATTGGTGGATAACCATCAACATTCATAAAGCGAGACTTGTGTTTTCTTTCAAGTTGTGATTGCGATCTGCGATCCATCGCATTGCAACTTAGTACCTGTCGAGGTCGATTCTGACCTGTTTGTGATATGGGATGTGTGATTACATCACAACCCTGAACCTGTCAAGGGCCGATTTATAACACCTTTCCGCCTACGATTTGTGATGTGCGGGGGCCAATGGTAGCCTTCCACTTGGAACCTCCTCATTCGTGGAAGGCCTTGCCACATCATCCAATCTTGCTATGTGGACAAGTCAAAGCTGAACTTTGACTTGCTCTAACTTTTGCATACGAGCTCAGATTTGAGTGTCATTCACACTATTGGATTCAGAATGACGAGCTCTTAGATTTTAAGCTAAGATTATCAAGATTCTAACACTTTGATTTTTGAGCATAACTTTGAGCACCTGATCACTCCTCCCCACTGGAAGTCTTTTGGACCCCAAAATATTATATTTGGTTATTGAATAGATGAGGGTATTGTTCCCTCACCTTCCCATCTTCAATCCATTTGGCTTTTGATGGATTTGTAACTTTGAGACCCACTCGAAGATAATAAACATTTCCCGTCTTTGATGACCTCGTTCTTTTATTAAGTATGGTGTCTTGCTGAAGCTCATCAAGAAATTCTGGAGAAAAATCTTCAATTGATGGAATCTGTACATTTTCTCCTTGATATTCAATCAAAGGAGGCTCATACAATCTCAAATTTTTAACATTAACAACAGAATAAATCTACATATATGAAGGCAAATCAAGCTTGAAAGCATTATTACCAATCTTTTCCAAAATTTTAAACGGACCATAACGGATTGTTTTCAACTTTTTACCTTCACTTTGAAGCCTTTCCTTGCTATTGAATAGCTAAACTTCATCACCTACTTGAAACTAATGATCCACATGATGCTTATCATGCCTTGCATTATACTTGCCTTGACTCTTTTCTAGTTGTTCTTGAACTGTTTGGTGAATCAACTGAATTTTCTCAATGAATTTCTTTGCTCTGTCTATGTCGCTATGTCCATCTATAGCTACATATTTCTCAAACATGAAATCCAAAGGTGATTTAACCAAGACATGCCTCAAAAGGAGAAGTTAGAGTAGAAGAGTGTTTTGCTCGGTTGTAAGCATGTTGAATATAATGCAACTATTCATCCCACAACTTAGGATGTTTGTTGCAATATCCTCTTAGAAAATGAATAACTATCTTGTTAACCACTTCAGTTTGACCATTTGTTTGTAGATGAAAGGCTATACTTTTCTTCAACTTGGTGTCCACCAAGTTCCATAAAATTGACCAAAAATTCCCAACAAATCGGGAATCACGATCACTTACAATAGAAGTACGTAATCCAAAATGGACCCATACATTTTGAAAGAAAAGTTGAGTTGTTTGTTCAGATGTAATTTTCTTTTTACAAGGCATTAATATTCACATCTTGTTGAACCTATCCACAACTATGTACAAATAATCATGACCTTTTCTTGATAAAGGAAGACCCCCTACAAAATCCATAGAAACACTCTCCCATGGACGTGAAGGCACTGGAAGTGGTGTGTACAATCCTAGTTTCCTATTACTAGTCTTACTGACTACACACAATGAAAAACCTCTGATAAAACATGACACATTTTCAAGCATACAAGGCCAATAAAAATACCTCTAAAGATTTGTCACTGTTTTACTTACACTGAAATGTATAGCAATAAGAGAAGTGTGCCCTCCCCTTGTGACATTTACTCTCTCTCCCTGTGGAACACAAAGTTTTCCCAAATGATACAATAGGTTATCATGTACATGGTAGTCTAATTCATCAACTTGGTGGCCTTGACTCAAGTTTGAATATACCTCTTGAAAGTTAGCATCATGTGTGTATTGTTCAACATAGCTTTCAAGCAAAAAAAAATGATTATTGAGTAAAATGGCTACATTAAAACTGGTATAGAAAGCATATCAACAACTCTGTTATAAATACCTTTCTTGTACCTGATTACTAAGTGGAATTGATGTAAGAATCTCATCCAATGAAATTGCCTTGATTAATTTTGTTTAAGATTGCAGATATTGTAAAGGTTGATGATCAGTGTGAATAATGGTTTCTTTTCCCCTTAAATAATGATTCCATTTCTTCACACTTTGCACCAATGCATAAAGCTCTTTATCATATGTAGGATAGTTAATAACAACACCATTAAAAATCTCAAAATGAAATGAAATGGGCTTACCATGTTGTAAAAGAAATGCACCCATGGCGTAGTCACTTGCATCTGTTTGTATTTCAAATGGTTGTTTTAAATTCGGAAATGCTAAAACTAGGGCTGAACTGATATTTTGTTTTAAATCATCGAATGTTTTTTGTTGTTTGCCTCCCCAATGGAAGACAACCTTCACGCTCATCAAAGCATGTAGTGGAGCTACTATGGAAGAGAAATTGGCAATGAACTTCCTCCAATACTGCGTTGCTCCCAGAAAACTCCTTATTTCTGTGACTGACTTGGGTATTGGCCAATTCACAATGGCCGAAACTTTAGAGGGGTCAATCTTCAGCTCACCTCCTCCAACTATGTGGCCCAAATACACTAAGGAAGTTTTCCCGAATTCACATTTAGAGATCTTTAGAAATAACTGTTCTTTTTTCAAGACACTCAACACTTTCCTCAAATGCTTGACATGCTCTTCTCGTGATTTGCTGAATATCAAAATATTATCTAAATAGACAATTATAAACTCATCAAGAAAGGATCTTAAAACATCATTCATAACTCTCATGAATGTAACTAAAGCATTGCAAAGATTGAAAGGCATAACCAACCACTCAAACAATCCCTGTTTGGTTTTAAAAGCAGTCTTCCAAATATCCTCCTCAGCTATTCTAACTTGATGATATCCACTTCTCAAGTCTAATTTAGTGAAATATTTTGCATTCTTCAACTGATCTAGAAAATCATCTATTCTAAGCAGTGGGTATCGATTCTTTATGGTAATTTTATTCAAAGTTCGATAATCTACACACATGCGCCAGGTTCCATCTTTCTTGGGTATCAAAATAATTGGTGAACCACATGGCGAAGTAGAGGGACAAATTACACCTTTATCCAACAATTCCTAGGCTTGTTTCTTACTTTCTAAACTTTCTAGAATTGACATTCGATACATACCGATATTTTGGAGTGGACAGTCTTGTTGTAGCTAAATTTGGTGCTTAATTCCCCTTTTTGGTGGCAATCCCTTTGGTTCTTAAAATACATCTCCATATTGATTGACCACATCAACCAATTCAGCTTTCAAGTCATGTCATAGCCTGCAAAGGATTCATGCTTCATGTCATTCTTCTACTTAATCATAAGGAGCACAAGACTTTTGCTAGAATTAACCAGTTGCTTCATTTTCCCTGCGCTTGCTAAAGACAGATTAAGCTTTCTACAATGGTCTCTCACAATATACTCCACTCCATCTTTGAACAAATAATATTTGTTCTCAAATCTATGGACAACGGATTTTCGATCATACAGATACAAGCTTCCCAACACAATTCTAGAAACATCCAATGGCACTACATCTAATTTGACTTCATCAACAAAATTGGCAGTAATAGCAAACATGAAAACACATTTCCTTGTGACCTGATGATTTGCATCCTTGGTTATCCAACCCAACAGATACGGTTTGTGATGAGGCACGGTTTCTAGATTCAACTTCTTGACCAAGTCTGTAGAAATTGAATTTGCTTGGGATCCACTGTCAAACAGTGTATCAATCTTGGTGTATTTGGGAATAACTCTGATATGGAACAACTCAATTCTATTTTTTTCATTTGAAACATTGTTGGAGTTATTTTTTGTGCTGGTGCTTGCCACGTCTTCCTCTTTTCTTGCTTTTTCCATGGCTTTTCCTTTAGTGAATGTGGCTACAATCTTTGCTTCATCACCTGATTCGGAACCCAAGTCTTATTGTACAACAGTGTTTGTCTTCTATTTCTCTTTATTATTAAATTTATTCGGTATTAATTCAAGATGAAGCTTCCAACAATTATCTTCATCATGGCCCTCTTTGGAACAATTCTTGAACATTGGTTTCTCGCCTTCTTTATTAACAGAAGCATTTTTCTTCTGCTTTCCTTTAACTTTCTTTCCTTTTTCACCACTCTGGAATGGCTTCTTCTTGTACATTTTTCCCTCTTGCTTCGAGGTGTGTAGCTTGAACACAAACCTCATCAAGATTCGTGGGATTAAACATAATAATTGTGTGTCAAAGATAGCTATGTAAACCTCCTATATATTTTAGAAAAATATCTTGTGACTGCAAGTCTACTCCTAGCATAAGAGCTCTTCTCCTAAACCCTTGAGTATACTCTTGCACATTTTGACCTTTTAACTATCTGAAATTTTTCCAATTCATAATCTCTTTTTGCATATGAGCTAAATGGTAGGATTGTATTTTTATAGCAACATGAAATCAACCAAGTAATAGAGATCTTACCATGTTTTTTAATCTCCTCCTCGATCTTTGATTCCCACCAAATAAGTGTTGCACCCTCCATTCTCAACGAAGCCAACTGAATTTTGATGCCATCCTCTTGAAGGTTCTGAATTCTACAATACACCTCCAACTGATGAATTCAGCTATCAAGCTTCTCTTCATTAACTTCACCATTATACATGGGAAACTTGAATTTAACATCAAGTTTTAGAAAAAGTGATTTACCAATTCCTTTTAAAGAATGATGATGAGTATGATTAAGGGTTGTATTAGTTGAAGAGTATGAAGATGCTTGTGAAGAAGAAGATGAAGAAGATGGTGGAGAGGGTGGTGGTTTGTCTCCAACCCCATTACCTGCTTTTCCATTACCTCCTCCTTAAGATCCTTCTCCTTTCGGAGGTTTGGAACTTTCTCCTTGCAATCTACTATTCCTCTCTTTGTATAGGACCTTCACTATCTCTATCATATCAAAGAAAGCCTTTCTGAAGGTCTTCTCATCTTTTTTCATGGTAGGTTCTCCTTCATGAGACATGGTCTTTGGAGTCTCAACTACAACTTGAGGCTGAACTAGTGTTGGAGATTGTTGCAACCTTGTTCTTCTTGCCCTTGACCCAACTTCAAGGCTTCCAACTAGCTTTCCTTCACCTCTTTTGAACTTTAACCTTGTAAGCACGACATAAACTCACAAAAAATTAAATCCTTCTTTCAAAAAGAAAATCTAGTAAGCAAAAACCAGTGCTCTGATACCAACTTGATATGAAATGGAGAAGATTAGTAATACTATGCTAATTCCCCATTCAAAATCAAACCCAAGATTCTTTTCATTTGCTTATCAAGTGCTTAAGGATTCACCATGTTTTCTTAATTAACTAATTCCCATCAGAGTTTCTTATGTAAATGTTATAAACAATTTAACATAAAACATATGTTGAATAGCAGCAAAATAATAGCAAAGAACATCAAAATACAACACACAACATAGATATTTGATGAGGAGTTCACCCCTCCTGGGCTACGTCTCCTTGGTCCAGCTTCCAATGCTTGGGCACCTCTATCATGCTCAAAATTACAACAAAAGTGTGTTTACAATGCTTAAGTGCCTCTGAAACATGTCTCAATGAGTTCAAAAGACTCAAAAATGGTTATCTAGCCTCTTTTTTCATCCAATTTGGTTAAGAACTGAAGAAGTCATGACTTCTCCTAGTTCTCCCACTATTCGTTCCACAAAATGCTCCAAAACCGACATGATTCTACAAATTAGCCCCAAAATTTGCTAATTGGGCATGTATTTTGCTGCCCAGTGGGCTATAACCTGTTATCCGTATCATAAATTACAATCAACAAATTCTGGTGGGCTTAAGGTCTTGTTAACACGGCGGGGATGTTGCGATAATGATATCATGGACCCGACGGGACATTAGACCACAATTCATAACATCTCACATCCGAAACTTATCACATTTAACAATCAGCGGATAATCATCGATAGTCATAAAGATGGACTTGTGTTTCCCTATGAGTTGCGATTGTGATCTGCGATCCATCACATCGCAACCTGGTACCTGTCGGGGTTAATTATGACATGTTTACGATATGCGATGTGCGATCACATCACAACCTTGAACCTGCCAGGGGCCGATTTATAACACCTTTCTACCTGTGATTTTTGATTTACGATATGTGGGGGCTAATGGCAGCTTGCCACTTGGTGCATCCTCATTCCCTAAAGGACTTGCCACATCATCCAATCCTACCATGTGGACAAGTCAAAGTTGAACTTTGACTTGCTCCAACTTCTGCATACAAGCTCGGATTTGAGTGTCATTCTAACCGTTGGATTTAGAATGACAAGCTCTTCGATTTGAAGCTAAGCTTATGAAGATTCTAACACTTCGATTTTTTAGCATAACGTTGAGCACCTCATCAACTAACCAATAATCTACATGCACTTCTTTATTCAAACCACACTTATCCACCAGGTTAGGATCTATATAACTATAATTAGATCGAGGGTTAATCAAAATAGAAACAACTTGATCACAAATCTTACCGTCCATATCAATAATAGATGCCTAGTGATATGCTTTCCTGTTCTCCAATGTTGCATAGATCTGTGGAATGATTTTCACAACATCCTCAACTGTCTGCTCATCATGTGCACTGCAAATCTGAAGCCTACTACCCTGATGTTGTGGAAAATCTCTCATGTGTTGCTCTCCTCCATAATTCCAATGCTACTAAGGCTTCCAACCATCACTCTTGTTCTACTCCTCAGACCGTAATCCCTGTCCTCTATAAAATGCATTGAACTTCTTATGCGTGGCTTCGTTCTCTTTGTTACTTGTGTCCTCAAGTCTAGCTCGCTTCTCTCTTATCATTACCTTTCCAGACTTACTTAGTCTCATATCTGCGCTTTCATTGCTCAAAACAATTCTTTAGCTTTCGGATGGCCTTCTCCAATGATCTAAGCTCATCAAATTCAATCCTATCTTTGAATGCTACCGGCAACCCACTGATGAATCTCTGAATCTTGGCCTTCTCCTCCTTGAGGTAAGGCACATATCTCAATAACTCCAAGAATCTACTAGTGTACTCCTCATCGGTCATAGATCCCATTTTCAACTCATAAAATTATTTTGCCCTATTGTTGTAATATCTCTCTAATAAATACTTCTTTTATAGGGTTCAGACTTCTGTGATCCATATCAAGTTTGATGAGATATTTTTCGGCGAAAATCACATGGAAAATCATTTGTCGACGTGTTTCGAACCAACTAGTGTGGTTCATCGTCAGGACATACTTCTTGTTGAATAGTCTTTCGAACTCATTCCAAGTCAAATCCTATTCATGAATGCCTCTGACATTCTTTACATCTTCCCACCAAATGTCTACTTTACCTTTAAGACTGTGCGTAGCTATTATGGCCTTCATGTTTGTTGAGTAATCATACAACCTGAAGAACTTATTCATCCCAAGAAACCCTGATTCTACATCCCGTGACTTCTTCATTTCCCCATCGAATGTAGGTGGCTTTGCTTTCTTAAACTCATCTGGAAAATATCCCCTATCACTCCTCCTATAAGGATGATAACAGTGATGACCATGATACCCGTCAGAACCAAAACTAGAAAAATACCTGTGTCCATCACCTCTCCTATCTGAAGTATCCAAGAACCTTCCATATCTAATTGTGTCTTCTCTATCCAACCTATTCCCCCCATGAGATCTACTACCATATGCCCCATTAGTAATTCTCTCCTTCTCATGGTTGATCCAAAGTGGTCATTGTCTCTACAATTCTGACAAACTCTAAAGGATTACTGCATTAACCTCTGCTTGTTTCTCTAGTGGCTACATGATTATGTCATTATTTTCTTTATAAAATATTATTTTTTCCTTCAAACTTCTCAATGTGTCTACTAAGTCAGAAGAATGCCCAACACCACATTGCTCATCTGATCCATAGGGAGAGTCTCGATAACTATAGTCTACCATCTTGCTAGTCATCTTTGTTGTTTTCTTCTTGTAAGGTAAATCATGTCAGCTAAACCAAATCATAAACAAACCAACGTACCTCAATGTAGTTAAGGGAAGGATATCTCATCTGCAATACCAACCAGATTAGCGCAATGTATATCTATAAACATAATCATATCAAAATTTAATCATCATTTCAATCATTATCCAGTCATCAATGCATGACCATACAGAGCACATACCATGACCTCATGCATGACAACTACAACCATATAAATGTATGCACAAAAATATATAAGCACTTTACATGCATAACCAATGCATAACCAACATACACTCATGACGACCACATACAACAACAACACCATCAACTTCTGCATGGTGACATCACTGCAACTATGACTACCTCCATGCATATGCAACAGGGACATAGACCACAATCATAAGGAACACATATAGGAAATTGACATGAATGCATGACCAACACAATGCTCATCCAGTCCAAGGGGTGAACTATCTAATACCACTCTGTAACCACCCTCCTCCCATATTTACCAAACTTAACCAGTCCACTGGGGTAAACATGTGATGAGAGGATACTACGATCTGATTCAACTCCCCACGTATGATTAAGGAAGTCGAATTGACACAACACAACCATTTTGACCTTTTGCACATGTCAAAGAACCTACATGAGCCAACCAACCCTGCCAGGTGATTAGCCCTGAGACAACTTAACACTTCTTTTCCTTAGAGACTCAGTCGCTCCCATGACATGGGCATGCGTGTGAATGGGGCCCTCTAGTCACTCTCACAGAAAGGGCATGCGAGTGAATGGGGTCTTTTTCAACTAATTCAAAGCTAGAAACCCTAGATTCTGTGCCACTTTTTCAGGGCCAGATATCAAACCACTGCCCAGAACTTCATGGAACTTCCAAAAATGAAAAGTAACATTGAGAGAATGATAGAAATGCAAATACTTGAACAAGGACTTGACTGGGCCCCTACTAGTCATGATAGGAATTTCATCAAATGTGTCACAATTATGCATTCTACAGGTCATAACAACAAATCTGAGTATAGGGGTCTCATACTTATATGATAGTCACTAAGAAACATTGATGCGTTATCACATTAGCTGCATTAGCATCTATTAGGTCATATATTCATTGCTCATTCATTTACAAATAAAAACATGATGAGAGCCATACATCATCTTTGTCATAAAACATGCTCATAACAAGCATATAATCAACAGAAATAGCAAGGATATAGCAGCCATAAAAACTACATATAAACAAGTATACTTACCCATCAAATGCAAGAGGAAAGAAGCTCTTATTGACATATACGAAATGCAACCAGGTCTGGGACTTCCATAAACCACCCGACCATAGAATAGGCTGAACAAAAAATCTCTTTCATCCAGTCACCCTCGTGCAATATTCCAAGCACTTTCAGAGGCCAAACCACCTCAACCCTCAACTAGTGATTCCACCTCACGGTTGGACATCACTAACCATCACCAGATTGGTCTCTACCCAAGTTGTTCAGGGCTCCAGAGAATTTGTTCCAACCAAGGATTTCAAGACTAGTAACTCAACCCACCAAGGGCTTCCAAAGACTTTGTCCAACCAAGGCTTTTAGGAATAAACTCAAACCAAGTTGTTACATGGATTCCATAGCGTTTGTCCAACCAAGACTTCCAAGAACTAGTAATTCAACCCACAACCAAAGGAACATGATAACCAACCAGAAAAAAAAATTAACACCCAAAACATCCAGGAAATGGAAAGGTTAGGCAATCCACCATCAATCCAGGCATTCCGCCATGCCAATGACAAATCATAACCAAGAACCCGCATGCATATGAAATGCATGTCGAAAACTAGAAAGGAAATCATACATGCAACTCGGTACCTACAAGTAAAACCCGATGTAGTTGTTGATCCCGATGTACTCATGTGCTTTCCTCCTCTTCCCTTGCCTTCTTGCTCCAAAACTCCAAGTATGCCACAATCCTCCAAGAGTGCTCCAATAAAACTCTAAGTGTCCAAGAGTATGAGAGAGAGAGAATAGAGAGAAAGCTCCAAAACTGAACTGACAAAATTTTGTGAAGTGATCCTCAGAAGCCTTTTTATTAATGAGACCTATATTTTCTTCAATTTCCATTATTTTCCTTCATTTTCCTCCTCACATGCAACCTATGACCTTTCACCTTCCTTTTCTCCTAATTTCCATTATTTTCATAAATAAAATGCCAATAAATGCCTCATGCCTTTCCAAAGCCTTTGCCATTTCCTTTGCCAATTTCCTTAGCCATTAATTAATCACAAGTGATCCCCATCACTATGGGTTTTTTGAACATTCAGCTTGGAATACATGTCCCATGACTATGGTGATTATTTTTCTTTTATCAACTTTATTACATGGAATTTTCACTAGGGTTGTTGCAATGATACCGCCATATATTTGTATTAATAAAATGAACAATAAGAGTATAATGAGTAGATCACTCACTACAATAATTTTTCATTTTTTATCAAAATAGATCATTGTATATTTTTTCATATATTTCAGTGCTTTCTAAGTGGAAAAATTAGAGTTGTGGAATTATAGTGCCTTTTTATGGATAGGTCCTATTTTGGTGATTTGGTGTCCTAAAACTTTCAAAGCTCATTAGGGGTATTAAATGATCATTGGGCAGAATTTGAAACAAATATCTTAACCCTTTGATGTTGTTTGCATGTCAATAGCTTTATAGCAACATAAAGATCACGTGAATTGAAATTAATATGAGGAAGTTGTTCCTATGATAAGTTAATCTATGCTTTTAAGTAACATGGTATTGAGAGGATGACACATCATCTTCCATTACTCACATATATATAGTTGGTCACAAGTGGAATTCCAAGAAGATTCAAGATGGTCCAAACCTAACCTAATTAAGAGTTAATGCATGCAAAATACCTAAACCTAACCTTAGACAATTATCAGGATATGTTACATACTAGGCCACTATGAAGGGAAGGGAATTTTTTCTATTTGTGTCGATTTGTAATTCCATAATTGAACATAGCAAAGTAGTAGGACAATGGGAGCATAATAGAGGAAGTTGACCATGTGGTAGTCATTTAGGTCACAATGATTTGTTGTTTCATAGTTGAGCATAATAAAGGAGAGGAATATAAGAAGGATATGACCCTATCATAGCCATTTAGGCCACAATGTCATGCAACTTCATATTGAGTTAATTTTATTGTAAACAAACCCTCACAATTCCTAGAAACAAAATTAGAAAATGTAAAGATTACAAACATTAATAATAGACAAAGACCTTAATCTAACCTAACACAGGAAAAAATCATATCATTAAAAACTCCATAAAAAGCAAAGGGGAAGGGGTAGGGGCTGGCACAAAAATAAAGAAATGGTTAATAATAATAACATCATTTACTAATAGGGTAATTTAAGAGACAGAAATGGACCAACAAAGAAATGAAAATGATAAATAAAGTGATGGGAAAAAGGAGAAAGATCCTCTAAAAAACTTTGCAAAACATTTTTTAAGCGTGATTTTATAAAATCACTCACCCCCTTAAGAATAATCAAATGCCATTTTATAAAACCAGCCTAAAACTCCTTGAAATTTTTATTTTTTCAATTTCTTCATACAAAGTACCACACAAACTCCAATTTCAAGGGCTAGTCATTATAGGAATTTCGAGGTCTAAAATGGGTCTTCTAAAGAAAATAATAAAAAAAGATTTATGGATTTTTAAGGAAAAAGAAGCAAAGCTACATTTTTAATGTATTTTTTACTTATCTCCTTATAGGTTCACTCAAATTTCAAGAGTATTTACTAGTTGAATGCAAAATTAGATTCCACATCCAATGAGTACCCGCCCCATGTAATTTTTTAGTAAATCCACACCATGAGGAATAGAAAATACATGAAAAAACATGTTTCTTGAAAGAAACACAAATTTTTCATGTATTTTCAATTTCTCTTGGTGTGGGTCTACTAAAACCTATACAGGATGGGTACTCATTGGATGTTGAATCTAATTCTGCATCCAACAAGTGACCACATATGAAATTTGAGTAAAAATATAAGGAGATAAGTCAAAAATACAGTTTAAGAAAGTAGTTTTCTTCTTTTCCTTTAAAAAATATTTAACCCTGAGGATAACATCGTCATCCTAAATCCTAATTGTTATTTTACAGTTGATTTTGTTGATACTTTTTTCATTTTGAGACCCCTTTTTTACCTCAAAATCCCCCTACTCACAAGTAGTGTCATCAAATTCACCACCCAAAAATCCATCAAGGACATTTAGGTCTTAATTTATAAAAAGCATTATTGACTATACTTTTTGAAGCAATTTGATCTAAAAAACTATCTCCAAATGTTATTGAAAATGGATTTTTAATGGTCCCTTTTACAAAATTGTTAATTTTCCAACATAATGATATGTTATCCATTTTAAACTTTTTTTAATGTCTTAATATACCTTTTTCCTTTCTCTTTTTTGCCAACGATATTTCATGACTATATTATAAGCTACTATCCTAACAACAATGAATGGAAATGATGTAATTCCAACTATTTTTCTTTGCTTTTATAGTTTTTATCTAATTTGTGATATAAAAATGGAAATAATGTCTAGGATAATTTAGTTCTCTATATAATTTGATGCAAAGCACTACAATTGGTTGCAAACACTACAAATTGATGTGGGGCCATGCTTGCTGACAAAAACGTTATGTAGAGCTTTGGGTCAATTTGTTGTATAACCATTAGAAAACAATATGGAATCTTGAAAAATGCTTAGATAGAACCAATTGTGGCTATTTTGGAATTGTTCCATTCCACTCATTTTAACATGTGACTAAGAGATGATGACAAGTAGTAGTGAATGAAATGTATGGGAAAATCTTAAAGACTACTAAAATCTAGTACCAATTACCGATATTTCATAGTATTGTCTTCCTAAGGTTATTAAGATTAGGTATTAGATTCAAATCAAGTTATATAAACCAAATCTTTTACAAATTGGTTTAATTCATAATCATCATTTTGGTATATTGTTAGAAGGAAACATGGGAAACAAATTCAAACAAATTGGATTAGAGCAACTAAGGATATTCTATGGAGGAGAATCGTAGTATTCTTCTAAGGTGATGAGGTGAGGAAAGAGTATATCTTGAGGGAGAGGGGTGTTTCGAATGACTAGTTTTTGGTCTACCATCCATTCTTGTTTTTTATGGTTGAAAACAATGTGTATAGAGAGATGTATGTTTAGCATTCCAGAGGGATCATGGTTGGAGACACTATTCTTTTTGGTCCAAAAGCTCTTATTTACGACAATGGTCCTTAAATGAACATCACTATAAGTGACTTTAGTGATGGTCCATAAATTCCCATCTCCAAACCTAGTTTCAACAACACTTTTGGTGATGAGTGTAGAAATTGTTGTGTAGATGTGAAACTGCTCATGAAATTTATCAAAACACAAGACTCAAATCTACTCTACTATTATGTGAAATTCAATTCATGATCGAGAACACAAATCATAAACATGCAAGAATAATTATCACACATTCATAGAGATTTATCTAAGGGAAAGAAACTACTTAAAATTCCTTCCTATCTGTATTGCATTAATCAAAGAATAGAGATGAATACATATTCTTGCACAAGCTTGAGCACAATCTGTAAGTGTATAGTCTATCTCTCTACCCTACTGACTGACTCTGTCCAACAATTAGCCAAGTTTTCAAGCCCTCCAAGCTCCTAATTCCTTGCATTGTTCCTTGAGAAAATTATCCCCTATTAATTAGGAAATTCCCTCAATTGGACTGTGCAATTCCTCTAGGCTTATCCTCTGACTGCATACACTACCTGTACACTTCAGAATAGTCTATAATTGATAGTACAATGCCTTGGAATCTCCATCTCAACTGGATAACTCGAATTCTATGCATGCATCGCTTATTTTAGGCTGATTGATTAGTTAACTGGTTGATCACTTAGTGTGGTTGAAGTTACACTTCCACAACTTGACCTCCATTAGTTCCTCCAACAGTTAGAACTAGTTTAACTAACCATAACTTAATTTAACTGAAATAGATTGCTACAAATTAGAAATCAATCATATTGAACTGAACTCAAGCTTCCCCAACTTGAATTAACTGAGTTAACTGAGTGACAAGTTCCATGTCACCTCAGTTAACTACCTCCAAGATTTATGCTGAAATGGAAATTCAAATTTTCTCTAGTTTGACCAAGGAAAAGTCAAACTAAGATTTTCTTGCTGCATTTTCAACACTCCCTCTCAACAAGAAAAGGATTATCAACCACCCCTATCCTACACCTGTGGAACTCGAACTTCCCTCTTGATAAGGCCTTTGTCAAAATATCAACATCTTGTTCCTCTGTCAGAATGTACTACAACAACATTATTTGCCTCTATACACAATCCTGTAAATGGTGATACTAGATATCTATATGCTTGGATCAATCATGAAAAATAGGATTTTCAAAGAGATTGATGCAACTCTGATTATCATAATAGATCACATTTCGATCCATCCTCTGACCAAACAATCTAATAAGTATCTTTCTCATCCAGATCACCTCACATGTTGCTTGACTTGCAGCCAAGTATTATGCTTATGTCGAGCTGGGTGCCACAGATCTTTGCTTCCTATTGTACCAAGAAACCGCTACAAACCCAGCACTGAAAATTCCACCTGATGTACTATATCAGTATGATGTGTTGGCATTATGATACAAGTGTTTTCCTTGATGGCAACTCACTCAAATGATAGTTCACAGTGTAGCGGGTATGATACAGGTGTTGTCCTTGATGGCAACTCACTCACATGACAGTTCACAATGCAGTAGGTTAACAACAAAGAATTATAGATCAGACTACAAAGAATGAAGAAAGAGAGGTATACACAGGTTCACCTTGACCAAGCTGCATATACAAGAAGGTTCACAGAACAAAAGAAGTGTATATGTACACATGCACTTTCACAGAAGGAAAAGCGTGTATACCTTGGAAAACTAAGTTTTTGGTCCGAGGTATTTGGTCCGTGGTATTTTGATCCGTGATATTGGTCCATGGTATTTGGTATGAGGTATTGACCCTAGGTATTTGGTCCAAGGTATTGGTCCTAAGTGGTTTTGGTCCATGGTATTGAGAAAGGCATAAAATAAGGAGGAGAAGATCATTAGGCCAAGTGTGCAAGTATTGAATATCTGATGAAGTGTGAGATCCAGTATGCAAGTTATGGGTTTGTGATGCTTTGCTTGATCTGAACTAAGGATGCACCTATGTGGATGATGATGGATGATGGATCGAGATCTTAAGGCTTGGAATGTATTATCATTATGTGGTTTGATCATGGATAGACTAGATCTGAATACTGACGCATGTTTTATTCTGTAAATGTTATGATCTGGGTATGACTGAATTCTGAAATAGCTGTGAAGTTTTTAAGTTAGTATTTGTAGATCTGTACGTGGGTTCGCTTTGGTAAAAGCATTTATACACACTGGTTCGGCTCATCAAAATAGCGTATACATTATGAAATATGATATCTGAATTTGCAGATGGTTCTAGTGGTTGTTGCAAATTTCTGGGTTCCGCTCTGTGTTCTGGTGACTGTGCTTTGATGACAGGTCTTCAGTGATTCAGTTGTGGGTGATTCGGAGATTGATGATTGAGTATTTAATTATTGGTTAATGTAATGGTTGTATTGCAGTGGTGATTGATTTTGAGCTTCAATGTTGTTAATGGGTCCAGTATGAAAATTGGATGAAACGTGGCCTTCATATTTTGGTGTTGTGTTCCAAGAGTATCCAGTCTCAAAATTTATGAAACGTGGTCCTTGGAGGAAGAGAGAAGGTCATAGCCTTCTGTAGGCCCGCGCCTACATATTGGTAAACATATCGGCCAGTACTCGAGCCAGGGGGTTAGAGCTCCCTTCCAGTAGTAGTTGGAAAATGAGTGAAGGTTGGAGCCTTCAATAGGCCGGTGCCTACGTACTCGTAAACAGATCGGCTAGTTCAAGAGCTTGGGGGTTGTAGCTCCCTTCCAGTGGAAGCTGGAGAGAGAGAAGGTTGTAGCCTTCTATAGGTGGGTTCCTGCATACTGGTATGAGTTTGTGCCAGTACAAGATTGTAAACAGGTTTTTCTTATATTAAAAGAAAACAACAGCAGGTGGTTTTTGTCCCGCATTGGGTTTCCACCTTAAATCTTGTTGTTCATGTGTGTTTCCTATGTATGATGGTTTTATTTGTTATTACTACACATGATTACTATTTATATGGTTAATTTAGTACTGATGCATTGATTAAATATCAACATATTATGAATTAACTAAATCATAAACTTGTTGGATATACGATGGTTGCCTTAAATAAAGTTGCGTGTACATGCAAGTTACCTTCATTGAAGTAGCGTATAAGAATCAGAATTATGGAAATGAAAAAGTTATTGATTTGACTAATACTGATTCACCCCCCCCCCCAGTATTATTTCCAACATGATGGACTCCCTGCCCAATCCACATATATGAAGCCACACAGCTTCACTCCCTCTGTATATATGTACCATAGTCCAAACTGGGTAGTGCCTCTGAAGTATCGTAGAATATGCTTAGCTGCCCTCCAAAATAGTTTTATTAGCCTAACCCTAGCTTGGCTCAGTTGGTTGACTACATAGCACATATCTGGTCATGTGTTCACATGATACATTAGTGAACCCACCAATTTTCAATAAACAATAGCATCCACTTTCTCACCTGAAGTGGCATCCTCTTTCCTGCAGTTGGTCGCTAGAGGAGTCTCTGTGGGTTTGCAACTATCCATGCGGAACCTCTGAAGTATCTCATTGGAATACATACCCTGAGAGACAAAGGATTCCTCATCACCTTGCCATACTTCCAATCTAAGGAAGTAGTGCATGAGACCCATGTCCTTCATTTCAAACTCTCTTACAAGGTCCTCCTTGCAAGATCTGATCAACTGCTCATAACCAGTTAAAATCAAGCCATCAACATATAAGACAATAATCAACAATTTACCTTCTACCAAAATATGATAGATTTGTTCATCCACTTTGCTTTTGGTGAAGCCCAAACTAGTGATATAGCTATCGATCCTGGTGTACCAAGCATGGGGTGCTTGCTTAAGACCGTACAATGCTTGCTTGAGTCTGCACACATGAGACTTCTAATTAAAAGTCTCGAAGCCTTTTGGTTGCTCGGTATACACCTCCTCCTCAATAAATCCATTAAGAAATGTTGTTTTCACATCCATCTGGTGGATCTTCTACCCCATCTGTGCAAGCAGCACAAGAATTGGTCTGATGGATGAGTACCTTGCTATAGGAGCAAAAGTATCCTCATAGTCAATCCCATCAACTTGAGAGTGACCCTTAGCCACAAATATGGCCTTGTACTTTTCTATTCTTTCATTTGTTGCATGCTTTACCTTAAAGATCAAATTCGAACCCACAACTAAATTTAAGTTGGTATTGGGACCACTTCCAAAACATCATTTTTTACAATGGATTCGTATTCCTCCACCATTGCATCAACCCATACAGGTTGCTCTACTACTTCCTCGAAAGAGGACGGCTCGTTATCTACAATATCATTCATTAGAGCCATGTAGCCAGTGTACCGATCTTGTGACCTTCTCTTCTTGTGATGATTTGAAGGAGCACCCACATTCTCCCTCGCATCCTGCACAAGTCTCTTAGTTTCCCTGGTCCTTTTCCTACCTTCTCTGGATGGTTCTACTTGAGTGCATATCTCCACTCTCTGATCCTAAATTTCTTGAGGTGCCTCCTTTGGAGCTAAAATCTCCTCTTATGGTGGGATCTAAAGCTACCTCTCAAGAGAGCACCACATGTCTTTGTCTTCATAAAATTTTACACTCCTTCGCACAATTGTCATTCTGAGGAATGGTATGTACACATGGTAGTTGTTTGGAGTTTCTGTGTAACCCATGAATACCCCCAATTATTGTGTCAGCTCCAGCTTCTTCCTTGATTCTTTGGAGACATGGCAGTAAAGAGAGGCTCGAAAAATCTTGAAGTGCAACACATCCAAATTTCTCCCCGAGAATTTTCCTCTGGTGTAATCATGCCCAGAATCCAGTGAGGACTCTGATTCTGCAAATAGATTGTTGTGTTGCATGCCTAGAACCATAAATACAAAAGTAGATCTTGATCATGTAACATCACCCTCATTTCTCCCACAATGTTATGGTTCTTCCTCTCAGCCACCCCATTCTGTTGTGGGTTGTGGGGTGCTATCAACTCTCGTCGAAAGCTTTCTTTTGCACAATTTTTTTTAAGTTCATTCGACATATACTCACCTCCATTATCACTCCTAAGAGCCTTCACATTCTTTCCCGTTTCTTTCTCAACCAATCCCATGAATTCTACGAACTTGGAGAATGTCTCATCCTTCTTCTGCATGAATAAGATCTAGCACTTTCGTGAGAAAACATCAATAAAAATGACAAAATATTTGTGCTTGGCAATGGAGGCTATCAAGAAAGGTCCATAGACATCAGAGTGGATCCTTTTTAGGGTTTCATGTTCTTTGTTGTCCCAATCATGGAAAGTGGCTTTTGTGTACTTCCCCAAGGTACACCCTTTACACGTATCATGTTGTTCTAATGCTCCTTTGGGGAGGCTTGTGGTTATCTGATGCATAATATTAAAAGTGCCATTATGTAAATAGTTAAGACTTATATGCCAAGGTTCATTGACGTCATGGATATGCATCTTCTTCGCCTTTGTGCTCAATGCAGAACAATCCTCCACATCTAGCTTGTACAGGTTCTTCACATGAAACCCAATTTGCTTCACCTTTCTCGTGGCTATGTGTCTGAAGAATTCCTTTCCTTTGTTGAAGATCACATCATAACCACGGTCTTCCAAAACTGCAATAGAGACAATATTTTTCTATAGGCCCGGAATGAACAAGACATCCTTGAGCCCGAGGAGGAAGCCCGACTCCCTCTAAAAGTTGAGTGTACCATTCATAGTCATGTTATACCTTCCATTGTCCCCCATATCAATGTGCATCTGCAAGTATTTTTCCTCCAGGTCACTGAAAAATTCTCTATTCCATGTCATATGGAATGAGGCACCTGAGTACAAGTACCACGCGCTCCCCATCGCTGTGCGGGCCATGCATGTGATGAGAGTGAAGTCAAGCTCAAATTGTGAAGCCAAATCTTCACCTACTTCTCCTCTTGAGGTATTCTTACTTGCCTTTGTGTGTGGACACTTCATGGCATAATGCCCGAATTCATGACAATGAAAGCACTTGATTCTGGAAAATTATTTCTTCTTGTCTCCTTGACTAGATTTTGGTTTGGATTGGGATTTATTCCCTCTTCCCTTCTTTGCCTTTCTAACCAAGGCACAATTTTCTTCATCCTCGCCCTTGGATGAAGTTTATTCTCTGGTATTCCGCCTTATTTCCTCATGTACCAAATCAGACCATAAGTGTTCCCAATTTGGTAGTTTCTCCCACCCATTCACCGAATCTTGGTAGTTGTGCCAGCTCTTTGTGGAAATTCCTACACTCAAGGAACCCCTACTGTAGAAAAAATGAATTTACTTCTCTTCATTTTAATATACATTATCAAGTTATTTTCTAAAAAATACTGAAGTAAATTACTTCTGTAGCCTACACCAAATAAATTTGATTACATGAAACAAGAAACTGAGCAAAGAAAAAAATACATAGGACACCATTATTTTTGGACAAAAGAGTCCCCGGAAAAACCCAATGCGGGAAAACCAATGCAACAACTCTAAGGGTTTAAAATTATTAAGCAGCAATTTTGAATACAATTATGGATGTCCTCTCGGTAGTCTGGTTACAAAGAAAAAATATACTAGCGGAAAATTGAATGATATTACCTCACTTCACCTGGCAAATTCTGCCTGTTCCGATAGCAGAACTCACTAACCCTAGCTATCTCTACATTGGCCCTGCGTAGGCCATGTGTTAGCCTTACAGTCTCTACATTGTCTCTTTTGCCTCCTGGAACTTCTGCATCAACCTCTCCCGACATTCCGACAGTTCCCCAACAATTTGGGCCTTTTGCGTGGAGGGCAGCTTTTACTGTGCACTAGCCTTCCTAGCTCTGCGTTAGGCCTACGTGGGCCTAGATTGGCCCAACATCAGTCCCTCTAGATGTTGCGCTACCTCCCCTAGTGACTCTCCACCTCTTTGTCTAGTATTCTCGAACTATCCCTACCCCTCTGTTGCAGAATGATCACCCAGTTCGAATTTCTCATCTTCCTAGCCCTAGAAATCGAACTCTAGGTCAATTTGTTCTCTCTATGTGTCTTTCTAAATGAACCCCAAGCCTCCTTCTTATACTTTTCTCGTTGAGACTTCAACGGCCAAGATTAAGTCTCTGATCAAGGACTAAGATTAAAACTTGACTTCATCCTCTTTCTAGAACATTCTCACCCATATTTTGATTAATACCCATTAATACTTTAATTTTCCTACGTTTAGACTTAGGAACCCAATTAAAAATATTAACTATTTTAATAAAATACAATCCGAGTGGAATTTAACCGAACAATTTCTAGGTTCTTTACAACTCATGTGCCTTAGCCTCTCCACCAAATTTCATGGCTAGATCACATCCGATGCTACCAAATTCTAACACTCCCTCTTAGTGAGGAATGTGCTTTAGCAACAAAGTCCAACTACATGCTACTCTGTCTCTGAAGCATCTCCTTTCTGCACTACTGCTGCCACCAACACTATGTTTCTATTGCTACTATATTGTTGCCCATGACACTACCACTGCCACTGTTTCATCTATACTATAGCTCCCTCTACATCTACTGGTAACACTGCCACTGTTTCATCTATACTATAGCTCCCTCTACATCTACTGGTAACACTGCCACTGCTAGCTCTGCACTGTGTCATTTTCCAATTGTTGTTGCTCAACAACGGAAAAGCATCTGAAATTTATGAAATTACTGTGTTCAACATAAAACCATGTGAATGTCATAATCTTACCACTACTAGTCTCTGGCCCTCTGAATATTTTGTGTTGTTGCTGACTTCTGCACTGATGCCAACCTTTCTCTGCATTAATTAGTCCTAGTCTCAGGCTACTGCGTCTGTCTCTCCAAACAACCCACTACATCATCTGACACTAACTCCATCTCGCTACTGCTGAATCTTTGGCTCCCTTAGCAATGAATTGATCCAAGAGGTGGACTCCTCAAGGATCCTGACCACATGTAGTCCTCCCAACTACAGCTAAATATCACCTCATTTCCCTCATGGAGATGCGTGGGCACTCATGGCAAACTCATCCTCATCAATTTTTGTTGGAGCGGCCTTAGGATCATGATTCTCATCCTTATCATCTTGCTTCAAAGGACACTGGGATGTAAAGTGGCCCATCTCGTTACATCTAAAACATTTCACCTTCGAAATGTCCTTCTTCCGCTTTTGCTTCTGTTGTCCCTTTGATGCTAGAGTTTCCTTATCCTCCTCCACCTTTGTATTTGTGCCATTCCCACTGTTTAAAAATGGCAACAAGAAATTGCTAAAAATAGAAGTGCTAAAAATAGCAGTTTGGGGATCAATGCTGGATTGAGCAACAGGGAATAAAAAATGGAAGTGCTAAAAATAGAAGTTCTATTTTTAGCAGTTCAAGTTGGATTCCTATTTTTAGACAGTCCATGGTCTAAAATAGGAAGTAAAATTTGAATTTGGTTTTACTATCAGTTTGAATATTAATTAATTAATTCTCCATGATTTAATTAGTTAAGGAAAATCAAACTTGAAGTCTTTGTGAGAACATGCAATAATTTCTCCATTAATTGGGGAATGTGTCCTTGATTTGCTCCACTGATTGAGGAATTAAGGATGAGTTCTATATTGAGAGGATCAGTTGACTTAGTTTAACTTAGTCAAGTTCAGTTAGATTAATTTAACAAGTTGTTAAATTAATGAGATACAGTTTGCTGATGCTTGCATGCATGTGAAAACTGTCATTTTCAGATAACTAAGTATTCTCTCATGGATAACTGATGCATGTCAGTTCAGACAGAGACCCAGTTGAGATCAGAGAACAGACAGTGTACTATCAGTTGGATGAATATTTTTCCTATAAAGGAAGCTCATCCATGATGAGGATTTATCTCCTTCAGGTTTGTACAGTTAGATCAGAGGTTAGTGAGTGTGTGAAGAGGCCAATTCACACAGGTGGCAGCACTGGACCCCAAGGAAACTGCACAAGGAAATAGGAGGCTTGGAGGGTAGAGGAGAAGGTTTGTGAGAAGCCTTTGACTTTCTATGAGCAACAGAGGGATTGTACCGAGAGCTGAATAGCTTCCGAGCTAAGGCTTTGTGTAATCCGGACATATTTCCACTTGTATGATAATATATAGATGGGGTTTTAGGCAGGTGATTTCCCTGAGTAAATTCTTCTGTGTTATGTGTGATTGATTCCTTCTTATTAGTTATATGTGTTCTTATTGTTGTTGCTCATGGTTGATTAAGCTTTTGCTAAATTGTTTGTAGAAGTAGATCAAGTGTTTTGCTTTAGTACATTGCATTACTAGGTGATCTACAGGTGGGAAATTTCTACATGGTCTTGGAGCTAGCTGATTTGTAGAAAAAGTTCTATATGGTATCAGAGCTAGCTGATGTGTAGAAAAATTCTACAAAATTATACATGGTATTAGAGCTAGCTGATTTGTAGAAAAATTCTACAAAATTCTACATGGTATCAGAGCACAGGTGATCAAGGAAGAACAATATACAAGAAGAGGAGATTTCAAAGTTTTGAGTTTTGGGCCGAGAGTTTGCAGAGAAGATCTGAAAATTTCTATACAAAATTTTCAGAAACAAATAGCATATTTGGATTCCTTGTGGAAAAATACCCAAAATCACAAAAAAAATCTACTGAATTGGAGTTCGGAGGAGGGAGATATCGCTGATTTAAAATTAGCTCTTTTTCCAAAAAAATTCGTGATGGCGGGAAATATGAAACAAATTGGTGTGCTAGCCAAGAACATGTATGCACTTGAGGTACAAGATGCATGCAAAGCCTTGAGGAGAAAGGCAAAGGTTAGATACTTGGTGGTTGAGAGGGAGAGTAAATTACCTCTCAACATGCAGTGCCAGAAGAAGTCTCAAGTGATTGTGGAAGAGCCACGATTAGTGCAGCTGCTTCAAGAGGTTGTGGAGAAGCCACAACTAGAGAAGATGAGAGGAGATCAAGTAGAGACATCTACTCATGCAGAGACCTCCAATAGGGGGAAACTTCGAGCCACGTGGGCAGAGGGATCACATGCAGCCATACCTCCAGGTAGGAGGTGGGGCGATGTAGAGTGATTGTCCCAAGGAGGAGGGGCAGGATCCTTGAGGTTCCCAACCTCTTGGATGAGACCTTGCTACAGGAGCCCGATGGGGAGTAGTAGGAACTTACTGCTTGGGAAGAGATAGATGCGGATGGAGCGGCAGAGAGAGCTACAGTGCAGGGAATCCAAGGACAATGCAAAGCATGCAGGTTGCAGCAATGCGAGAGGCACAAGTGTGTTGCACAGTGCAGGGTAGCACAGAGAAGGGTGCAACGGTGTGAGATGCATGGAGATGTTGTAGTAGTGCAGAGGTCAGAGAGGGAGCACTTGTCAGTAGTAGGTAGAGCTTCAGCATTAGAGTATGTTTCTAGCCCAACAGAGAAGTCTGTTGGGAGTTTTTTTTTTGTTCCGAGAGTTGTTGGAGCAACCACACTTGGTAGATGTGTTGCATGCAGAACATTCCGAAGGTACAAGATTGGGTTCAAGAGGAAGCCTTTATTGTTGAGAGGGAGTGTTGAAAAATGGCAACAAGAAATTGCTAAAAGTAGAAGTGCTAAAAATATCACTACTAAAAATAGCATTTTGGGCATCAGTGCTGGATTGGGCAACAAGGAATGAAAAATGGAAGTGCTAAAAATAGAAGTTCTATTTTTAGCAGTTCAAGTTGGATTCCTATTTTTAGACAGTCTCTGGTCTAAAATAGGAAGTAAAATTCAAATTTGGTCTTACCAGCAGTTTGAATATTGATTAATTAATTCTCCATGAGTTAATTAGTTAAGGAAAATCAAACTTGAAGTCTTTGTGAGAACATGCAATAATTTCTCCACTGATTGGGGAATGTGTCCTTGATTTGCTCCACTGATTGAGGAATTAAGGATGAGTTCTATATTGAGAGGATCAGTTGACTTAGTTTAACTTAGTCAAGTTCAGTTAGATTAATTTAACAAGTTGTTAAATTAATGAGATACAGTTTGTTGATGCTTGCATGCATGTGACAATTGTTATTTTCAAATAACTGAGTATTCTCTCATGGATAACTGATGCATGGCAGTTCAGACAGAGACCCAGTTTAGATCAGAGAAGGGACAGTGAACTATCATTTGGATGAATATTTTTCCTATAAAGGAAGCTAATCCATGATGAGGATTTATCTCCTTCAAGTTTGTGCAATTAGATCAGAGGTTAGTGAGTGTGTGAAGAGGCCAATTCACACAGGTGGCAGCACTGGACCCCAAGGAAACTGCACAAGGAAATAGGAGGCTTGGAGGGTAGAGGAGAAGGTTTGTGAGAAGCCTTTGACTATCTATGAGCAGCAAAGGGATTGTACTAAGAGCTGGATAGCTTCCAAGCTAAGGCTTTGTGTAATCTGGACATATTTCCACTTGTATGATAATACAGAGATGGGGTTTTAGGCAGGTGCTTTCCCCGGGTAAATTCTTGATCCGGATTTAAACAGGAACGCAACAAATTACAGAGATAACCATATACACAAAGATGCAACGGAAATAATACTTCATTTCATTAATGGAAAATACTGAAATATGCTTACAAACAGAAATGGAAATAAACTAGCTAGGGCGATGGTAGCTTATCTCTGAGAAGAGATGTGATGGCTACATGCCTCTGAACTGTGTTACAATGAGGCTCGAAGGCCTATTTATTGTTGATAAACAATGGAAAAACCCTTATCATTCCAAAACCTAACCCTAGGAGATGAAACGCCAAACTGTGGGCCCTGTTTGGGGGTAAGTTGGTACATCAACTTCCCGGGGTCGTAACTTTGGCATATGATCTCCGTTTGACGCGTACAATAGCTCATTAGAAAGATCTATCCGAGCACTATCATTGTTGGAACAAGCAACACCAGTCCATTGGAATGGACTGGTGTTGCTCCCGGATTCCCCAAAAAACGTCGTTTAGGGCCTCAAAACGGCTCCGGAAGTTCAGGACCCAAAAAACTGCTAAAAATAGTAAGTTGTGCTACAATTAAGGAAACTGAAAATGCTGAGAAAGACAATGGTGGGGGTCCAGGTGGACTTGGCAGGTGGCCACCAATATCCACCTGGATCATTCCTACCCCCTTAGGAAGCAATGGTCCCCAGTGCGTTGAGCTCCTCCATGAGATGAGGAAACTTCTGCTGAACTTGTTCCCTGGTGAGCCACTTGCCCTGCTGAAGGAGTTGGCCCGCTTTGACAACTCGATACAGTTGGATATTCTGTTGGCGAGTGTTCTTGATCTGTGTGTCCATGATCCGATCAGTTGCAGCTTGTTCCATGCAATCTAGATTTAATTCTATGGGTTTGAGCTGTTCTGCAATGTCGGATGTGTCTAGCAATGGTGGAAAGTATGGCCGAAGGCGGTCCACATTGAATTCTGGGTGGAGGCCAAGGAATGGGGGAATGCTGAGCTCAAATGCATTGTCTCCCATAGCCTTAGTAATGGTGTAAGGACCATATCGGAGTGGTCTCAATTTCCGATAGGCTCCAGTAAGGCGTTCCTTTTGCAAATGCAACCAGACTTTGTCGCCCACCTGAAACTTGTGTGGCACCCGATGTTGATCATGTCGCTGCTTGTACTTGGCATTTGATTTCTCAAGAATGTCATGGACCTGCTGGCGAATATGTTGGATGCGCTCAATGAAGCTGGTGGCCTTATCTGTTTCGGACTGGACATGAGCTGAATTCATGTGAGTAGCTGCAAGTGGCATGGCCACATCAATGGGGCATAGTGGCTGGAATCCCAAACCCACCTGAAAAGGGCTATGGCCAGTGGAGCTGTGAAGAGCTCGGTTGTAGCTGTGTTGAACGTAGGGGAGGCTCTCGTCCCATGTGCGTGGATGCTTTGAGTTATACATGCGCAGAATGTGCACAATCATCCTATTGACAACCTCTGTCTGGCCATCAGTTTGAGGATGGAAGGCTGTGGACTTCGTGAGTTTGGTGTCCAGCATTGACCAGAGACTGGACCAAAAGGTGCTGAGAAACCGACTGTCCCGATCTGAGATGATAGACTGTGGGATCCCAAAGTGCACCCACACTCGTTCAAAGAAGAGTTTAGCAGTGGCTTCTGCTGTGATATTCTTCTTGCAGGCCATCATAATGGCCATCTTTGAGAACCTGTCGACGACCACAAAAACACAGTCATTTCCATGCTTAGTGGAAGGAAGGCCTGACATGTAATCCATGGAGATGGATTCCCAAGGTCGACTAGGGGTAGGCAACGGGGTATAGAGGCCTTGCTTCTTAATGGTCGGTTTGGCAATGGCACAGGCAGTACATGATCGGATGTACTTCCCAACATCCTGTCGAAGATTCGGCCAATAGAAATAGTTTTGCAGTACTGCCACTGTTTTCTCGACCCCGAAATGCCCAGCAGCCCGACTGTAGTGTGCTTCCCAAATCATCTTGGCACGCTCGCTTGAAGGAACACAAAGGTGACCGAGGTGGCATAATAGGGCATCCTGGAGGTGAAAATCTGCAACCTGCCGACCCTCCAAGAGTGTCTGGTATGTGTGGCCGAATTCTGGGTCACTTTTGTAGAGAAGTGGCCAATCAGAAGTCTCGTGCCCGCAAGAGTTGAGCACGGTGGTTAGCGCCATGATCGGTGGTCGACTGAGGCAATCTGCAACATTATTGGTGCTGCCCTTTTTATACTTGATATTCAAGTGAAACTGTTGCAGGTATGTAGACCACTTCTGATGGCGATCATTCTGCAATTTCCCTTGGGTCTGTATGAACTGCAGAGGTCGGTGGTCTGTGTGGATGACCGTTTCCTTCCCCAAAATGTAATGCTTCCATTGTCGGCAGGCCTGTACAATGGAATACATCTCTTTATCATAAGTGGGGTACTTCCGGACTGTGTCTGAAAGTGTTTCACTGTGATATGCCACTGGATGTCCATGTTGAGTAAGGACTGCCCCAATAGCATAGTCAGAGGCATCTGTCTCGACCTCAAATGGTTGTTGTAAATCTGGTAACGCGAGCACTGGTGCCGTGCAGAGGCGATCCTTCAACTCCCTGAATGCCTTCTGTTGAGATTCAGACCAAAAGAATTTTGCTTTCGCCCCGCCCTTGGTGACTTGACTCAAGGGCCAAGAAATATGAGAAAATCCCAACACAAACCTGCGGTAGAAGTTGGCAAGACCTAGAAAGCTGCGGAGCTCTGTTAGAGTGGTTGGAGAGGGCCAATCCCGAATGACTTGGACCTTGGCTGGATCGACATGCACCCCCTGTTCATCAATGATGTATCCCAGATACTGAACCTCGGTCATGCCAAAAGTGCATTTCTCCAAATTGGCACATAGCTTGTGTTGCCGCAGTGTTTGGAGAACCTGTCGGATGTGGTGGAGGTGCTCTTCCCAACTCTGGCTGAAGATCAGAATGTCATCCAAGTATACTACTACAAAGGAGTTGGTGAATGGCCGCAAGATGTCATCCATTAGCCTCATAAAGGTTGCAGGAGCATTCGTCAATCCGAAAGGCATGACCAACCATTCGAAGAGGCCCTCCTTGGATTTGAAGGCAGTCTTCCACACATCTGAGGGTTCAATTGGTACCTGGTGATATCCTGACTTCAGATCGATCTTGCTGAAATATTTCGCCCCCTTTAGTTGGTCTAGGAGGTCATCAATCCGCGGGATCGGGTACCTATTACGGACAGTGATCTTGTTCAGCGCCCGATAGTCAATACAGAGTCTCCACGTCCCATCCTTCTTCTGTACCAACACTATCGGGCTCCCACAGGGCGAGGAACTCGGACGGATGTGACCTTTCTGCAGGAGCTCCTGAATCTGCCTCTTGATTTCATTGTTCTCCAGAATGGAGCGCCGATAAATTGGTCCATTGGGTAGCGGCGCACCTGGGGTCAGATCGATGGAGTGCTTGACTTGACAGTGCAGAGGAACCCCTGCCGGGGAGGTGAAGATGTCTTCGTACTCCTCCACAATCTTGTCCATCTGTAGCTGCCGTGCAGAGGGACCCCGTTTGGAGGCCGCGGCCACTGTCTTCTTCTTCCCTTGAGGGCGTATCATCAGGAAAACAAATTTCCTGGTTTTGGAAATGATCTTACTGCATTGTTTTGCAGTAATCAAAGAGATGGCGGCAGGTGGTGCTACCTCTGGTATCCTGAACAACTTATTTCCCAATGTAATAATAACAGCACGGGGCCTTGATTCATACACAGCATGTCGCTTCCACAAGTATGGTTGTCCTAGTAATACATCACAAACTTCAAGGGGAGCAATGTCACACAATACCTCATCCGTGAAGGGCTTGATGTTGTATGGAAGGCGACACTGCTGGCTCACGCGAAGATCTCGCCCTTGGTGAAGCCACCCAATGGTGTATGGTTGTGGATGTGCTGTGGTCGGTAAGCCCAACCGCTTCACGACCTCTGCCGAAATGAGGTTCTTTTGACTCCCGCTATCAACAATGAACTGTATTGGGGAGCCCTTTACCCACATTTGGGAGTGGAAGAGACGCTCCTCCTCCTCTGGATCTTCGGGTTCATTTTTCTGGATCTTTGCAGTAGCAACAGTGGCGCTGGGATCCGCATCAATGATCTGCTTCCCTTTTTCATACCCCTTATCGGGTTCTGACTCAGAGTCGGAACATGCATCTGATTCTGAAACCTTTAGCTCAGCCACCAGTGACTGCTTGGCCCGACACTCACTTGTGTTGTGAGTGGAGCTCTTATGGAACTCGCACCATTTTCCAGTGTCCTTTCTCGGCTTCGCGGCGTTGCTCTTTGCTTGCAGCTTCGGCTGGTTGTCTTGGGTTGTCCTGCCTTGGCTTTGTCCTTTGTTCTGTGGTTTAGGGGCACCTTTCCCCTGCTTTGGATTCGCAGATCCAAAGTCTCGCTTCTTTTGTTTAAACTTCTGCTCGACCTTGACGGCATACCGGTATGCTGCGCCGAGCGAGGGGATGTTTAGGAACTGTATTTCTTCCTGGATGTACTTGTGCAGACAGCCACGGTATTTGAGTATCAAATGTTGCTCCGAATCCTTGATACCCAACTTTGTGCGAAGGGTATGGAAAAGATTGGTGAACTCCGGCACGTCTTGGTCCCTTCCCTGCCGCAGCGTGGTCCACTTTATGTATTCATCCTCATAGCTTCCGACAGGGTAGCACTGCTCCTTGATGGCATCCCGGAACGAATCCCAGATGGGTGCGGCTGAAAATAGTGAGCCAGTACTTTCATCCTTCTGCTCGCAGTAGGTTTCCCACCAGTCCTTGACGTGGGGGGCTGCTTTGAGAAGAGCAAAAACAATCTTTTCCCGACTCGAAAATTCATGAACAGAAAAATAACCCTCTAGCAGATTTAACCATTTATCTACGGCATCGGCGTCTATCTGACCCTCGAATATGGGGATTTCAAAATTAACTTGTACCTTAAAGGGTGTGGCGTTTCCAGAGGAGCTGTTGGAAGCCGATGCGCCGCTTCTGGGTAGCCGCTGAAGGATCTGCGCAAAGCTGTCCATCATCGCGTTCCGTTGTCGCTCGAGCGCTTCTTCGAGCAAGATTTTGATGGGATCTCCTGCCCCCTCGTCTTTCTTCTCGTCTGCCATGGGAGGCCGTCGGGATTTGCGAGGCTGGTCTTGCAAAGGTTCAACCAGTTCAAGCCCTAACTCCTTATATCCCAACCTTGTTGGGGACATGCAAAGAAAAACAGAGAAAAAGCAGACCGCTCTGATACCACTGATCCGGATTTAAACAGGAACGCAACAAATTACAGAGATAACCATATACACAAAGATGCAGCGGAAATAATACTTCATTTCATTAATGGAAAATACTGAAATATGCTTACAAACAGAAATGGAAATAAACTAGCTAGGGCGATGGTAGCTTATCTCTGAGAAGAGATGTGATGGCTACATGCCTCTGAACTGTGTTACAATGAGGCTCGAAGGCCTATTTATTGTTGAGAAACAATGGAAAAACCCTTATCATTCCAAAACCTAACCCTAGGAGATGAAACGCCAAACTGTGGGCCCCGTTTGGGGGTAAGTTGGTACATCAACTTCCCGAGGTCGTAACTTTGGCATATGATCTCCGTTTGACGCGTACAATAGCTCATTAGAAAGATCTGTCCGAGCACTATCATTGTTGGAACGGGCAACACCAGTCCATTCCATGGACTGGTGTTGCCCCCGAATTCCCCAAAAAACGTCGTTTAGGGCCTCAAAACGGCTCCGGAAGTTCAGGACCCGAAAAACTGCTAAAAATAGTAAGTTGTGCTACAATTAAGGAAACTGAAAATGCTGAGAAAGACAATGGTGGGGGTCCAGGTGGACTTGGCAGGTGGCCACCAATATCCACTTGGATCAATTCTTGTGTGTTATGTGTAATTGATTCCTTCTTATTAGTTATATGTGTTCTTATTGATGTTTCTCATGGTTGATTAAGCTTCCGCTAAATTTTTTGTAGAAGTAGATCAAGTGTTTTTCTTTAGTACATTGCATTACCAGGTGATCTACAGGTGGGAAATTTCTACATGGTATCGAAGCTAGCTGATTTGTAGAAAAAGTTCTACATGGTATTAGAGCTAGCTAATGTGTAGAAAAAATATACAAAATTCTACACCCACTGCTACCATTGAGGTTGACCTTAACCAAATCCCTCCTTAATTCTTCCTATGGAAGGGCTATCCACATCTCCTCCCATGAAGCTAGTCTTTCCCTACCCAATATACTTTGGACGAATACTTTCCATTCATCCAAGACTCCATTTAGGGTCATCCTTACCATCGCGGTAGACTAAGGAGTAGACCCCATGATAGCAAGTTGGTCTCTAGTGTCCTAAAGACTTTGAAGATAGGAGTTAACCCCTTTTCCCTTCTGCATCAATGTTTGCTGCAACTTTTGTTCTAAGTACATCTTTCATTATTCAGAAGAACCTTCATACAGTGAAGACAAAGCTTCCCACATTTCTCGGGTTGTATCTTTTCCCTGCAAATGTGTCACCACATGATCTCGAACTCCATTGAGTATGCACCTCTTCGCCTTTTCCTGCTCAGCGTTGTACTTTTTCTTTTGATCATTGTCTGCAGGAACAACCACAACACTCTTGACGTAGGCTTCAAGATCGTACTCCTCCAAAACAGCTAAGATTTTGGTCTTCCATATGACATAGTTGGAAGCTCGTTCCAACCTGTCCTGATCTCTAAGCCCATGTGATGCCATCTCACCCAAAATATTGAACTAACTCCTTTAGTCACTGCACAACACTAGTCTACTTCCTGACAAGTGAAAAAATTCAGACTTTTGGCAAGAAAAGTCCTCTTAGGAGAAAAAATCCCCTACTATGTGTCTTTTCTCATTTCTAACGGATTTCTACCTCGAAAGAAACTGTGCCCTTCAAGCACTACATTGAGGCTCTGTGTTATGAAACCAGCTCAAGAAAAGATAGAAAAGATAGATCAACGCCTTAGAATTCAGCCTCTTCGGGGGGACAACCTCCTTTACATTACATAAATGAACAATTCTTGGATGATACAAATGACAAAACCTCCTTTCTATATATAGGAGTCTAAGGAGTCACAATATAATCCAGCCGACCTAACAATAATAATATAAAGCCACAAAAATAACAATAGAGGGATTCTATGGGGCACAGAAATAACAATATGGGGGTAATAGGGGCACAACAATATAAATAAGGGGTATAACTACAATAGTAATGGGGTAATCACTAGTATTATAGGGACCCAACATGCCCCTCTCCTTCAAAAAAGTGTTGTCCTCAACGCTTGAGTAGTTCTGGATACTTCTGCATAAAATTCTCATCCTCCCATGTGGAATCTTCAGCGGATAAGTTCTTCCACTTGATAAGATACTCTGAAATTGATCGATTTCGTAGCTGTCGAGTTCTTGTTTCTGTGACTGCTTCCGGTTCCAATATAATTTTTCCTTCCTCGTCAAGTTCTGGCAATATTGTTTGAATTGGGAGCTTGTCACCTATAACCTTCTTTAAACATGAAACATGGAAAACTGGGTGCAATCGAGAAGCTGCAGGAAGCTCCAATTTGTATGCCATAGTACCAATCTTTTGCAACACCTTGTACGGACCATAATACTTTGGTGATAATTTATTATCCTTCTTAGCTTGCTTTAGGGACATTTGCTTATATGGTTGTAGCCGTAGGAATACCCAATCACCTACATCAAAACTTCTTTCACTGCGATGTTGATCTGCCTGTTGTTTCATTCTATTTTGTGCCAACACGAGGTTATCCTTTAAGAGTTGGAGGACTTGTTGTTGATGTTCGATGTGATGTTCCACTGCCTGAACCTTAGAATTTTCTCTTAAATATGATGTGATGGATGGTGGTTGATACCCATAAAGTGCCATAAATGGGGTCATTTTTGTTGCTGTATGGAAGGAAGTGTTATACCACCATTCAGCCAGAGGCAACCATTTGACCCATTGTGTCTGTTTATCAGATACAAAGCAACGAAGATATCCTTCCAAACATTTGTTTACTATCTCAGTTTGCCCATCAGATTGAGGATGATAAGATGAGCTATGAGCTAACTGAGTACCAAGACAAGAAAATAATTCTGTCCAAAAATTTCCAGTGAAAATGGGATCTCTGTCACTTACAATAATCTTTGGGTTTCCATGTAGCTTTTGAACTGTTTCCATAAATGCAGTAGAAACTGTACTGGCTTTAAATGGATGTGATAATGCACAAAAGTGTGCATACTTGGTAAGTCTGTCAACTACCACCATGATGACACTCTTTCCCTCAGACTTGGGTAAACCTGTGATAAAATCCATTGAAACCTCCTCCCAACGTTGGCTTGGAATGGATAAAGGTTGTAATAGACCCGGTGTCTTAATTGTTTCAACTTTATTTTGCTGGCAAACCAAACATTCCGCCACAAACTTTTGAATATCTGATTTAAGGCCATCCCAAAAAAATTCCTTCTTAACCCTGTGGTAAGTTTTTAAAAATCCTGAGTGCCCTCCTAAGGGAGAAGTGTGCAATTCCATAAGAATCTTTTGTTTTAGCTGGGAATTCTTACAGAGGTATAAGCGATCTTTGTACCATAACGAATCATTTTGCCAGCTAAATGTATCAGAAGTACTGGAATCTTGTTGTAGCTTTCGAATAAGTGCCCACACTTCTTCGTCATTCTTCCATTCCTCCCTTGCTTCGTTTATCCAATCTGGTTGGATAATAGAAATGGCACACAACAATGCTTCCACATCCTCATCCTTTCTTGAGAGTGCATCTGCCACCACATTTTGCTTCCCTTTTTTGTAGATGATTTCAAAGTCATAACCCAACATCTTTGTGACCCACTTTTGTTGCTCTTCAGAGGATAATCTTTGTTCTAAAAAGTATTTAAGGCTATCATGATCCGTTTTTACCTTGAAGTGTCTTCCCATTAGGTAGGGTCGCCATTTCTTAAGTGCATGGAGTATTGCCAACATTTCCTTCTCATAAATAGCTTTGCTTAAAAACTTTCCCTTGATTGGACGACTTTCAAAAGCAATGGGTCTTTCATCTTGCATTAGAACAGCACCAATTCCATTTCCTGAAGCATCACATTCCACAATAAAGGTTTTTGTGAAGTCCGGTGTAGCTAAGACCGGTGCTTGGCACATTGCCTCTTTAAGATGTTCAAAGGCCTTTGTTGCTTCCGGAGTCCATGAAAATGAATCTTTCTTCAATAATGTTGTTAGAGGTGCTGCTATTCTCCCATAATTCTTAACAAACTTGCGATAATACCCTGTCAACCCAAGAAATCCTCGCAGATGCTTTATGGATGTGGGGATTTTCCATTCCTTAATGGCTTTAATTTTGCTAGGGTCTACCTTAACTCCTTCATGAGATACAATATGACCCAAATATTCCACCTCCTGGACTCCAAAGAAACATTTGGATCTTTTTGCATATAATTGTTTCTCCTCCAATAGTTGTAGCACCCTGTCAACATGTTCAACATGATCCTTCCAAGACTTGCTGTAGATTAGTATATCATCAAAAAATACTAACACAAATTTTCTAAGGAATGGTTTGAAAATTGAATTCATCAAACCTTGAAATGTTGAAGGTGCATTGGTAAGGCCAAAAGGCATGACCAAAAATTCATAATGACCCTCATGAGTTCTAAATGCCGTTTTCGGAATGTCTTCAATCTTCATTCTGATTTGATGATATCCCGAACGAAGATCCAACTTGGTGAAGTAAATTGATCCATGCAATTCATCCAGTAATTCATCAATAACAGGAATGGGGAACTTATCTTTAATAGTGAGCTTGTTGAGCTCCCTATAATCCGGACACATGCGCCATGATCCATCCTTCTTGTGCACCAATACTACTGGAGCTGAGAAAGAACTTTGACTCGGTTGAATTATACCAGCCTCTAGCATTTCTGCAACCATACGTTCAATTTCACTTTTTTGGACATAGGGATATCTGTACGGCCTGATGTTTGGAGGAACACTTCCTGGAATCAGATGAATAGCATGATCATGATCACGCATAGGTGGGAGACCCTTGGGAGTCTCAAATACCTTGGAATGATTGTCCAAGACTTTTTGGAGATCTGGAGAAATAGATGATTCCAATGTGGAAACATCTAGCGAACATAATTGTGCAATTACACCTCTTTGCTCCTTTTTTAGAAGCTTTGTCATACCATTAGAGCTGATTATCTTTCCTGGTTTCCCTGCAATACCCCTTAATTCAACTTCCTTTCCTTCCGTAGAAAATTTGATGAAAAGTTCTTGAAAATTAAAAGCTATTGTACCCAAGGATTGTAGCCATTGGACTCCTAGTACAACATCAGCACCTCCCATTGGAATGGAAAGCATTGGGCTAGTCAATACATATTCTCCCATGGATAGCTTGATATTATGGCACTTTCCAGAGCAATTTATTGTTCCTCCATTTGCAATCATCACTTGACACTCTGGTGCTGGATATAGGAAGCAATTCAATTCTTTTGCTACCCTACAATGAATAAAATTGTGGGTGCTTCCTGAATCAATCAACACTATTACCTTTTTCTTCTTGATTTGTCCTTCTATCTTGATGGTTTGAGGAGTGGTAATTCCCGCCAATGCATTACAAGATATGGTCGGATTTATTTGTTCTTCATCTAGGCTTTGTTCCTGGAGTATATCTTCTTCTTTTGACCTTTCTTGCTCCTTTTCTTCTTCCTCTTCACAATCTATGTAGAATAATTTCTTCTCAGCACACTTATGACCTTTAGTGTATTTGCTATCACAACTGTAACAAAGCCCTTTTGCTCTTTTTTCTTCCAATTGTTGTGGTGTCAACCTTATAGGTTGTGGAAGACTAGGGGCAACAACACTTCCGTCTTTATAGTTGTGAGTGGTATGCTTCCTGGTTGCCATAATTTTGCTTTCCATTTTTCTTGCTAACCTGAATGCCTTCTCTAATGAATCAGGTTCCCAAAGGCGAACATCATGTTGGATATTATCCTTTAAAGACCCTATGAACACATCAATCCTATGCTCCTCTGGAATATCTTTTACCCTTATGTTCAATTTTTGGAACTCCTCAATGTGCTCCATTATTGAACCCTTTTGTTTGAGACTTATCAATTGGCTAAAAAAAGTGTTGCTTTTTGTATCCTCATAATGTGCTATCAATTCTTCCGTAAAAATTGCCCAAGTGATAAATTGTTTACGAGAGCAAAGCCATTGATACCATACAAACTGATTTGGTTCCAAATATACAGTTGCCATACGTACCTTTTGTGTGTTTTGCACATTATTGAGATCGAAGAATTGCTCCATCTGTAATATCCATGTGGCGGGATCCTTGCCATCAAACTTCCTCATATCGATTTTTGGAATATGGTGATTCTTCGATCCAACATTAGCGTCTATGGAATCATGATTAACATTTCTTTTGTTCTCATCATGAGTTTCCTTTACTACCTTTTCACCATTAGTGACCCTTTCTTGTAGCAACTTCTTCAATTCTTCCATGTCTGTCTTCAAATCTATCTTCAAATCTGCCATGTCTCTCTTCAAATCTGTCTTTGAATCATCCATCTTAGCTTCCATGCCCTTTATCTTAGATTCCACACCACTTATCTTAGCTTCTGTTAGCTTTTGTGAGCGTGACATTTGTTGCACTTGTTCTTGTAATTTTGATATATCATGTAGCATTTCTTCCTCTTCTTCATGAGTCATGCTAGAGCTTTCAGGTTCCTTACTAGGTGTTTGCATTTTCTTTCCTCGGGGCATCAGTTACCGATAATAATGCTTTACTATGCCCTTTGAATTCCGTTAAACCAAGCTTACACAAAAATTTAAAAAAAAACTACACACCTTTTTTTCACTTTATAGAAGCCTGATATTGAATCTGATGTATCTCTGTAATTTCGGATCATCCAGTTCTAAAATTTCTACCTGTAGTAGCCTTCTATGTCCTCTTTCCAATGCCACAAGTCTGAGCCAAATTGGATTCTCCAAGGAAGAGTTATGTGAAATCTCCCACAGTGACTTGCTTTTAGACTGGTTCAGTAGAGCGAACTTGTACGACGTGCCACGAGTCACTGTTTCAACCTTGGAATCTGAAACACATATAAAAAAAACTACAGTCCGTCCTCTTTCTTTACCTTCTTACGAAATTTCAATCCGATCCCCAGAGAGAAAGTTATGACGATTTTCCCCAGGTCACCTGTTTTGAATGTAATTCAGGAGTCTGCAAAAAGACCAACTTCCTCAGATCATATCTCCGCAAATATCACGCAAAAAGCTCTGAAATTCAGACCCAAGGTTCAGCGTGATTTCTTCTCAAATGGGTTTTTTTTTGACTTCTGAAACGTCACAGAAAAAAGTTATAGCGAAAATGCCACGATGACCTTTTTGGAGCAGCGAAACCCTAGAATCCAAAGCTCTGATACCAAATGTTATGAAACCAGCTCAAGAAAAGATAGAAAAGATAGATCAACGCCTTAGAATTCAGCCTCTTCGAGGGGGAAACCTCCTTTACATTACATAAATGAACAATTCTTGGATGATACAAATGACAAAACCTCCTTTCTATATATAGGAGTCTAAGGAGTCACAATATAATCCAGCCGACCTAACAATAATAATATAAAGCCACAAAAATAACAATAGAGGGATTCTATGGGGCACAAAAATAAAAATATGGGGGTAATAGGGGCACAACAATATAAATAAGGGGTATAACTACAATAGTAATGTGGTAATCACTAGTATTATAGGGACCCAACACTCTGCATCACTCCCTCTTCCTCTGCAAGCTCACAAACCGGAAATCGTACCTCTCTGTCAACTCTCTCAGAGAGAGATTTCCTCAGAATCTCTGCTTTACTGGCAAGGACTGTGCAATCCCTTTAAGGCGATTCAAGTTGCTACCAAATGCAGTTATTGGCCTCTCTGCTTAGCATTGGATCTGCTCTTCCTATTTCAAAATCAATGCTCTGATACCATGTGGGAATTACTACACTCAAGGAATCCCTACTGCAGCGAAATTGAATTTACTTCTCCTACTTGATTTTAATATACATTATCAAGTTATTTTCTAAAAAATACTGAAGTAAATTACTTCTACAGCCTACACCAATTTAATTTGATTACATGAAACAAGAAACTGAGCAAAGAACAAGATACATATGACACCATTATTTTTGGACAAAACAATCCCCGAAAAAACCTAATGCAGGAAAAATGGTGCAGCAGCTCTAAGGGTTTTATATTATTAAGTAGTATTTCTGAATATAATTTTGGATGTCCTCCCAGCAGTCTAGTTACAGAGAAAAAAGATACTGGTGGAAAACTAAGTGAGATTACCTCACTTCACCCAGCAAATTCAACCTAATCCGATAGCAGAACTGGCTAACCCAGCTATCTCTATGTTGGCCCTGCATAGGCCATGCGTCAGACTTATAGGCTCTGCATGAGCTTCTGCATTGTCTCATTTGCCTCCTGGAACTTCTGTGTCAACCTCTCTTGACATTCTAGCAGTTCCCCAGCAATTCTGGCTTTCTGCATGGAGGGTATCTTCTGCTCTACGTTGGCCCTTCTGGCTCTGTGTCAGGCCTGCACAAGCTCAGATTGGCCCAACGTCAATCCCTCTAGATGTTGCGCCACCTCCACTAGTGCCTCTTCACGTCTTTGTCCAATATTCTAGAAATATCTCTGCCCCTCTGCTACTGAATGATCACTCAATTCGAATCTCATAGCTTCCTAGCCCTAGAATTCGAACTCTAGGTCAATTTGTTCTCTCTGTGTGTCTTTCTAAATGAACCCCAAGCCTCCTTCTTATACTTTTCTCGTTGAGACTTCAACAACCAAGATTATGTCTCTAATCAAGGACTACGATTAAAAATTGACTTGATCTACTTTCTAGAACATTCTCACCCATATTTTGATTAATACCCATTAATACTTTAATTTTCCTACGTTTAGACTTAGGAACCCCATTAAAAATATTAATTTTTTAATAAAATATAATTCTAGTGGAATTTCATCGAACAATTTCCGGGTTCTTTAGAACTCATGTGCCTTTGCCTATCCGCCAATTTTCATGGCTAGTGCACATTTGATGCTACCAAAAACTAACACTCCCTCTTAGCGAGGAATGTGCTCTAGTAACAAAGTCCAACTACATGATACTTTGTCTCTAAAGCACCTCCTTTCTACACTATTGATTCCACCAACATTGTGCTGCTCCTGCTACTGTACTGCTACCCATGACACTACCACTGCCATGGCTTCATCTATAGTACAACTCCCTCTACATATGTTAGTAACACTGCCGATGCTAGCTCTATATTGCATCATTTTCCAATTGTTGTTGCTCATCAATAGAAAAGCATCCGAAATTTTTGAACTTACTGTGTTCAGCATAATACCATGTGAATGTCAGAATCTGACTGCTACTAGTCTCTGACCCTCTAAATCTTTTGCGCTGCTGCTAACTTCTACACTGTGCCATCTGCACTGTTGCCAACCTTGCTCTGCCTAATCAATATCTGGTCTTAGGCTACTGCATCTATCTCTCCAAACAACCCACTACATCATCTGACACTAAGTCCATCTCATTTCTGCTGAATCTTGGGCTCCCATAGCAAGGAATTGATCCAAGAGGTGGAGTTCTCAAGGATCCTGCCCACATGTGGTCCTCCGAACTACAGCTCAATATCGCCTCATTTCCCTCATGCAGATGTGTGGGTACTCATGGAAAGCTCATCCTTGTCAATTTTTGCTAGAGCAGCCTTAGGATCATGTTTCTCATCCTTATCCTTTTGCTTCAAAGGACACTAGGATGCAAAGTGGCCCATCTCACCACATCTGAAACATTTCACCTTTGAAATGTTCTTCTTCTGTTTCTACTTGTGTGTTCCCTTTGATGCTAGAGTTGCATTCTCCTCCTCCTCCTTGGTCTTCGTGCCATTCCCACTGCTACCATTGAGGTAGACCTTAACCAGATCCCTCCTTAATTATTCCTGTTGAATGGTTTCCCACATATCCTCCCATGTAGTCTTTCCCTACCCAATATACTTTGGACGAAGACTTTCCATCATTCGAGACTCCATTCAGGGTTGTCCTTACCATCACGGTAGACTGAGGAGTAGACCCCACTGCAGCAAGTTGGTCTCTGGTGTCCTGAAGATATTGAAGAAAAGAGTTAACCCCTTCTCCCTTCTGCATCAATGTTTGTTGCAAATTTTGTTCTAAGTACGTCTTCCGCTGTTTAGAAGAACCTTCATATAGTGAAGACAAAGCTTCCCACATTTCTTGGGCTATATATTTGCCCTACAAATGTGAGACTACATGATCTCGAACTCTAATGAGTATGTACCTCTTCGCCTTTGCCTGCTCGGCCTTGTACTTTTTCTTCTGAACATTGTTTGCAGGAACAACCAAAACACTCTTGACGTAAGCTTCGAGTTCGTACTCCTCCAGAACAGCTAAGATTCTGGTTTTTCATATGACATAGTTGGAGGCTCCTTCCAACCTGTCCTGATCTCTCAGCCCATGTGATGCCATCTCATCCAAACTATCAAACTAACTCCTCTAGTCACTGCACTGCACTGATCTGCTTCCCGGTAAGTGAAAAAATTCAAAATTTTGGTGAAAAAATTCAAAATTTTGGTGAAAAAATTCAAAATTTTGGGGATAAAATTCCTCTAAGGAGAAAAATTCCCCTACTCTATGTCTTCGTTCTTTTCTGATGTATTTCTGCCCCGACATAAACTGCACCCTTCAAGCACTGCACTGAGGCTCTGCGTCACTCCCTCTGCCTCTGTAAGCTCACGAAATAGAAATTGTACCTCTCTGTCGACTCTCTCAGAGAGACATTTCCTCATAATCTCTGCTTTCCTGGCAAGGATTGTGCAATCCCTTCAAGGGGATTCGAATTGCTGCCAAATGTAGCTATTGGCCTCTCTGCTCAGTGCTGGATCTGCTCTTCCTGTTTCAAAATCAATGCTCTGATACCATGTGAAAATTCCTACACTCAAGGAACCCCTACTGCAGCAAAACTGAATTTACTTCTCCTACTTGATTTTAATATACATTATCAAGTTATTTCTAAAAAATATTTAAGTAAATTAGTTTTGCAACCTACACCAATTTAATTTGATTACATGAAACAAAAAACTAAGCAAGAACAAGATACATAGGACACCATTATTTTTGGACAAAATAGTCCCCGGAAAAACCCAATGCAGGAAAATGGTGCAACATCTTTGAGGGTTTTATACTATTAAGTAGCAGTTCTGAATACAATTCTGGATGTCCTCCTGGGAGTTCAGTGACAAAGAAAAACGATACTGGTGGAAAATTGAGTGGGATTACCTCACTTCACCCGACAGATTCCGGTTGATTTGACAATAGAATTGGCTAACCCCTGTTAGCTCTATGTTGGCCCTGCGTAGGTCCTGTGTCAGCCTTACAGGCTCTACATCAACTTTTGCATTATCTCTTTTTCCTCCTAGAACTTCTATGTAATCCTTTCCCGGTTGTTCCCGCAGTTCCCCGATTATTCCATCTTTTTGTGTGGTGGGAAGGTTTTGCTCTGCGCTAGCCCTTCTGGCTCTGCGTCAGGCCTACGTGGGCCCAGATTGGCCCAACATTGGTCCCTCTAGATGCTACGCCACCTCCACTAGTGGCTCTCCACTTCTATGTCTAATATTCCTGAACTAGCCCTTCCCCTCTACTGCAGAATGATTAGTTAGTTTGAATTTCTTAGCCTCCTAGCCCCAGAAATCAAACTCTAGATCAATTCATTCTCTTCATGTGTCTTTCTAAATGAACCCCAAGCCTCCTTCTTATACTTTTCTCATTGAGACTTCAACGGCCGAGATTAAGTCTCTAATCAAGGGCTAAGATTAAAACTTGACTTGATCCACTTTCTATAACATTCTCACACATATTTTGATTAATTCCCATTAATACTTTAATTTTCCTAAGTTTAGACTTAGGAACCCCTTTAAAAATATTAATTATTTTAATAAAATACAATCCGGGTGGAATTTCACCAAACAATTTTGGGTTCTTTAGAACTCATGTACCTTAGCCTCTCCACTAATTTTCATGGCTAGAGCACATCCAATGCTACCAAAAAATAACACTCTTTGGAATGCCTAGAAGGGCTAGGCTTTTTACCAAATCATCTTCTGCAATAGTAACTCCAACTTGACCAATTTCATCACAACATTGTGTGAACTTGCTAAGGTACTACGGAATAGTGTTGTTCTTCTGTATCTTGATATTTTGAAGCTTTTCCTTGAGCACCACCTTCATGTGGTCACTATTATTCTGTAACAAGTATGTTAGTGCTTGCAACATTGCATACAGAGTCTCTTTCCCATGGATATTTAAGACAATGTGGTCTCCTACTCCCACCAATACGATTCTCCTTTCCTTAGCTACACTCTTCTTCCATTCTACTAGATCCTAAGTATCAGTTGTTGCTAGTTTCGGGATGTAATTGTCGATAAATTCCTTCAATCCATTATCTTCCAGCACTGCCTCCATGTGGTCATTCCAAGAAACATAATTCGAGCTTACCTCAAGAGCATACTCAATTTTTAGTCCATAGAAATCCATCCTTCTAGCTCTGAAGAATTGATCTTGCAAATCTAATCCTCCTGCAATAACAACTTCAAAATTTCTACTCTACGGTGAATCTTGTTCTCATACCATGTAGAAATTATTGTGCAACTATGAAACTACTCATGAAATTTACCAAAACACAAGACTCAAATCTACTCTACTATTCTATGAAATTTAATTCACAATCGAGAACACAAATAATAAACATGCAAGAAGAATTATCACACATGCACAAAGATTTATCTAGGGGAAAGAAACTGCTCAAAACCCCTTCCTATCTGTATTGCATTAATCAAATAATAGAGATGAATGCATATGCTTGTTCAAGCTTGAGCATAACCTACAAGTGTATAGTTTATCTCTCTGCTTGATTGACTAACTCTGGCCAACACTTAGCTAGTTTTCAAGCCAACTAAGCTCTTATTTCCTTGCGTTGTTCCTTGAGGATACTAGCCCCTATTATTTAGGAAATTCCCTTAATTCGATTGCACAATTCCTCTAGGCTCATCCTCTGACTGCATGCACCACCTGTATACTTCATAATAGTCTACAACTGATAGTACACTACCTTGGTATCCATAACACCTGGGTAACTCGAATTCTCTACATGCATCAATTAGTTAACTGGTTGATTGATTAGTTAACTAGTTGATCATTAAGTGTGAATGAAGTTACAGTTCCACAACTTCACCTCCACTAGTTCCTCCAATAGTTAGAACTAGTTTAACTGACCATAACTCAAATTTATTGAAATAAATTGCTACAAATTAGCAATCAATCATACTAAAATGAAATCGAGATTCGCCAACTCGAATTAACTAAGTTAACTGAGTGACAAGTGCCATGTCACCTCAATTAACTACCACAAGATTTCTATTGAAATGGAAATTCGAATTTTCTCTAGTTTGACCAAGGCAAAGTCAAACTGAGATTTTCTTGCTGCATTTTCAACAAGGAGTATTGAAGGACTAATAAAACTACTCTTATAAATTAAACCACCATGAAAGTGACTTGATTTATACAACTTTTTTGGATACTCACACTTTTGAAAAACCTTGGGAAACATGATACTGATAATCTCAAGTGTTGATGCTAAAAGTACATTTAGTGATGGTCGATTAAGTCCCATCACCAAATCTAGTCCCAATACCACTTATGGTGAGGGGTATTGAATGATTAACAAAATTATTCTTATAAGTAAAACCACCTTGAAAGTGAGTTAATTTATACAACATTGTGGGATACTCGTGCTTTTAATAATCTTGAAAAACATGGTACTAAGAATCTTGTTTTTTTCTGCTAAAACCTAGGATTCTTTAAGATTTACCCATGCATACCACACACTACCACTTGTCAACATCTTTTGGCCACATTCCAAAATGAGTGGAACCGTGATTTTGCAACAACGGTAGTTGGTTTTGAGTAACCTAGTTGAGAGCTCTACAACACATTTTCATCCACTAGTATGGCCCCCAAAACTACATGCAATTTTTTTTAGTTGATTGTAGTGCTCTACACACAAATGTGGAGTATTCTATAGTAGGTCATAGCGTTATGAACCAAACACTCTAAATAGTACGAATATAGAAAGAATAACTAATACCATGTTAGTATAGTGATAAAAATTTCATGTATAGTAATTCATCTTTAAAAGGAAAATTATAGATTTTTCTATAGAAAGTTGTAGTGTTTTCAATAGGTCATGGTGTTATGGACCAAATAACATAAAAATGAAAGAAAAAATAATGCCACATTTTTAGAATAACAAAAGGTGAATATATATACATATTCAACTTTGAGTGGGTAACCTATTTTACACCTTGTGCTTACTAATACCCATCTAGTTTTTCAATATGTTGTTGAAATCTGCAATTGTCCCAATGCGTTGTAGTGATAGAGGCTACTCTTGTGATGTTGGATCGAAAAATTCCTAGTGAGAGTTGTGATTGTTGCACTAATAAAGCGGTATTCTTGATCACTAGCGAAAGTTATTAGAGAACCAAACCTGATAATTATATGCTCAAAAAACAAAAAAAATTGCAACATTGATTGAGTGGCACTTAGTGTGTGGATGTTCAAACTAACATGTAAGATATAATTCATTATATGGGTGTTGATCATCAATTTCTCCACCAAATTCTCTAGAATCAATTATTGAAAAGTCATAAAGCCCCACATTGTTCTTACTAGCATTCACTATGATCTCAAAGTTAAATACATGAAATCACAATAACCATCGACAAAAGCTTACCCTCTAAAGTAAGATTACTAACCAAAGTACTTTAACGTTGAATGATTTGTGAAAAACTTGAAATGACCTCCCAATAAGTAGTAATGGAACCTTTGTAATCCATATACCATAAATATTCCTTCTTGTTCTCATGGGAGCTTCACCTTTTTGACCAATATCTTACATGTTCATTCATGAAGAGGTTTTAAAATTGTCAAAAATGGAGCCAATATATTTTATGTATTGGAGGCCTAGATGTGGGGGAGGGTATTTTATAAGCATTGGGGGGTATAAAGGGAGTATTCAGTAAAAATAGGGGATTTCTATTAAAAATAGGGGTTATTTTTATTATAGAAATGTATTGGGAGGGGATCCAATAAAAGGAATTTTGGAGTTTTTTATCAATATCTAGTGAGATTAAAGGTATTCTTTAATATGTGACAAACACAATTGCTATCACACTAGTAGAATGAATGAATGCCATGTGCTTGTTCTACAATTGTATAGTTGCATTCTAATCAAGGAAACTACATTTAGCAAAAGGCATAAGGTGGTCTATCTCTTCTTCTTCTAGTTATACTAGCACAACACTTGAAGGGAAATTATTGAGGCATCAACGTGCACACGAAATTCCAAAAAAGTTAGGAAATATCAATATTGGAGCAATGACCAAATTTCCCATAAATTATGATGAAAGAATATTCACTCTTTAGTTCATTGAAATTTTTATGACTTCAACAATTCCTCCATGGTTTTTTGATAGAGGTGTAGTTGTAAATTCATCTCATGTAGTACCCTATATCACCCAAAGTGTGTCACAACATTGGCTACTAATTGTCATAGGTTAATTAAATGTTAAGAAAAATCTTAGCAATGTCTACTAAGACATTCTCCTTGCATACAATATGACCTAATAATGTCCACAAAAAGGGGTTGTAAAATACACACTTCTTCATATCTTAGGAAATTTGCAACTCATTTCATGGTTCAAACATGAATCATAACATAGCCACATGATCCTTCAACAACCTATACAACATCTATTCATCTAAAATAAGTTCTAAGAGCTTATATTTGTAATCCTATAGCATTGTAATCACTATGTGAGAGAATATACAAAACACAATCTTACAACCAAAAGACATAACATTATAGGGAAATGAAACCCACTCTATAGTGAAGGTGTCTTCCTCTTGTCTTCTTTAACAATTTGATGGTGATACCCCTATTGATAAATTGGGAGGCTTATGAATTAGGATGATTTCTCTTCTTTGATAATTGCTTGTGAAGTTTATTGGCTTTTATTAATCTTTATTATTTATTTTCATGAAACAATTATCAAAACGTAACTTATGAAGATCATAAGAAAAAAACTAACATAAGGTATAGGCTCCAAGCCAAGGAAAAATCCCTCCAAGGGGAAAACCCAAAATAATTCTCTTCTTATAGAATTAGATCAAAGTGAGATATCCAAGGCCTATGACCATAAGAGACTCCAACCTTTTAAATTCCAAGTCAAGCCATTCTTCCACATAGAAAATACATCAACAACAAGATACCAATAACATATATATCATCAAAAATAGATCTTCAACAATAGATACATTAAGGCATAACTTCCACAAATACGAGTTGAAGATAAACCCTCCTTCACTTGTCAATTTCAAATTTCGGCCCTCCTTCTTTTGCAATATTTCATAACCAACTTGTGTGAATTGTGTGTCCAAATGAGCTCAACTCTCCCTCTATTTATACTATCTAGAGGGGTTCAAATAGACATGTCTTCTTGGGGTAGGGCCGACTTGGCAGGTAGAGCTGACTTGGCATATAGAGGTAATTTTGACCCAAATTACATATTCAAAAAATATTTTTCCTTGTTCTTTACAATAGGTCAAAATATGCCTTTGACTCTTTGACTCAACAAATCCTAAAAGTATGAATAACATGCTTAACTAATGAAATAATAATTTCCTTTTCTCTTTTTCTTCTTTTTTATTTTTACATAAAATACATAATGATAATAAGTACAATGAAAAATTATGAAGACCGAACCTAGTTACAATTTCCAACACTCCCTCTTAACTAGGGAGGTATTCATAATTTCATAACCGGTACAAGGATACTTCTCAAATTGAGATATTATCATAAGAAGAGTTATATTGATAAGTCATCTTTAAGCATCAACATCATAGCCATCATTGTCAAATAGAAACATAGCAAGGCCTTTTGATAACAATCTCTGACTTTCCACATGATTAGAGCATAATGTTGGGAGGTACACAGATGGACACTACCATAGCCTCTGAAGGCACATACCCCATCTTGATGTTCACCAGGTATGTCCTTCCAAGACTATTCTTAATTTGGATTCACAATCCTTAAAGAATACAAGTCCTCTTCGACCACTCATTTCTTGGATCCCTAGTCAGATCCTCAAAGAGTGTTGGCCCACATGACTACTTCCAATCTTGGATTCCCAATCCTCAAGGAGTACCGGTCCCAAATTCTTATGCAATCCTACATTCTCCCCCCCAATGCCTTCACTAGATGTACAATTGTTGGTCATGGCATAGTGCATGGCACATGGGGAATACAATGTCTGTCATCACTCCCTCTCAACTGGGGAGGAGATCCTTACTCCTTAAACCTGGAGGATATTTCTTAATCCCTCTCAATTAGGGTGACATCATCACAATCCTTATTTGGTCACATACATTGGTCTCATAAATCATCAATACATCAGCTACATGTTCTTTCGTGGAGATATAGTTGTAGTTTTAGGGTTCCTTTCTCGCATTACATCATACCCAAGCTTCGACTTTTCTTGATGTCAAATTTTTAATGGAACCAAAAATATTTCACACTTAATATTAATGACAAGGTTTCTAAGCTCCTGAAAACATCATGTCATATCAAACTTTCAGCTTCCTATATTATCGAATAACATTTTCATCAAATGGTTCATCTGTCAACTTCAAGGAATCAAACTTCCTCACAACTACTAGCACGTGCCTTCTATTTTTCATAACAGAGTTTTACCTTATAAGTCACATCAACTTTCCAAATATCAATTCTTCCCTTATGTTCTTCTAGGTCATCAATAGTGTTATCCACACAATCCATGTGTTCAATGATCAAACCACACAGTTGTAGGTACACCAATATCTTCCAATGAGTTGTCTCAATTGTTATCTTTCCATCCTTTTCATACACTTCTACAATAAGTCTTTCCAAAAAGCCAAAACATATCTCAAACAAATCATCAATATTAGAGTCTACCAAATCACAATGGCCTCAAGTCAAATTCTACTACTTTCTCCCTTTTAAGTCGACACTCCTTTGCATGGTCCATCTCATATTGCAACAAGGTTCATCTTTATGCTCTTCAAATTTCAATCATCAATCTGAACCAATTAGTAGGCTTCAATATCATAATCATCAAGGTCTTTATATCTCCCTCTTTCCATATGAGGTTAGTAATATTCTTTCCACTTAATAGTCTTATTTGATATATACATAAAAATGCTCCTTCCTTTAGAGTCTTCATGTTATGTTCCTTCAAGTCTTTCATCTGCTTATTCAAGATTTAGATAGACCTTGCCTTGACAACAATGTAAACTTTGAAATGGGAACTATAAACTCAAAGCGGGAACTCTGGCAAAAACCCCCAAAAAAAAATAAAAAACAGTGCTAAAAATGAAAAGTGTGTATACTAGAACGATGGTTTTTTTTTAGGGTCAATTTTGAACATGTTTTAAAAATGGCAGTGAAAACAAAATTTTCATGCAAAAAACACCCTGAAAACGAAAAGTGTTGGTATTGGAACGATTTTTTTTTAGGGTTAATTTTCAACATTTTTAAAAAATGCTAGTAAAACCAAATTTTTATGTGCAAAAAAACAATTGTTAATCAACAAAAAAGCACACTAATGTTTTTGGTAGAATAACATTTTTCTTTCCTAAGTATAAATTCAACATGTTTTAGTAATGACCATAAAGATAAAATAATGGGATCTGAAATACATTAAAATTATATTATTTTTCATCCATGTTGTTAAACATATAATAACATCGATTCAACAGAGCGAACTGTGGCGGATTAGGATTTTGTCAGACCCTACAACGGTAGACCTGCTCAGACCATGGCGCTTCCACAACAGTTTCTCTGCACCACTGACAATAACATACGACAACAAATAGCACATTCGTCATGGATTACTTTCCAGGGGGGGGACTCAGAGCCTCCCCCCAGCGCTCATAGAGAACTTCAGACTCAGAATGAAAATGAAGGGACATCAGTATTGAGTCAGACTACCATTAGGACAAAGTAGGCAAAACAGATTAACCAAGGCAAATAGAAAAGGCCACAGGAAGCAACAGAAATGAACCAGAATACGCAGACAAATAATGCAGGAAATGATGAGGTTCCTAAAGCAACCTCGGCAACCTGCAAACCTATTGTAGCAGAAAGACCAAAGATTGAATTACCAAGTCAAAGGATCAACACCCAAATCTAGTTCATGAAGGATCATGCTTTAATCGAGAAATTTATTGGCTTCTGGCCCACGGAGAAAGCCCTGCAGGGATGGATTGCAGCCAAATGGAAACCAAAAGGGCACATCACCCTACAGTTGGGACCAAAAGGTTTCTTCATGGTGGTCTTTAACTGCATAGAAGACCGGAATAGGGTAATCGATGGTGGACCCTATTTCTTCAATGATGCAGGTCTGTACCTGAGAGACCGGATTGGAAGATTCAACCCAAACAAAGAGGATTCAAGCTGGGCACCAGTATGGATACGTCTATACTCCCTTCCTCTAGATTATTGGGATGAAGATTCTCTTAAATACATTGGAAATGGCTTGGGGGAGTTCATAAAAATTGCGGAAGAGACAAAACTCAGAAGATACACTTCCTATGCCCGCATTTGTGTCTACATGCATCTCAGCAAAGCTCTTCCGGACACGGTAAGTCTATATCATGATGATTTTGAGTGGATTCAATCAATATATTATGAACATGTCCCATTCATATGTAGAAAATGTCATGCCCATGGCCATCTCTTTCGTGACTGCCCGTTAAATGTAAAACCCCCAACTTATACCTCCTCAGAGAAACTTGATTCTGAAGGATTTACCAAGGTAAACAATCGAAAAAAGAATCACAAAAAACCTGCATCATACCCTAAAAATCCTCCCGTCAATACCTCAATGCCCTCTACCAGCAATAGCTTCGACATTTTGGCTCAACCTGCATCGCTAGACTCTAAGTCCCCCATGCCCTCCACAGAGCCACTTAAGTCGCCCTCTAAATTCAATCCCACAGACTCAGGGCATGTTCAAAAGCCCTCGCAGACCAAAGAAATCACCACCTCCATTCCCAATGTGATTCCAATCTAGAAACCTCATGGTATGGACATTGACATCTCTCAACAAGAACCCAATGCTTCTACGGACGATTTGGGGGAAAGCAGTGAGCCCAAGCATATGGAAGAAGAGCCTGAAAGTATAGACATAGGCGATCTGGACATATTTGGCCTAGAGCAAGCTTGCAGAAACAAAGAATTTGACAAAATCCCAGAAAGACAACTCGAAAGTTTGGAAGTTATTCTTTCCAGAGCACATCAGCAAAGATCTCTAGGTATTCAACCAGGGAGTCAATGGGATGGGAAAAATATTCCTAAAGACACCAAGAAATGAGGAAGAAAGATAGACCTACAAAGAACCATCCACATTGGGGAAATGTTGGTGGACTTAGGAAAATATTCCAAGCTAACAAAGTATTATCGTCCCCTCCCCGATACTGAATTATGAAGCTCATATCTTGGAATATAAGAGGGTTAAATAGCCCTGGGAAGTACAGGATGATCAAAAATATGATACAACAGGAGAAACCTCAAATTTTCTTCATGCAAGAGACAAAATGTAATACTACCACACTTGGCCAAACTCTCTCCAAAGCTTGGCCAGGCAGTCAATCAGTCGTAGTGGACGCCTTGGGAGCCTCAGGAGGACTAGCAATAGCATGGGATGAATGAGCTATCACACTCACTAACATCCATGCGAGTCATCATTTCATTCAAGCCACCTTCCATATTATAGGGACCAATGTACATGGTCATTTCACCAATGTCTACTTTCCCCAAGAAGCAATGAATAAGTTAGCAATTCTGAATACGTTAACTTTGCTCAACTCCACCAGAATACATCTGCTCTGGATAACAGGAGGTGACTTCAACATGATTACTAAACTGGAGGAAAAAAGTGGAGGTAGAATCAAACTGGATAGTGAAAGTACCCACTTAAAGAATTTCATACAAAACAACTGGCTTATTGATATGCCATTCAATAATGGTATCTACACATGGAATAATAGAAGAGCAGGTACCCAGCAGATTGCCTCCCGTCTTGACAGATTCCTGCTTTCAGACAATGCCATCCATATTGGAGGAGATCTTTCTGCCTCGATCTTACCTCTATCTAGCTCAGATCATTGGCCCATCTTGCTTCAATGGCAAAGACCTGGGAACACCACTCGAAGACCCTTCCGCTTTGAAGCCTTCTGGCTGATGCATCCAGACTTCCTTAATCTGGTCCATTCAGCATGGAAAAGCTTCAGTCCCCGAGAAGGAACAAAAATGTTTCAATTCCAACAAAAACTCAAACATCTCAAAAAGAACATCAAGCAGTGGAACCAACTGACCTTTGGAAATATCTTTCAAGCTCAGAATGCTTTAGCTTAGGAAATGAAAAGAATCTAGCAGACAATAATTACTGAAGGAAGAACTGAAGCCCTCTCAGAGCAGGAAAAGCTCCTTCAGAATCAGATTGCAGAAAGAGAAAAGCAAGAGGAGATACTCTGGAAACAAAAATCTTGAGTCAGATGGCTAAAGGAGGGAGAGCGGAATACAAAATTTTTCCACTGCACCACCATACAGAGAAGAATGCACAACAATATCACTCATATTTAGAATCAGCAAGGAGAACGATTGGAAAAACATGAGGATATTGAAAAAGAGATCCTTACATATTTCAAAAAAGTGCATCAAGAACCACAAGTCAACCGACAGACAGCTATAGAAAAGATTATCCAGAACATCCCGAGAATTATAACAGAAGAACACAATCAACTACTCCTTCGTCCGATATCTCTACAGGAAGTCGAATCAGCAATGCAACAGCTCAAGGAAGGAAAAGCACCTGGTCCAGATGGTTTTACCTCAAACTTCTTTAATAACTTCTAGGATCTCATTAAAGAGGAAGTCTGGCAGGTAGTAGAAGAATCCCAGACTCTTCGCTGGATGCTTCCCTCACTGAATGTGACTTTTATTGCTCTCATCCCCAAAGAAGAGCAATCTATAACTCCGGACAAATTCAGGCCTATCGCTCTCTGTAATGTTATATACAAAATCATATCTAAAGTTATCGCTTCCCGCCTGAAGCCGCTGCTACCCATGCTCATCTCGCCAGAACAATCGGGATATGTGGAAGGGAGGCAAATCACAGATGGCATCATTCTCACCCATGAGATCATACACTCCTTGAAGCATCTCAAAAAAGCAGGTATGCTCCTCAAAATTGACCTTTCAAAAGCATTCGATAAGTTAAGTTGGACTTTCATCCAGAAGATGCTAACAGCCTTTAGCTTCTCTCCTCCATGGGTCAGATGGGTTATGAGTCTTATATCCTCTACTTTGTTCTCCATTCTCGTCAATGGAATTCCTTCCACCCCCTTTCATCCCTCTAGAGGCATCCATCAAGGAGATCCCCTTTCCCCCTTTCTATTTGTCCTAATGGTGGAAGGGCTAGGTCGAATTATAAAAAATGCACTTCAATCATAGTAGCTCAAAGGAATCTCCTTCCCCAATACCCCTGCGTTCACTCACCAACAATTTGTGGACGATAATATGTTGTTTGGCCACCCCTCGGTTCAAGAGGCCCTTAAATTCAAATCCCTTCTAAATGAGTTCTCTGAAGCATCTGGAGCCAACATAAATAATGTCAAATCCCAAATCTTCTTCTTTCATACACCCGCTATCACTCAATCATCTATAGCCCATATTCTTGGCTTCTCGATCACCTCTCTCCCTTCTAAATATTTGGGTGCCCCCATGACTGATTCTGCTTTAAAGCACTCCTCCTAGCAAGTGCTCCTAGAAAAATTTGAAGCTCGCCTTTCCTCCTGGACTTTCAGAGCCCTAAATATGGCTAGTCATCTAGTGTTAGTCAAAGCTGTCCTACAATCCATGCCTCTTTATCTCTTCTCTGTTTTGGCAGCACCAAAATGGGTGCTTAAGAAAATCAAAAATCTACAGCGGAATTTTTTATGGGGATCCTTGGGACAAGATAGAAAATGGCACTGGTAAAATGAACAACAGTGTGCCTTCCAAAAAATTCTGGGAGTACTGGCCTCCGAGACCCTCAACATAGCAATGCAGTTATGGGAGCAATATTATGGTGGAAATGGCTCTCTACTCCGTAGACACCTTGGGCCACCCTCTGGACTGCCAAATATGCAAACAACCGACCACCAAATGAGTTAATTTGACTCACAGAAATGGAAAAAGGTTCCTTAATCTGGAATGCGGCTAGTTAGCACAAAGCTATAATCCAACAACACAGTTTCTGGGAAATAAGGGATGGCAACACTGCACGCTTTTGGGGTGACTCCTGGTGATAGAGGGAATTACTCATGATGGGGGCACAAGTCTAGTCACTGCGAGTCACACTAGCATTTCATCTTCAACCTCTGCGAGTCATGTTGGAGATGAGCCTTCAGCCGCTGCAAGTCATGCTGGGGGCACAAGTCTAGTCACTGCGAGTCACACTAGCATTTCATCTTCAACCTCTGCGAGTCATGTTGGAGATGAGCCTTTAGCCACTGCTAGTCATGCTGGGGGCATAAGTCTAGTCACTGCAAGTCACACTAACACTTCATCATCAACCTCTGCGAGCCATGTTGAATATGAGTCTTCAGCTGCTGCAAGTCATGTTGGGGGCATGAGTCTAGTCACTACGAGTCATACTAGCAAAGAGTCAGTCGAGTCGCCAATTCTGATAGAGGGAATTACTCCCCTAGGGCTTTTTGGGTTGAAACCCTAGCAGACTGAAAGTTATCTATTCAAAGAAACATGCATTCATACAGCCATTATGCTATTATAAGCAAATTATATGATAAGGGTATGTACCTTTGGTCCTACGTTTGAGAAGGCCTTTAGGGTCCAAACCCTTCTTGGAGTTCCCTTCTTCTCTTTTGTCCTGCAAAACAACCAATTCAAAGAACACAGTAGTATATGGACAAAAACTTATAAAGAAATCATCTTCATGTTACAAAGAAAGGTAGTTAGTTATGAAATCCAAACAACCTTTTATATATGAATTCTAAACATGAATATCATTAACATAAAGAAGATTCATTTCGGGAACCAAGACATGTGTTTCTTTTATTATAGACAAATAAAGTACATAAAAAGGAATATTTTCACCTGAGTCACCTTCAGCAGGCTCCAAGCAAAGCTTCCTTCCGGATCCGTTCCAGCCTCAAGCCTCTAACAAACTCCTTCCATGACTCTCTCCATGATGTCATAAATGGTGGATGAACATCAACACACAAGGAAACAAAGGTTTCCTGTACAAAATGGGGGAAGTGCAGAAGGCACAAGGGACTTCAGACCTAGTCAAGGGAAAAATCTCAGCATAACCTTTCTCTCTCTTCTCTCCTCTCTCTTCTCTCCTCCTTTAGGCCTTCCCTTTGAGGTCTTTTTATACCATCTCCAAAGGAGTTTTTTAGTTAGGAGTTGGTTGGGAACAGTTGGGCCACGGGCACTAACAAGTGATCAGCAGGTAAAACCGACGATCTTCGCCTGAAAATAAGGAGTTTTATATTTTTTTAAGTGTTTTAATACATACACGCGGGTTGGCTATACACATAACCGCATATACACGCGTTTAACTCAGGGCAATGTCGCGTATAAGGGATAAAACATTGTTTTTTAAATTTTAGGACCAGGTCTGGAAGGAGGGGTTGCCCTAGGCCATGAGTACAGCATCACAAACCATAAGAGTGAGATTTGGAGCTATAACACCTGGCAGCAAATACCCAAGCTAAGCAACCTGTTCAAACCTCAAAAAACAGAGGGTTGGGAAGAGCCTCAGATGGATAAAGTTAGCAAGCATTGGATGCCTACCCTCAATCAGGGATACAGACAATGGCTCCGTGTGGCCCACTTCATCACGCAAGGAACAAAGTCTATATATAGGGAATTGGACACAGAGCTTACCAATCGGAAAATTAGGTTTTCTGACAAGAAGGATATAATACATTGGGGGTATAATTCACGTGGTACCTTTACCACACAAGAGGCATACAAACTATTGATTGGCAATCAAACAGTTAAGGATCCTCTTTGGGATAAAGTATGGTCACCCAATATTTGGCCCAAAGTATCTACTTTCCTCTGGCTATTATGTCAAAAAAGAATACTCACTTGGGACAACCTATGGAAAAAAAGCTTCCACGGGCCCTCAATATGCCCCAACTGTAAACAACAGGAAGAGACCATCCAGCACCTCATGAACACATGCAATTTGGCAAAAAGACTCTAGGAAAAAGCAATCTTTAGATGTCAAAAAGAAGGAAGATTTAAAAAGGACATCACCAACACCATCCGTAATTGGGCAACCAATCCATGCAAGAGCAAACTGTTAAATTCTTTGTGGAAAATCATCCCAGGTCTTCTCATTTGGTCTATATGGAAAGAAAGGAGTTGCTGCATCTTCAAAGATCAATGTACACCAATAGAGGTCCTATGGAGCAACTTTTGCAATAATCTTCAGGAAACCTTAATGCTCCAAACTTGGCATGAAGAGGACTTCCCTACCCTTCCACAGGAGCAGAATATATGGACAAATTGGAATCTTCAGATTAAACAGGTACAGGCGAAACATAGTAAATCATCTTCACCTCACCATACTCCCAGCAAATGGATCCCTCTGCCACATAAAATGATTCAATTAAACTTCGATGGGGCCTCCAAAGGCAACCCAGGCAGGGCAGGATATGGAGGAATATTTAGGGATCACAAAGGCAAACCTCTATTAATTTTCCTGGGCTCAATTGGATGGGATACAAACAACTCTGCTGAGCTAGAGGGGCTGTGGCAAGGGCTTCTTCTAGCTCAACATCATGGCTTCTTTCCCTTGGTAATAGAAGGCAACTCTTAGATTCTTATCAATATGGCTAAACAAATTCTTCAGTGGACCCCTGCATACAAAGTGGTCAGTAGATGGAGATTGGCAGAATGTTTAGAGCTCATTGAACAATGGCTCATAACTAACAGAGCAATTACTTTCAAACATATCAGAAGAGAAGGCAACAAAGTGGCTGATCTCCTGGAAAATTTAGGGGTGGACAGTGATCGAACTCTACACACAGGTTCATTCAACATAATAATCATTGCTTCCCAGCTATAGGAATTTCATGAACTGGTACAAAACGAAGTGGCCCCCCCAGATGCGGGTGATTAATCTGAATTTAATGGAGATTAGACATGAAGATGGCAGATGGCCAAGACACATGGCCACCCGCGTCCCCATCCATGTCAATTTATGGCCAGCCACTGTTAACCTACAGGCGCCATTAAGCTGGTGCTCAAGTCGAGACGCTCGCGGTAGACTTAAGGCTATGGCTTCTACAAGCCTGCACTCATTCACCCCTTCCCCACTAAATTGCTCTTGCCCCCCTGATGCTGTGGATCCAAGCTCTCGCATGACAATAGGGAGGCGTTGTTGGCTTCTCAGCTGTGTTGATTTGGGTAATGGCTTCCATTTCTCCCATACTGTTCATTGTGCTCTGAATTCTTCTCAAAATAACATTGTTCCTCACCTAAATATCTCTATCAACTCCAGCGTAAACTCTGCCTCACCCTCTGCAATCAGTGCTAATACTATTGTCATCTTGGCCCACACCATTTACAGCCATCCTACCCGGAGATCCATACCGCATCTTCACCACCAGATGCACAGCAGGAGAGGCAGTAGCCACGACAGAAACATTCCCCCCCCTTCGCTGCCTCCTCCTGAGCCAACGACCCATTCTTCCTACCCTTCATTTTCTCCGTCCAGAGGTCATTTCTCTGGCAGATATCCTGCCACCTATAGCGGAAGAGGTCGAGCCCAAGCCTATGGTGCTAGCAGAATGAACGTAGCAACTCAAGCAACTAACTCCCCTGCCCCCCCTCATCTGTCGCATCACTCAACCCAATTCCGCTTTCACAGTACCTTGAATCGGCCTATTATCATTGCCACTATCACAGTGGCTTTTAGTGAAGAAATTCGACCGCAGGATGAGCAGGATGCTCAGACCCATGACCCAGTCCCAGAGACAGAGGATAACAACAAGCAGAAGAAGGCAAAGGAGAAGCAAGCCATCAGCGGACGGAAACGCTCGGACAGCAGGTCTACTTCGCTCAGTCGTAAAGATGGCCATGACAGCACTCCGCAGGGTGAGGACATCTCTGGAGGCAAGCATGCAGTCGAAGGAAGTTTGGGTGGCACATAAGAGGACGGGGGAATCCCTGGTGGCACGTTTGCAATGGTGGAGGACTGGGATGAGTACAGATGTTTCATTACGGAAGAGCCTCCACAAAGCGACACCTACCCAAGAGGGTCCATGCAGCCTGCTGTTCAAGATGCCAAGTTTCTTTTTCATTGATTCATGGGGTTTTTTTATTGATTTTTCAAACTATGTGGTTAATTTTGGTAAAATTACTTAGATGTTTATGTTGGTTTTGAACTGGGACCCCTGTGTGGGCATCTTTTTTTGGGTTTACTCAGACTGGTTTCCCCTCGGTGGGCAGTCCTATTTTAGTTTTTATTGACTAATCATGACATAACTCTGTTCAGCACCGCAGAGGATGGAGCATCGTTGTATTTTTACTGTTTTTTTTAAATAGAATTAACATTACTTAGAAAAAAAAAAACAAACAAACAAACAAACATATAATAACATCGCACTAAAGATTGCTAAAATTCTAATTGTTTTCAACCATAACATTAAAGATACAAAAAAATGAATTTTTTTCAACCATAAAATTAAAAAACCATGACATTATGAACAAATTACATGACTAAATTAATCAAAATGTCATTATTTGTATATTGAATTAAACATACATTATATCTCTAATTTAATGTTGCATTGTATATATTCTAAACAATTAAAATCATCATAATTAAGACATATAATATAACAACATAAAAATGACTCATAACTTATGATTTAACATCATATGGAAATCAAAAATTTTATTTCAAGATGCGATGCAAATATCAGTTATATAAATTGTCTTAGACAATTATTCAAAATCAGTCATATTTTCTTGCACACCATTAGAATTCACATCTTCAGATGAATGAATGGATGCAGACGAATATGTTCCATATTCTTCTCTTTCATCAACTAGTGCCCCATCTGAGTCCACATGCATGCCCACCATTTCAGGTTTCAAAATTCTTCTGGATCTACAACTGGTTTCAGCAAACTCCGATCTCAACACTGTTCCTTCTGGTAATAACCTTTTCAGAATCTGTATCGTCTTGAAGTGAAGATTTTCTCTCTTTGTTAAATTGAAGTCATAAACAAGTATGTCAACATCCTCCAATTTTAAGAGGTCTGTGTGGCAACGATTTATATTTGTACCCTTTTTTTCTCTTTCCGCTGTTTTTTTTGTCAACTACCATCTCTAGCTTATACACACCATTGAATGGGTGTGTATTTGTGGTATACCAATGTACTTCAACACCTATAACATCCTCATTTTTTGTAAAGACCTTTATAACCTTGGCAACCCAGAATGGATAGCCATTGGGATCTCCATCTGCTAGCACTGCGATCGTGCAACCCCCCTTAATATCCTGTACTGAACCCCTGTAAAGGTCTTCCATGGCTTCACGTTGTGCATGAGATCTTCTAGAACCAATATACATCTCTCTTTCCTCTGCCTGTGAAGAATTAATAATACCTTGAGATTGTTGTTGTTCAATAATGTTTATTTCCTCATGTTCATTTGACACATTTTGTGGACAAATAAATGGATTTTTCAAAGGTATATCTTCATTTGTTGTTGTTGAAATGATATCACTTTGATTATTGAAAAATGACTCCCACCAAATTGAATCAGCAATGTCAAAGTACTCATATGTATATCTAATACATTTTTAAATTTCTTCTAGGCAATCAGAATAATTTATATCTCTATTTTGTCTGCGTGCATTATGAACTTCACCAACTGATTGTAATAACAATATTTTTGATGAAAATATTGGATGATTTGGAATGAACTTCAAAAATTCCAAACCTGATGACAGTGCCCATTCTGCAGTAGTTGAATACTTCTTACCCCATATTAGTGTTTTCCCACCAATTTTTTTGATATTGTTAGGGTCCTATAATAATAGGATTCATAATTTTGAATTGACTATGGTCAGTATTGTAATATTGTGCATACCTTTGCTTTCTAAAAATGTATTCCCAAATTAAAAAAATGTAAAGAGGGTATGTCCTAAAATAACAATCAAAGGACAAAAAGAAACAAAGATGAAAAAAGGTGAAAAATATGAACCACGAAAAAGAGATAAAAATAGATCATGAAAGTGTGCAAATTCAAATTCCACTACTATTTTACTTTTTCTACAAATAATGATTATGTGTAGCTTGTTTAAAATACCATAATCCATGATAAGTCAAACAGCTTAATCTTGACTTTTCATGCTTTAAATTTAATGTTGATAGATAGAGAATAAAGATCTAGCCAAACAGTTTAATCTTGGTAGATCAATAGTTAAAATAGAGAATGATAGGGAGCTCAACAGTTTAACCTGAGCTCTTGGATGAAATAAGGTTTGAATTAGTTAGTTTCTTGTTTCAAAGAAAAATGAATAAGGGTTTGCAAGCTCAAATGCACCCATGTAAATAAGGAATAAAATGTTAAAATAGCAGATGGGTAGGTACAAGCAATTTTTACAATCATGGATAAACATCATTTGGCATATTACTAATTTCCATCCCCACAATGTGATCTATTACTAAAATCCTTCAATAATAAAGGCTCAGAGAATTTATTTGACTTTTGGTGGGACCGGACCCTTGGCTTAATGACTCATGGACATCAAGTATTGGATTTCCACCTTATTGAAACCCTTCTCATTCATGAAAACACCCTTTTCCCTTTACATCACTCATTTTACCCTACACAATCCCCTTTTCCTAAGTTTAAAACACATTTTACCTAGGGAAGATAAGACCCCCTTAACTAATTCCCCTCTTATTCAAAATACTCAAAAACCCACAAAAATGCTTTTATCCTAAGTGTAAGTGTTAAATGTTGATATTGGGCCACCACAGTGAAGAAATTCAAGCCAAACATCATATTTTACATTATGCTTACTATATTTGACCTTCCGTGCATTCATTTCATATTAACGTACTAACCTAATGTATCAGCTCCCCAATATACCTTTTTCCCATATTAAATAACTCCTTCATATATAATATCCAAACCCCGATTTAATTATAAACTATAGTTTCATTCCCCCCATTGTTTAAATTAACTCCCCGCTTCATATTTCCCCGACATAAACCTATTAACCCACCAACCATTGGTGCTGTTAAAAAAAACCCCACAAATCTTCACCATGATTTCCCTCCGTGCAGCCTCACTATGCGACAGTCGTTAGATCTCTCACCCCAGATCTGACGATGCACATCCATATTGCGCTCACTCCCTCTCTAACCTTTATCATCCTGATAGCATGCGAGATTCATGGTTTTTCTTGAGCCCGATTTTGCTATGTGTTAGCCTCTAGCATAGATCACGTTCCCTCATGGAAATACCACCCACCTACCAAAAGTGGTGCGATGGCCTCCAAAACTGCCTCCCCGCCCAATGCGAAAACCATCCACTATTCATAAAATACTTTCCCCTCCTACATATGATCGTTGCCCTTTAAAAGGTCAAGAAGCCCCATTTCATCCTTTTTCGCTCGTTTTTCTGTAAAACCTCAGCAATAAGTTTATGACACCCTAAGCCTCTGCGACCAAAATTCACTATCGTCTACCGCTTGAAGCCTCGGACACCCAATTTGAGCATCCAATTCACTTCTGCAGCCATTGTACCCTCTGCAATCACCATTCAAACCAATTTGTAAGCCAATTCACCAATTTCAAAGTATTTTGAGAAAAAACCAAAATGGCCCTCTCATTTGAAAATGTACAGTAAAAGTCAAAAGGTTACAGTGAAAGTAAAAAAAGCACAGTAAAAGGAAAAAGATAAATCAGCGAGATGAAAGAGTATCAGTAAAAGTGTATCAGATTGAAAAATCAAAGTGAATAAAAGTAGACAGCATGGAAGACAGTTAGAAAGCATACATATAAAATAAATTAATGTCAAAGTGAAGATAGATGAAAAAATAGAGCAATCAAGGTAAACAGTAAAAGTAAACATGGAGGCTGATGAGCCCCAAAAATGGATAATTATATGGGCTCATTTAGCCTCCTAATTTGACTTAATCCACCATTCTCATTAGTTTATTGCATTTTTTTTATTATATTTATGCTAATAGAGTGAATTGGGTTAGTCATTATGCCAACAAGTCTAATGTGTGCTTTATGCAGTGTTTTTGGTCAATTTGGAGACAAAATCAAAGGATTAAATGAGCACTTGGCAGCCAAATTCGTGGAGAGGATTTTTAGGAAGGTGTCCCCTTCATTTATGTGCCCTTACCTCAAATTCTCCACCATCAACTCGGAGTTCAAGGGCCACCAAATTGATTATCACAAGGGCAGCTGAGCAAGGGCTAGTAAAGGTGTTGTTAACTACAAGTTTTGGCAGCCAAGTTCCTAAAGTTTAGGAGGGCTGTTGGAGTCCTCAATTTGTATAAATAAGAAGGCTTAGGGCCTCATTTCAGTTAGTCACTTTGTAGGTAGAAGTTAGCTAGTTAGTAGTTTGATTTTTAGTCATTCTTTTAGTCATTTTTTAGGCAGTAGGTTAGCTCTGCATTTCAGCACATTTTCAAGTTTTCCTTGTGGACAGTTTTTGGAATGTAACTATTCTTTTGATCAATAAAGATGAATCCAACTTTGCACCAGCTCTAAATCTCTCTTAGGAGGCTGTATCTCTTCGGTTTGGGTCCATCTCAAGTGCCCAGTACCTCCTTTGTTTACTTTTATGTGTTTTTGCTGCATTCTTAGAATAAAATCTGCTATTTAGACTTAAATCTTCTTTTGTTATTTAGGTTGCTTTTGATGATTAAAAAGGTTTCTTATGTTCAAATTGAGTTGATAGGTTATTAATAGGGAAGATATTTAAAAAAAGGCCATCAACGACCTCTGATCTCACCTCTCCCTCAGTGGGATCGTGAGCTGGGATCAAGGTGACCTTCCTGCCAACGAAAACACAGTCTTTGCTTCGCCATGCAAGTATTAGTGTTCGATTTTTATTTGCAGAAGTTGGTTACATGTTTAGAGTCTTGATTGCTTCGCTGCATAGTTGGTATACATGGTTTCAGTGTAAATAAACTTCTGTTCCATTTCTTTGCTGTTATCTAGGTCAGATTAGGTCAAAGTAATTAGCTTCTTGATTTTCCAAGTCTTCATTTGTCTAATTCGAAAGATAACGTGCAGAGCACCTGTAATACCTCTCCATCCACCTGTACTCCATCAATCCCATCTGCTCCATCCCCTAACTTAGATTCTTGCCTCTCATTCGGTACGTTTTCACGCTGTGCCCTAGTTCCTATACTCTCACACAACATTTCTTCTCTTATCTTTGAACCAACCCAATCGCCTTAGCCACTCTTCAGCCTCATTCACCAAGTCCTGGACATCCTCACACCCCTATATCACCTCCATACCCACTCCTTCATCTTTCTTCCTCCATTCATCCTCCAAAATCCCATTTCTGAACATCCTGTAGAAAAATTACAGACATCCTGTAGAAATCCCAGAACATCTTGTAGAACCCCTGCAGACTTCCTGTAGAAGCTCATGAATGACGTTTCTTGATAGCCAAACTTTGTGAAACTCTCTGGAAGGGTGTTAGGGACCCCTTAGGCCCTCTCTGAACCTTCCTGACCTCCTCCAAGCATTTCCTCTCGCCAATCCACCTCTGCACAGTCAAAAATAGTTAAATCGCAGCATGATAATTCCGTCAACTTATTCAAAAATACAAAAAAATGCTTCTTTTTCAGATGTTACTGTAGAAGTAGCTGAGACACATGCATTTTACCTTCTTATAAGTCAATGGAATCTCTTCCAGTAGCTTGCATCCTCTTTCTTGCATCAGTAGGGCTAGCTGGTAAAATTAGGGTTTGCTAGGGTTTGCATTTCCATTCAGCTTTTTAGTTTCTTTCTGCAAGTAGATTAGCCTCCTTTGAGTTAGCTTTTATCCATCAGTTAAAAAGCTTCTTCTAAGAGCTCATAGAAGTTGGCCTAAGCTCCTAGCGAACTTGTGCCAGCTGATCAAGTGACAGTTGCGGCAAGAGCTAGTACTTGTGCATATAGCACCGTCGCTTCCAAGTTTGTTACGAACTACCGGGTTGATAAAATTAAAGAAGGAAGTCCCAGGAGTTGCAGGATTATTGCTGCAATATTGGGACCCACCATTCTTTTTGGCATCATTGCCGGGGAAGCGTCAGAGTATTAGTGATTGTTGATTTTCTTCTATTTTCTACTACAACCTTCTGCTAAGTAGTTTGTTTCATTTCCATTCTGCAATTTCATTTCCGCAAAAGTAGATTAGACATTTCCTGCTTTCATATATTAGCATTCCAATTCTACAATTTCATTTCTGCAAGCGTAGATTAGTATTTCAATTTCGCAATTTCAATTCTGCAAGCGTAGATTAGCATTTCATTCCTGCAATTTCATTTGAGCAAAATAGATTAATCCTTTCCTGCTTTCATTTCAATTCCGCATTTTCATTTCAGCAAGATAGTTAGTTGCAGTTCAATCTATTTTAGTTTTTGCAGGTACAAGCAGAAAAAAGAAACAAAAATCAACCAAAAAGATTTCATTTCATGCCTGGTAGGAGTAGAGATAAGTCAGAAAAATGATTGCACAACACCCCCACTGCTTCACACAGCCAACCTTCTCCCTTCTTCAATGGCTATGATTAAAGAACCCTTAGGTGGACCGCAAGACATATTTGAAGAACCTCAAGGGAAGAAGAAGAAGAAAACATTCCTCTGGAGAAAATGGCTACAAATAGAAATGTTGGGAGCAGTACCTTGTCCAAAAACGAATTTGCAAATCAGATGGAAGATTTCAAGAGTGATATGAGGCAGTTTCTTGCCATGCAACTGGATACCTTGCGGATCCAAAGGAAGCAAGAGGAAGACAAGAGGGCTTTGGTCATCTTTTGTCCTAGGTGCACTAGAAAGCATCCTAGGAACGAATGTCCAATGCACTCCCTAGAAGTGTGTTTCATCTGTGAAGAATACCATCCTACGAATCAGTGCCCTTCCTTGCCTGGACTTAAAGCTGCATATCAGAGAGCCAAAGGAGCCACTAAATCACTCTATTATATGAACCAAAGGAGGCCACATGGACCCATACCCTACCAGGAGGGAATGCAAGGGACATCCCAGACCCATTATAACCCTTATCAAGCCACTTCCATGCCTTCTTGGGGTCCCCCTGCTAATTCTTCCTGGTCCACACCCCCTCCTTGGTCGTATCCTCCTCAATACCATGCTTCTCCAGTTGCTCATTCATTTCACTCTTATGCTCAGCCACAACCTCAGTGGAATGCACCTCATCAGGGGTGGAGGCCCCAGTACAACTCTCCTCCCACTCCTTTGCCTCCACCACCTGCCCAACCACAACCCCATCCACATCCATCTCGAATATACACCCCCACTCAACTACCCATACCACCATTTCCAAACCCACACATTGGAATAGCTCAACCCAATTGCAAAGCTGAGGCACAACATGTCCAAATGACTCCTCTTGAGCTCAATGATCTTCACCATAGCTCAGGAAGAGTATTGCAAAAAAGAGATTATCCTGCAAGTGTTGAAGGACCACATCCAGCAAAAGAAGATTCAAAAGAGGAGATCAGAGAACAATGGGCTGCACTTGATGAAGAGAAGGCATCAAAATTAGAGATCGAGAGAGTTCTGTCATGGTCACCATCAAATCCTCCATGTATTCAAGAGAAAAATCAGCAAAAAGAGGAAGATGAGAAGGTCATGGTAGAAGGTGACATGAAGAATGATCGAGATCAGCAAAAGGACCAAGGATATCATAGCTATATTGAGATATGGTTCCAGACAGTCACTAAGTTGCAGCAGTACTCTCTTCCTCAGCTATGTTTGATCCCTTCAAAGTCAAATCATTTGGTCTCTGAAATCCGGATAACTATCAAAGCATGCATCTCAAGCCGCCACATCATTTTGTCTCTAATCTCGATGTGCACATGGCTCCATTGGAAGTATTCTTACACTTGAAAATGATTTTGTTTTTCAAGTAGGGTAGGGTAGAAAAAAAATAGAAAAAAAGAGAAAAAAAAATGAAAATAAGAAGAAAATAAAAATCTAAGGTGAAAACCTCCTCGGAGGTGCCTTAGATTGGCTCATTGATTGAAAACCTCCATGAGGCGGTCAATGGGTTGGAAAGAAGAGAAAATAAAAAGGAAATAAGATCCCTGGGTGAAAACCTCCCTTGGAGGCACCCAGGGCAGGCAATTAGGGTGAAAACCTCCTTGACGCGCCCTAACCTAATTTCCATTGAATAATTGCAGGTTGTAGCAAGGACATTGTAGGTCAGGAGGATCGCTCAAAAGAAAGACAGAGGAAGTTCTGTGTTTTCTACAGGAAGTTCTGTGTCTTCTACAGGAAGCCTACAAACAATCCAAAATCGATCTCTGAAGAGGACCAGAAGGCTAGGAATATGTCCATGAGGCCTGCAAGCATCCATGTTTCCATCCCTCACCCTTCTCCATCATTTTTTCCATCTCATTGTGCTTCTTTCCTAAAAACTGTGTGTTCTACAGGAAGTTCCTGTAGAAATTACAGGATTTCTACAGGAAGCTAGAAATGGATTTCAAAAAGGCAGTTTGGAGAACATGATAGCTTTCTCACAGGTTCATAAGTCCTCCTACAATCCTCAAACCTCTCTCCCATCAATTCCATGCCTGCATCACAGTCCAAGTTCATTTTTTCTTACCATGCAAAAAACTGCAGAATGCTTGGAAGAAAAAATGCATAGTGCTGAAAGTTGTTTTTTACCTAACTTGAAAACCATGCATCCATTTACAAAACTGTTATAGGGGGAGTTGTATAGGGACGATGGAAATATGCCCGAGCAATTTCAGCCAATTCCGGTGCATGGTTTCCAAGAAATCCGTCTCCATCACCGTCAGCCATTTTTGTATTTTCTCCATATCCGTGCATCCAATTTAAAACCTGTTTCATGGGGAGATGCATATGGGTGATAGTAACCTACAGAAGCAGTTTCAGCCAATTCTGATGCATGGTTTCCGAGAAATTGATCTCTGTAATATTCAGCCATTTTCCGTTTTCCTCAAAATCTGTGCATCCATTGATCGAAATTTTGCTATGGGAGGTGCATAATGATGATAGGAACATGCTCAGAAAGTTTCAGATCAATCCGGTCTACCGTTCGGGAGCAATGGAGAAAACAAGTTTCTGCCTTGTAAAAATTCAACATCAGTAGCTTGAGGGTGCAAGTCTGAACGTGGGAACAAATGCCTGCAGCTTAGATCCGGCTAGAGGACACCTGCACAAGGAAAACAGCCATGAATTAGCAACCAAGCCATCATGCAACCACAGAAACCAATGCATGTAGCAAATGAAAGGCCACAGCACCTCACAGCAACCACGCTCGACTTCCAGGTACGTGACTAAACTCGTTCCTCTGATTGCATGAATGTAATGTGAAAAATGCGTGAACAATGAGATGGTTGTGGTTAAAAAAATCGGTGGCCAGCCAACTGGCCACGCTCATCCAGATCAACAGTGCTCCATGGGTGAATATGACATGTGTGCTCAGCCATCTCAGGAGGAAATCTGGAAACAGGTAGTGGTGACTGTTTAACCTTCAACGTAATTGATGGGAGTGATCACAGGTAGGAAACATGATGTTTCGTGATAGCACTGCCGTCTGCATGGGCCAGCGCACATTTTTGCCACCTCACCACGAATCACACAGCAATTAAAAAATGCTCGGCTGAAACTCACAAACTGCTGTTCATTTGCACTTGCAACATCCTCAACTGAAGTATGCACAAAATGCTTAACTAGTCGTCCTCCACCAGGTTTTCTACATGTCTTCGAGATTCTGTTGCGTATCGGGCTCACTCAGAGGCACAGTGGCATTCTGCAGGAACTGCGGGGTCTTCTACAGGAAGTACAGCACAGCCTTCCAGAGCAGGGAAGCCTAGACTTTTCCACGTCGAATTTGGAGCTTGAAAAGAGGTAGGCTCAGAAAACTACTCTGCATATGATATATTTATATAAGGTGGAGAATTAAAAACACAATATTGGGTTGAAAGAAAGGAAAGTGAAGCTTAAAAGACTGCCTGTGTTTTTTTCTCCTTCTTTGGGTTATACACGGTCTCTCCGTTTTCCTGCTCTGCATCCAAAATATGCCTTTTCCTTTCTCACATTATTTTGAAAAAAGATGCAACCATAGAAGCCAACCTTTGAGAAACCAAATTTGCAAGACTGTCCACTCTCTGAAGCAAAACCTTGTGTTATAAATATTCTCTATTCTGTCAAAGGTATTGATTTTTCTCAAAAACCGAGAAGCAAATACAGTTCGAAGAAAAAATGGCAAATTGATGTTGTGAAAAAGAAGAACACGAGAAATTCCTGACTCCAGAAAGACAAACCTCAGCCATTTCTCTATTTCTGTTTTGAAAGTTGTTTCCTCCCTTCTCACCTGAACATTTCCAGCAGTCACCACACATCATGATAGGGAGATTTTTAGAAATATGGCAGGGGAAGATGAGGAGGAAATAGAAAAAGAGGAAAAGACCAAAATGGAGAAAGAAGAACTTGAAACAAAGGAGGAAATCAAAAAAGAAGATGAGAAGGAAGATCCAAAACAGAAAAGAAAAAGACTAAAGCAGAGAAGGTAGAAACTAAACAAGATGAGAAGAAAGCCAAAATAGAGCATGAGGAAGAAAGCTAACAGAGGCAGAGAAGACCAAAGAAGAGGAAAAAAGGAGGAAGAGACACACCATGAGATATCAGTGACAGCAGACCGAAACAGTGAAGACAGTTTCTACAGGAAGCTAGAAAACAACTTCTACAGGAAGCTAGAAAACAGTCGACACAGGACTTTCTACAGGAAGCATGGAAACAGGGCAACAAAAGGAGAAATCACCTGAGATTTTAGCCAGGGAGGCAGCAACTGTGCTAGCTACCCTAAGCACATCTCCAAAGCAAAAAGGGAAGAAAAAGAGGGAGCCTTCCATGTATTTTAAGGCAAGAAGGAGCATGCGGATAAAAACTGGCAAACCCAAGCGACAGTAAAAGGAGCCAATTACGATTGTGGACACCCCAGCTAAACAAAAGGAAAGGTTGCCTTCAAAAGCATCCATCACCTATGAACGGGGAAGCCCGAAAACATCCACCTGGAGAGAAAGGATGAAAACACTGGACACAAAAACCTCTCTATAGGATGCTGAGACTGTTCTACAGGAAACTCGGGCTAAGCTAAGAGAGACCGAGAAATTGGAGGAAAAAGAAGCCAAACAATCACAGGAAGAAGGAAAGACAGGGAAACATCTGATGAACAGCAAAGAGAGGACAAGTTGCAGGCTGAGGTTGAAGCTTTAACAAAACTGCTACAGGAAAAGGAGCACAAGCAGTGGGAAGAAGTAGAGAGAAAAGCATGGTTTCATGACCGAGAAGAGGACATCACTTCAGAATCTTGGCATGACAGGGAGGCCACTAGGGCCATCAAAGATGAGGAGATAGATTAGTTGCTCAGAGGATGAGCAACACTTTCAGTAGGGGGGTGATGATGAGCCCCAAAAATGGATAATTATATGGGCTCATTTAGCCTCCTAATTCGACTTAATCCACCATTCTCATTAGTTTATTGCATGTTTTTTATTATATTTATGCTAATAGAGTGAATTGGGTTAGTCATTATGCCAACAAGTCTAATGTGTGCTTTATGCAGTGTTTTTGGTCAATTTGGAGACAAAATCAAAGGTTTAAATGAGCACTTGGCAGCCAAATTCGTGGAGAGGATTTTTAGGAAGGTGTCCCCTTCATTTATGGGCCCTTACCTCGAATTCTCCACCATCAGCTCAAAGTTCAAGGGCCACCAAATCGATTATCACAAGGGCAGCCGAGCAAGGGCTAGTAAAGGTGCTGTTAACTACAAGTTTTGGCAGTCGAGTTCCTAAAGTTTAGGAGGGTTGTTGGAGTCCTTAATTTGTATAAATAAGAAGACTTAGGGCCTCATTTCAGTTAGTCACTTTGTAGGCAGAAGTTAGCTAGTTAGTAGTTCGATTTTTAGTCATTCTTTTAGTCATTTTTTAGGCAGTAGGTTAGCTCTGCATTTCAGCACATTTTCAAGTTTTCCTTGTGGACAGTTTTTGGAATGTAATTATTCTTTTGATCAATAAAGATGAATCCAACTTTGCACCAGCTCTAAATCTCTCTTAGAAGGCTGTAGCTCTTGGGGTTGGGCCCATTTCAAGTGCCCAGTACCTCCTTTGTTTACTTTTATGTGTTTTTGCTGCATTCTTAGAATAAAATCTGCTATTTAGATTTAAATCTTGTTTTGTTATTTAGGTTGCTTTTGATGATTAAAAAGGTTTCTTATGTTCAGATTGAGTTTATAGGTTATTAATAGGGAAGATATTTAGAAAAAGGCCATCAAGGACCTCTGATCTCACCTCTCCCTCAGTGGGATCGTGAGCTGGGATCAAGGTGACCTTGCTGCCAACAAAAACACAGTCTTTGCTTCGCCATGCAAGTATTAGTGTTCGATTTTTATTTGCAGAAGTTGGTTACATGTTCAGAGTCTTGATTGCTTCGCTGCATAGTTGGTATACATGGTTTCAATGCAAATAAACTTCTGTTCCATTTCTTTGCTGTTATCTAGGTCAGATTAGGTCAAAGTAATTAGCTTCTTGATTTTCCAAGTCTTCATTTGTCTAATTCGAAAGATAACGTGCAGAGCGCCTGTAATACCTCTCCATCCACCTGTACTCCATCAATCCCATCTGCTCCATCCCCTAACTTAGATTCTTGCCTCTCATTTGGTACGTTTTCACACTCTGCCCTAGTTCCTATACTCTCACACAACATTGCTTCTCTTATCTTTGAACCAACCCAATCACCTTAGCCACTCTTCAGCCTCATTCACCAAGTCCTGGACATCCTCACACCCCTATCTCACCTCCATACCCACTCCTTCATCTTTCTTCCTCCATCCATCCTCCAAAATCCCATTTCTGAACATCCTGTAGAAAAATTACAGACATCCTGTAGAAATCCCAGAACGTCTTGTAGAACCCCTACAGACTTCCTGTAGAAGCTCACGAACGAGGTTTCTTGATAGCCAAACTCTGTGAAACTCTCTGGAAGGGTGTTAGGGACCCCTTAGGCCCTCTCTGAACCTTCCCGACCTCCTCCAAGAATTTCCTCTCGCCAATCCACCTCTGCACAGTCAAAAACAGTTAAATCGCATGCATGATAATTCCGTCAACTTATTCAAAAATACAAAAAGATGTTTCTTTTTCAAATGTTACTGTAGAAGTAGCTTAGACACATGTATTTTACCTTCTTAGAAGTTAATGGAATCTCTTCCAGTAGCTTGCATCCTCTTTCTTGCATCAGTAGGGCTAGCTGGTAAAATTAGGGTTTGTTAGGGTTTGCATTTCCATTCAGCTTTTTAGTTTCTTTCTGCAAGTAGATTAGCCTCCTTTGAGTTAGCTTTCATCCATCAGTTAAAAATCTTCTTCTAAGAGCTCATAGAAGTTGGCTTAAGCTCCTAGCGGACATGTGCCAGCTGGTTAAGTGACAGCTGCGGCAAGAGCTAGTACTTGTACATATAGCACCGTTGCTTCCAAGTTTGTTACGAATTACCGGGTTGATAAAATTAAAGAAGGGAGTCCCAAGAGTTGCAGCATTATTGCTGCAATACTGGGGCCCACCAGAGGCAGTAAGGGTTAAACAGAGATGAAAACACTTTCACCAACAACAATGAAGTTTATCCAAAGTAAAGGTAAAAACAGTTAAAATAAATTTAAGGTTAAAAGATAAAATCAGAGCAAGAATGGTACATTTTCTAGAAATTTCTTATTTAAATCATAATATTGCAGAAACTATTGTGGCCAATACAAGATGCATTTTGAGAACATGGAGGAGGTTTGTGTTCCTAAAATTCCAATCTACAAAAACCTATCTCACGTTTTACACAGGTATTACAAAAAGGGAGATAAATTCATATCTTCACAGCCTATTTTTTGGACTCTTCAAAGTCCTTTTTTGACATCTTTTTGCAGAGAATATTGTGAACAGATGGAGCTAAATTTTGGGAAACTGAAAGATTTTTATCTCAATAACATACTTATCTACAATAACCTCTTTCACTTTTTACATATATATCTCGGATTGAGATATACAAATGTATCACTAGACCCTAATTTTGCATAATTTTTGGGGCAAAATGCACAAAGGAGGTAGTTAGTGACTTGGAAGCCTCATCATCAATTAAGAGTTTCTATCAAATTTGAATTTCTCTTCTTTGTCACCATCAATCCATAAATATAGTTCCAAATAGATTCATTAGTTTTGAGTGTCCTTTATTTAATTTCTATTAATGTAAAACAGTTTGAGATATTTGTAAAACCAAGCTTGATATTTTTTCAAGATATTTCAGTTTATAATTTGCATAAATACTTCTTCATTTGAAGTATCTTGGGTGGATTATTTTACATTTGTAGATTTATTTTGATCTTAAACCTAAGGGTGATTGTACCATTTTTAGGTCAACAGAATGGAGCAAGTAATAAATGCATTTCGCTACAGGATTCATGAGATGAGCCATTTGTAGTGAAGTATCTTCTTTGTTTGATATTGTTACCTTCTTATGTGTTTCATAATTTTAAATGTGTTCTAAATTTGAATGAATTAACTGGAAATATCACTCAAAATTTGTTTAAGTACATTCTGTTTTGCACAGTTAGTCATTTACATGTTTTCCTCTAATACCCGAATTTGAGAACCCTTAATTTCTCTCCCATCCAGGTTGACTTCTTTCATTCCTTCCATAGTCCGACCTAGGGAACCCTTAATTGCTCCCGAGATCCGATTTGAAACCATTCCACCATTTAGCCTTTGAGATTTGGAGTATCTCATTTATCTTGCCATGTAGACACTGTTTTTTTAACTGAATCCAGTATTGTTTGTCTGACATCCGACTCCATAGCCCAATGGTAGAAGCAAACCTATTTTCATCTAAGTAAAGTGATCCCACCACCCAAAATTTCAAACCAAAACCCAAGTTAAAGCAATAACTAGCCTAAAATCATCTTAACTAAAACAAAGTTAAATTATAAAGAGAGATCCCTCTCTGAGCATCAGGAAGGCTAGGTCCTGATCTCCAAAAGTGGTTTGTGGTTACCTCTATTATTTCTTTTTTTGACAACTTCAAAGAAATTTTGGAGTGATAACATAATTGGCAACCATACTGGGGACAACTAACATTTTCTTCAGAAATATTTTACAGGTTTAGATCTGATCTATGATGGTGGACAGTGATCAGACACACAAAGGTTAAAATCATCCACCTGGCAACTCCAAATCAATTTGACAATCAAGACTCCACTGGGGGAATGAACTTGAAAGAAAAATATGGGAAGATTAGGTTTCTAACTTGGATTGTTATCCAAGACATCATGTTTTTCTCATCAAGAAGTTTTTTCAATGTATATTGTATTTTAGAGAAGATCTTAGATTAGTTTTTAATTATTTTCCTTTGAAAATTGTAAATATAAAATCTCCTTACACATTTGAGCAGCATTCTTCTAAATCTTATGATGATCATTTTCCAATCAAGAAATCTCAAATATTCAAGAATGATCTTACAATCCGTGTACATATTCCTATACCTTGGAAGTTCCTGATAGGTATAAACCACTCATCTTACCTCCTACACTCCATGTTTTCCCTAACAATTATTACAAGTATCTCCCTAGGTTTGATGGAGAAGATGGTAAAATCACTGCCCAAAAACATATTCAAGGTTTTGAGAATTATCTAGACTTATTTGAGATTGATGAAGATGATGTTAGAATCATAATTTTTGCTCTCTCTTTGCAAAGTAGAGTAAAGAGTTGGTTCAAGAATCTACCTATTGCAAGCATCTCAAATTTCCAACAGTTTGTCAATTTTTTCCTTGATAGATGGATAATCAAAGTCAATCTTTTTGTGATCATAGAAGAATATAATCAGTTAAAAAGACAGCCAAATGAAACAATACAACAATTTTTTGATAGATTTAATCAAATTTATTATTCAATGCCATCAAATATAAGACCTCCTCCTGATTCATCTCTCTTGCATTATCCAAAAGCATTTGATCCAGAGATAGAGTTTCAGCTAAGAGAAAGAAATCCCTCAACACTAGAACAGATGCAGAACATTTCAGTAGATGTAGAAGTTAATCTGCAAATTAAAAGAGAAAAGTTGAAAGCAGGAGCGGAGAAGAACAACATTGCAGAGGTAAAACTCGACATTTTGGTAAGAAAAATAGAGGAAAGGATACAGAAGATCACCATGAAAGATAATTTTTTTGTTCAAAATCACCATGACACATTTATTTCACAAAAAGAAGAGGTTGATAGCCATGAACAAATTCCTGCTAATTCCAACTACCATAGATCAAAAGATAGATTTATAAAGCAATATGTGGAGAGGCAATCTGTTGATCTAATGTGTATGTTTGATGACATTACTTCTTTTAATGATTTGGCTAAATATGATTAGTATGATGATAATTATGTTCTTCAAATCCAAATAAATTTACAGAGCAATCAAAAACTAGTTTGGGAAATAAAGAAATTCAATTTCAGTGGCTTGAAAACAGTGATCATCTTATTCATATCAGCTATGAAAGTGAGGAAGAAATTGCAGAAAATTTGGAAATAAGTGAAGCTTCTTTGCCTCTTTGTTTTTCTTCATTTCAGTTCATCATGGAAAACTTTAAAGTAATAAAAAATCGGCAATCTTTAGGTATTGATATTGACAACAAAGAAGACAATGAAAATCTTAATCAGGATTCTTCAGTTTCACAAGTGCAGTTATCAAATTCTATTGAGACGTCTGATCAGATGACACAGGAAAGTTCTATACCACTATGTTTTGAATCATTTCAATTTTAAAGGAAATATGGTATAATATCTCCAAAGAAAAGGATGAACAACATGCAGAAATCCATGAAGTCCGATTAAAACCCATATGTAATAGGTTGCAGCAATCCTTCCATGTTTTTTATGATCCAATAGCTGATATGTTAGATGATGAATGCAATTAGAATTTTTCTCCATTAACTAACTATGAGATTCAAAATCAAGATGATAAAGGTTTCACCAGACAGACATTTCAATCAATAGAAATATCATCACAAAGCTTATCTAAAAATCTGCAGGGTGATAAAGATGAAAATGACATTTCACTTTCATGGCATGGAGGCCATCCAGAACAATTGTACAGTTGCTTAGATCAGTTAAACATTAGTGTATATATCTTGGAAGATCCTTTTGTACGGTTTCTAGAGTCAACAAAGGAAATCATGTATTTCCTTATCTTCTCATTTGCTGACAAGGTTATAATTGGTTTTAGAATCTTTGTTTTGATCACAAACAAGCAAATGCAGCAAAATGCATCAAATTACATAATGCTTGAATGGTTGCATTGGCTGTTTCACTTTACCTAACTAGCAGTTGAACAGCTGATTATAGTAAGTAGGTAGGAATTCAATTTATTTTAATTTTCAGTTTTCAGCAAGTTATGAAATAATTAATTAGAAGTTAAAGCTTGGAAATAGGTCCTAAAGATCTTGATGATCTTTTAGTTTGGTTTGAGAATTGTAGTACCTTCTTTCAGTTTCAGATCAGATTTCAGTTTGCAGAAAAGGGTGTATTTTTAGTTCAAGAGTTTCAGTCAAAGATATTATACAACAAAGCATACACATGTTTGGGATTGGCCCAATGGATCAGGCTACTAGTCAACGGTATTATTGACATTTCACAAGGAGATGCCATCCCCATGTGGAGCCACTGTTAGGGTCCTATAATAATAGATTCATAATTTTGAATTGACTATGGTCAGTATTGTAATATTGTACATACCTTTGCTTTATGCAAATGTATTCCCAAACTAAAATTTTTTAAAGAGGGTATGTCCTAAAAGAACAATCAAAGGAAAAAAAGAAACAAAGATCGAAAAAGTGAAAAATATGAACCCCCCAAAAAGAGATAAAAATAGATCATGAAAGTGTGCAAATTCAAATGCCACTACTATTTTACTTTTTCTGCAAATAATGATTATGTGTTTCTTGTTTAAAATACCATAATCCATGATAATTCAATCAACTTAATCTTGACTTTTCATGCTTTAAATTTAATGTTGATAGATAGAGAATAAAGATCTAGCCAAACAGTTTAATCTTAGTAGATCAATAGTTCAAATAGAGAATGATAGGGAGCTCAACAGTTTAACCTGACCTCTTGGATGAAACAAGGTTTGAATTAGTTAGTTTCCTGTTTCAAAGAAAAATGAATATTGTTTGCAAACTCAAATTCACCCATGTAAATAAGGAATAAAATGTTAAAATAGCAGATGGGTAGGTACAAGAAATTTTTACAATCATGGATAAACATCATTTGGCATATTACTAATTTCCCTCCCCACAATGTGCTCTAGTACTAAAATCCTTCAGTCATAAAGGCTTAGAGCATTTCTCTAACTTTTGGTGGGACCAGACCCTCAGCTTAATGACTCATGGACATCAAGTATTGGATTCCACCTTATTGAAACCCTTCTCATTCATGAAAACACCCTTTTCCCTTTACATCACTCATTTTACCCTACAAAATCCCCTTTTCCTAAGTTTAAAACACCTTTTACTTAGGAAAGATAAAACCCCCTTAACTAATTCCCCTCTCATTCAAAATACTCAAAAACCCACAAAAAATTCTTTTATTCTAAGTATAAGTGTTAAATGTTGATATTGGGCCACCACAGTGAAGAAATTCAAGCCAAACATCGTATTTTACATTATGCTTACTATATTTGACATTTCGGGCATTCATTTCATATTAGCGTACTAACCTAATGTATTAGCTCCCCGATATACCTTTTTCTCGTATTAAATAACTCCTTCATATATAATATCCAAACCCCGATTTAATTATAAACTATAGTTTCATCCCCCGCATTGTTTAAATTAACTCCCCACTTCGTATTTCCCTAACATAAGCCTATTAACCCACCAACCCTTAGTGTCGTTAAGGGAAACCCCACAAATCTTCACCATGATTTCCCTCCGTGCAGCTTCACCGCGCAACATTTGTTAGATCTCTCACCCCAGATCTGACGATGCGCACCCATATCGCACTCACTCCCTCTTTGACCTTTATCAGTTCAATAGCACGTGAGATTCGTGGCTTTTCTCCGACCCGATTTTCCCTCTAGCATAGATCGTGTTCCCTCTAAGAAATACTGCCCACCTGCCAAAAGCGGTGCGATGGCCTCCAAAACCACCTCCCCGCCCAATGCGAAAATTGTCCACTATTCATAAAATACTTTCCCCACCAAAATATAATCATTGCCCTTTAAAAGGCTGAGAAGCCCCATTTCATCCTTTTTCACTCGTTTTTCTGTAAAACCTCAGCAATACGTTTACGACACCCTGAGAATTTGCGACCAAAATTCACTGTCGTCTATCGCCCGAAGAAGCTTCGGACACCAAATTTGAGCATCCACTTCATGTCTGCAACCATCGTACCCTCTACAATCACCATTCAAACCAATTTGCAAGCCAATTCACCAATTTCCAAGTATTTTGAGAAAAAACCAGAATGGCCCTCTCATTTGAAAATGTACAGTAAAAGTCAAAAGGTTACAGTGAAAGTAAAAAAAACACAGTAAAAGGAAAAAGATAATTCAGCGAGATGAAAGAGTATTAGTAAAAGTGTATCATATTGAAAAATCAAAGTGAATAAAAGAAGACAGCATGGAAGACAGTTACAAAGCATACAGATAAAATAAATTCATGTCAAAGTGAAGATAGTTGAAAAAACTGAGCAATCAAGGTAAACAGTAAAAGTAAACATGGAGGCAGTAAGTGTTAAACAGAGATGAAAACACTTTCGCCAACAATAATGAAGTTTATCCAAAGTAAAGGTAAAAATAGTTAAAAGAAAATTAAGGTTAAAAGATGAAATCAGAGCAGGAATGGTACATTTTCCATAAATTTCTTGTTTAAGTCATAATTTTTCAGAAACTATTGTGGCCAATACAAGATGCATTTTGAGAAAATGGAGGAGGTTTGTGTTCCTAAAAGGCCAATATACAAAAACCTATCTCACTTTTTATACAGGTATTACAAAAAGGGAGATAAATGCATATCTTCACAACCTATTTTTCGGACTGTGCAAAGTCTTGTTTTTGACATCTTTTTACAGAGAATATTATGAATAGTTGGAGATGAATTTTGGGAAACTGAAATATTTTTATCTCAATAACATACTTATCTACAATAACCTCTTTCACTTTTTACATATCTATCTCGGATTGAGATATACAAAGGTATCACTGGACCCTAATTTTGCAGAATTTCTGGGGCAAAATGCACAAAGGAAGGAGGTAGTTAGTGACTTGGAAGCCTCATCATCAATTAAGAGTTGCTATCAAATTCGAATTTCTCTTCTTTGTCACCATCAATCCATAAATATAGTGCCAAATAGATTCATTAGTTTTGAGTGTCCTTTATTTAAGTTCTATTAATGTAAAACAGTTTGAGATATTTGTAAAACCAATCTTGATATTTTTTCAAGATATTTCAGTTTAGAATTTTTATAAATACTTCTTCATTTGAAGTATTTTGGGTGTATTATTTTACATTTATAGAGTTATTTTGATCTTAAACCTAAGGGTGATTGTACCATTTTCAAGTCAACATACTAGAGCAAGTAATAAATGCATTTCACTACAGGATTCATGAGATGAGCCATTTGTAGTGAATTATCTTCTTTGTTTGATATTGTTACCTTCTTATGTGTTTCTAAATTTGAATGAATTAACTAGAAATATCACTCAAAATTTGTTTAAGTACACTTTTTTTTGCATAGTTAGTCATTTACCTATTTTCCTCTGATACCCGGATTTGAGAACCCTTAATTGCTCTCCCATCCCGATTGACTTCTTTCATTCCTTCTAGAGTCTGGCCTAGGGAACCCTTAATTGCTCCCTGGATCCGATTTGAAACCATTCCACCATTTAGCCTTTGAGATCTACAGTAACTCATCTATCTTGCCCTATAGACATTGTTTTTAGAACTGAATCTAGTCTTGTTTATCTGACATCCAACTCCATAGCCAAATGGTAGAAGTAAACCTCTTTTCATCTAAGTAAAGTGGTCCCACCACCCAAAATTTCAAACAAAAACCCAAGTGCAAGAAATAACTAGCATAAAATCATCTTAACTAAAACAAAGTTAAATTATAAAGAGAGAACCCTCTCTGAGCATCAGGAAGGCTAGGTCCTGATCGCCAAAAGTGGTTTGTGGTTACCTCTATTATTTCTTTTTCTGACAACTTCAAATAAATTTTGGAGTGATAACAGATACGAAATTGATGTTGGAAGCTAACGTCATTAAGTTTTTCAATGCATCTCTCCTCACCATTCGATCCCAGAATAAACCTTCGCATGTCAACAGTTTCTTCCAACACATCAAAAGTAGGCTCTGGCATGTATGATTTCTTAATACATTCAATTAAAGATGGCAAGATCCCAACTTCCTTCCTCCTCAATGTGACTGAAAAACGACTGAACATCTGATCAATATGGTCATGAGTGTGCCCAACAAGAAGGAAACCAACCTTTACCTTCTGAAAAATTCTCAATTCAACAAGCATGTTTAGATATCCAAAAACAACCTGATTTTTGTTTTCACGACAAATGTTGTCTAATTGTCGATACAAAACTTCAGGAAGATTACCATATCAATGAGAAAGCACATCATGCATTATGGTTATTGCTATATTTGCATCATTATGAATATTTGGAGCTGTGAAGTACATCATTGGCAACATTTTCCCATTGAAGACCATACAATCAACCAAGTGATACTGAATAAAATTTTCCTCTTGTAAATTTTTGGGTGTGCGAACAAAATGTGGTAAAAGTGTTTTCTTCTAGTCCATACCATCAATTATCAAACCCAAATATTTATTTGGATATCATAACACTTATTTCAATTCTTGTACAACTTTTTCCTTTCACTTGTTTTTTGTTCGCGATGCTCCTGAAGTTCTTTGACAATTAAATCTACATAACATAAAAGAAAGCCATTAAGAAATATGTTTTCATAGTTGATGACTATACAATTTTAAAATTTAAAGTTATGAATGCTTACCTCTTTCTGACCCTTTGCATTTGTCCCCTTTTTATTTAAGAGAAGCACATGTACTGCGAATCCCCATCCTGGTCTTCTTAGGAATACGGACATTGTTGAATTCTTTCTTCCATACCTTCACAAAATATTGTTATGTAATAAACCGACCATGTCCCTCAGCACCTTGTGCATATTCTTTGTATAAGTTGTAGATTTATCGCCTTGAAAAATTATATGGAATATGTATTGTCTCTCTATTTGGCATACACTCTCCATGCTTTGAAAAGAAATCTTTCATCCATGACATTGCAGTATTTGATAATGGCCCAAGTTGTCGTTTATGGTGTATTTCTGAATAAAATATGGGATCCTTTTCCAAATTTTCTTCGATTCTCGAGAGACGAAAATTACCCATTGAATGAAACATTTTGAAAGCCTTTCTACAGATAAATAAAGACCCAATATGATAATCATAACCTGACTATGTAGATTGCATGCACCCAACTAAATATGAATCTTGCATGCTTTTATTCATTGACAAATATCTCTTCCTTTTCTCTAATGCAAATTTTAAATCCATATGTTTCAAGCAATCTCTTTTACAACATTCACTTGAAATGAGAACGTTGATAGAACTTCTTCTCGTCAGATATTCTACTCTACCCCTTTTATAACTAGAACATCTTGCATTGATATGAAAAGGTCTGCTCCTACTCCTCGATACAATATTTCTTGGCAACATCTTCATCGTTGGATCATCATTTGTATAAGCATTTTCATCATCATTTTGAGGAATGTTATCCACACTATGATCAGTTATTCTTTTTAAACACGAACTTGGAGGATATTCTTCATCTTCCCCTTCTTCAGTTCTGCTGTCATAGTCCTTAGAATTGGGACTAAATGGAAAATTTGACTCAATGTTTATTGGATATTCTTCCTCATGTGCATTGTCAGTGTTGCTCTCATAGTCCATAGAATTAGGACTACGTCGAAAATGTGATTGTTTACTTACTGAAAATGCTACATCCTATCCTTTGTCACTAATACTCTCATAGTCCTTAGGATTAGGACTAAGTGCTTCATCCGGTCCTTCATCACTACTCCTCTCATAGTCCATAGGATTAGGACTAAGAGGACACCGTGAAAATCCATTCTTTTGAAATTTTTCATCATGCTCTTCATCACTGTTACTCTCATAGTCCATAGGATTAGGACTAAGTGGACACCGTGACACTCCATTCTTTTGAAATTCGTCATCATGCTCTTCATCACTGCTTCTCTCATAGTTCATTAGATTAGGACTAAGAGGACATCGTGACACTCCATTCTTTTGAAATTTTTCATCATGCTCTTCATCACTGATGCTCTCATACTCCATAGGATTAGAACTGAGTGGACACCGTGACACTTCATTCTTTTGAAATTCTTCATCATGTTCTTCATCACTGTTGCTTTCATAGTCCATAGGATTAGGACTAAGTGGACATTGTGACACTCTATTCAATTGAAATTCTTCATCACTGTTTCTCTCATAGTCTGTAGGATTAGGACTAAGAGGACACCGTGACACTCCATTCTTTTGAAATTTTTCATCATGCTCTTCATCACTGCTACTCTCATAGTCCATAGGATTAGGACTAAGTGGAGACCATGACACTCCATTCTTTTGAAATTCGTCATCATGCTTTTCATCACTGTTGCTCTCATAGTCCATAGGATTAGGACTAATAGGACACTGTGACACTCCATTCTTTTGAAATTTTTCATCATGCTCTTCATCACTACTGCACTTATAGTCCTTAGGATTAGGACTAAGTGGACACCATGACACTCCATTCTTTTGAAATTCGTCATCATGCTCTTCATCACTGCTGCTCCCATAGTCCATAGGATTAGGACTAAGTTGACACCGTGACACTCCATTATTTTGAAATTTTTCATCATGCTCTTCATCACTGCCACTCTCATATTCCTTAGGATTAGGACTAAGTTGACACCATGACGCTCCATTCTTTTGAAATTTGTCATTATGCTCTTCATCACTACTGCTCTCATAGTCCATAGGATTAGGAGTAAGTGGACACTGTGACACTCCATTCTTTTGAAATCCATCATCATGCTCTTCATCACTGCTGCTCTCATAGTCCATAGGATTAGGACTAAGTGGACACCGTGACACTCCATTCTTTTGAAATTCTTCATCATGCTCCTCATCACTATTGCTCTCATAATCCTTAGGATTAAGACTAAGTGGAAACCGTGACTCTTGATTTATTTGAAATTCTTCATCCCCTATTTCATCAGTGTTGCTCTCATAGTCCTTAGAATTAGGACTAAGTGGAAGAATTGACTTTCAATTCATAGTGGAAGAATTTCCATTATATTCATCAAAATGAATAGAGTTGTTACGCAACGAAGATGTTGATGCTTCACAAAGCGAAACTTCACTATCGGAAAAATCCATCCCTTTCAAATAGAATAGGTTGAATGATACAAATGCAGACTCTCCTAATGATATTATATAGCTTAAAGAATGAAATTTTCCCTCCAAAAAATTAGTTTCATGTATTTCCCTCCATTATTTTATTCTACAATTTATTGAAAAATTTTAACTAAATTTTTTTTTATGAAATAAATCTTTAAATTTAAAATTGTAAACTAAATCTTTTACCTCAATTAATTTAATAGTTAAACTATATAATATTTACTAGACAAATGAATGTTTTTTTTTAAATTTTTATAATACCTTCTAAAACAAATTAATCCCACATTCAGCGTGCTGTAAAATAATTCCATAATATTCGCTTTATCATAGTTTCCTATATCGCCATAACAAAATTAACGTGTTCAATTTTTTTAAAAACAAATTAATCCCACATTAACCGTACGATAAAACATTTACGTTCACCTATATAATAAATTTCATTATCACTATTACTCACATCACATCAAGGTTTTCTGAGGTTCATTAAAAGACTTGGAGCGAATTTGTGGAGCAGCTACATTGCTATCAACAACATATTCAATGGAGGATTATCACATTTGAAAGGTTAGTTAATATTTTTTCTTTGCAAATTTTAAAATTAAATAAGTTTAATGAAGTTCAATTTTTTTTTAAATTAAAAAATTGTGTGGGCCAAATTTACCCACTACGTCCGCAATGGGCATGGTGGGCCCAGTAATGCTCATGGTGGCCAAACGGGCCCATAGGTTAGGGACGGTGGGGCTGGCTACCCGACACCCTGCCCCACCTCAATAGCCCAACGGCGCATGGGGGTGGCGGGGCGATTCTGGGAATCGCCCCGACACCCCCGCAGGTCGTTGGACCGCCGAGGTGGGGTGGGGCTGGGGTTCGAGAGGGGAGGCAGTTGTTGGGCCGCCAGGGTGGGCTAGGGGGGTCAGACCCAACGGCCGGCTTGGTTGGCCAGTCGATTTTCAAGGTGCGGTGGCAGGGCGATGTATTTTTTAAATTTCTTATTTTTTTTAAATTGTTATGGTTTATAAAATTAATTATCATTTATCGTTTTCGTTGTTAATTTAAGTTATTATTTTTTTGTGATTTACTGATTTATATGTGTCTTTTTTCAAGAAAATGGCATCAAAGAAGATTTCTGTGAATCTTTCTGGACCAAAGACTCTTAAAGGTGGATCTTCAGAAAACATTGGTGAACAAACCCCACCTGAGCTGATGGTTATAAATCTTTCAAGTGCCTCAAATGATAAGAAGATGATTTCATACTGGAAGAAATCAAAAGAAGTGAAACTTCCATCAAATGTATGGTATGTGAAAGAAAGAGAAAGCCAAAATGTGCAGATATATCTATATGTTGATATACCTAATGATAATGGAATTTATGAGGTGATGGGAAAGGTCATAGACATGTGTTCGGTACCAGACAGTGAAGTTGTTTACATACTTACAAAACCACCCAAGTCACATGAAAGGATTAAATACCAGTTATCATATTCATTGTATGACATGAGAGAGGTATCTACAAAGTTGTGTAAACAAATTGTAAATGAGATGACACAAAATATCATAAGTATTGTTATTTATATTTGTGTTTTGTGTTCTTGTAACTGTCTCATTATATTTTTATAACTTTTTTTTATTGACATATGATATTTTGTTTGGCAGAATTTTGTTGAAAGTTGTTCAATTATGTTGGTAGGCATTCATTTCATAGAGCATGATATTATGAAAGTTGTCAACAGTTTCTACTCAGTGTCAAAAGAATATATGGCAAACAAGAAAAATGTAGTAATTCATGATGCTACAAAACTACATCCAAGGGATCAGAAAAAGAAAGCCTCTAGTGGATAAATCTAGCAAAGGTAGACAAGTTACTTTTGAAGACGAGGAATTTGAAACTGGCAGTGAAGAATATGTTGTCGTTACTGAGGATGACATTAGAACTAAGAAGAGCCGTAAAAGACAAAAAGTAACAATGCCCAAGAATAAATCTGTTCCAGTTAATGATGAGAATGTTATGAGGAAGAAAAGTAAAATTGAACATTTTGAGGTAGTCATTACCAACAGTTAAGAACCTAGTGAAACTTCAAAAGAAAGCAGAGAAATCATTACACCAGGAGATGATTTAGAGGATGGCATTATCAAAACAAAGCAAAATGCCATTCGACAAAACTTGACAAAAAGAAACTTAATTGAGGTTGGTCGTACATTTCAGCTTAATGTCAAACAAATCTATAAGGCAAGTGAAGGACAATATAAATATCAAATCAAAAAGCCACACCATCTGCATGTTCAAAACTTAAAGAAATTGATGAGGTACAATCCATATGCCCATGTGGTTAATTATGTGCTTCTTGTTGATCCAGATCAAGCTCCCAACAAAGAAGCATTTGATAAGTCAAAATGTTTTGAATACAATTATTATGTGCTTGGGGGGAACCATTCTGTAGAAGCTCAAAGACAATTAACGGAGGAATATCCCAATAACACGCATTTTGAAACAATGAAATGTATCATTTATGCTGGTTTATCAGATACAGAAGCAAAGTTAGTGGCATGGGATCATAATTCAGATAATGAATATAGGATGTCTATGAATTTCATCCAAAGGGTTAGATTTATTCATAGTGAATTTGAAGAAAAATGTGGTGGGGATAGGATAAATGTTACTGTAGATTTCTGAAAGGAATGTTGTATGGAAATAGGCTATCAAATTGAAGAGAAAATCAATTCAAAAGGCGACAAAAATGGCAAAGTTAGTGATTTATTCAGAGGTGTTGATAACATTTTCCAGTTGGCATTTAGAACTGGAGAGATATGGGAGTTGATTAATGAGATTTTTAGCATGTGGGAGAACATTGGCATTAAAAACCAGAAGGTCAAAAGGTCTAAACCATTGATATGTAGCAACAGTAAATCAGGTCTTGAAATGAAGCATCTTTCAAAAGATATGACTATCACACCTTGGAGAGCATTGCAAGGAGTGAAGGATGAAAAACTTGTCAAAGCAATATTATCTTGTTTGAGATCAAGAGAATTATCATTGGAGGAAATGTCTGAGGAATTTCAAAAGTAAGCTTGTTGAATTATTTTTATTTATTTCTAAATTATAATTTTCTTTTAAATAGAACATATTGTTCTTTGTAGCATTTGTTATACATATCATTATATTGATTTTTTTAACTTTATCTATGAAATCACAAATTTTACATGAAAATTCAAGAACAAATGGTTAAATTGTTGAATGAAGATAGCTGGGATGATGTTGTACGCAACTATCCAGATTCAAGTTCTCCATCAACATTAAAAAAAATTATCTTACATTTAAAAATGTATGTTGATTTATACATTCATTTTTATTCATCTATATATTATTTTTAATTTATAACTTACACATATATTTGTTTATTTTATAAAAGATGAAGAAGGATGCAAATGGAGCACCAGATAGTTTCAGAACCTTTATTGAAAAAATTAAGATTGAAAGACTAAAGAAGCAACGTCTTAAGAATGTTGAACTTGATCCACTCTTACTCGTTTCATTTGGAATGGGCTTGACACTATTCAATATCAAGTAATACAAGGAGACTGTGAATACATTGCTAAACCCATACCTAAAAGGGATTATGCCCTAGTTATTGCAGATATTCCCCATGGTTTCAATATTCCAAACATTGACTATGTTAGTGACCCTTATACTTATCAAGCTCTTAGTAAAGTGGTTGTGGGATTTCTAGAAGTCACGTCATCACCATTATGGATATTTGTGACATTTCATTCAGACACATAATTGGCAATGTTATTGTCAAGCTTCAAGGGGAAAACAAATTCAAGGATGCAGCTTACATGGTAAGATGTTTATAAAGTATATTTGATTAATGTTAAAAAAATAATTTATGTACAAGTTAATTGAACTTTTACTGTTTCATGTTATAGAAAAAAGTCAAATCTTCTTAACTGTGAAAATCAACCATTTATAAATGATTGTGAGTTCATCCATATTGATAGTTGGGCAAAAGATGATAGCTATATGTCTATGATTTTTAATCGGGTAGATGGAAAGAGTCATAGCCAAAAATCGACTTATGATGTTGTTGTGAGAAAACTAACATATAAAGATAAAGAAGCAAAAGGAGAGATAGTTAACATTTATCAAAAACCACAGTTATTGATACTATCTTATAGACATATGTTCAAATGAATGAGATTGGTTTCTGGATTTATTTTCTGGCTCAGATAAGTTTTATTATATGGAATTGAATTTCAATATGTTATTTCTTAATTTATATTTCATTGTACTAATTTACTTCATTATTTCTTTTTTGCTTGATAATTAGGTACAACACTAGCATGTTGCCTTCAAAAAGGAAGAAATTGCATTGTCATTGAAAAAGATCCAATACAGTGCAATTTTATTCAGCAAAGAATTAATGCTCTACAATTTCTTCCAGACGCAATGCAAGAAACTGGGTTGAAGAAAGGAGACTTTAGTGAATCACGTGTGGCAAAAAATGCAAAGGAACCCCAACTACCATTACACGAAATGATTGGAAAGGCATACATTGGGAGATTCACAGACATCAAAGATCCATTAGAAGAGGAAAATGAGCAAAATGAAGCAGAAAATATTGTGGAAGAAGACAATGATGAAACTCTAGGGGATGAAGAGTTTGGATTGCGTGACATTATTGATTAAATTTAAGTTATGCTTGGAAATCAAGCTCATTTTTTGTAACTATTAATTAGTTATACTTGTAATGTTTTGACTTTGACATTTTATGAGAAGAATAAGTACTCAGTTAAGGTTGTTATGTGTTCAATATTTGTATTATGTGATTTTCACATTAATTTTTATATTAATCATTATTTTTTGAAAAAAACAGTGATTATTATTTTTTTGACGTGAAATTCATAAAAAAAAAAAAAAACCAAACAAACAAACAATTATTTAACAATTTTTAGTTAAATTTTTCTTATAAAAATTGTGATTTTGACATATCATTTCTAGCTAAAAATTTTAAAAAATTGTCAAAACGTGTAGTTTTTTAGTTGTATTTATGTTAAAAATGGTTATTTTTATGTCAATTGTTAAAAATTATTGTTTTTTAGAGACAATTATTTCATGTGGATTGAAAAATTAATTAACAATGTATAAATATGTAGAATATCAAAAATTCAAAATATCGACCTTCTTCTTCAAATATGCATAACAATAAAAAACTCACTACAAAAAAAACAAAAAAAATAGAAAACATGAAGAAGAAGACCACTTCAAAATTAATTAAATTTAGAAAATAATTATTTACATTTCATACATTAGAAAATTTAAAGTCCAAAAATAGGTCTTTTAAAAAAAGGGCTTGATGCAGAATTACCACTTTCTTAAATCAGCATGAAAATCACTACCATTCTAAAACGTAATGTACATAAAAAAAATTAAAGTGCCAAAAACTATGCTCTAAAAAAACATGTGTGTTCTGCATCACCCCTTTTCAAAATCGGGTCACTTTGTTGCTATCTCTACGAAACGGGTAACAGTATCAGGTCCCATTTCAAAGTTTACATTGTTTGACCTATAACCTTGGTTAGAAGACTTATGAAAGAACAAGGAGACAAAATATAAATATAGTATAATTATTAATAATCAAGAATACTTATCTCTAAAGGTTGACTCCCTCTTAATCTTGGACCCTTTTACATCAAATATTTTCTTCACATCGACATGATATAATGCCTTCCATTCTAGGTTCCTTTTTCTTTTACAATGGAAACAAATAATTATTTTTTCTATTTCTAGGGTTTTCTCCTTTTATTCCATACTTTGTTAGGGTTTACAAACCCTAGATGTCAAGACATGCTACTTACAAATAGAGTTCTACAACCACACAAGAGAGTTAGTTGCAAGACCCTAGATTTTTAAGGTCTTTAAGATCTGTTATGGCAAGAATTGAAAATTCTATACAAACCCTAGAAGATTCATAGTCATCAAGAGTTTTCATCAAAATGATGTAAAATCATAACGATAGTATCATGCATTTCATATGACTACGAGACCTAGCATATCATCAAAATCTAGACCCTTTTTTTCTTTAAATGACCATATAGAGAACTTGATACATATCGTGGAATGCACACAACATTTATACATATCTCTGCAACTCTTACCTTATATTTTCTTTGTCAGGTCCAATTATCCTTCAACAAATGTATGTCTTTCAACACAGGTGTCTCAATTCATCATCCTTCAAGCTAGAGATATTTTTGCAGAGTCCTTTGTCATAGTATTTCCAATATCTCGGTCTTCATGGTTTAGGTCCCTTCATCAAACAAAGAGACTCCACTTTTGGTATTTTCAACTGTGATCTAATTCTAAGAATTATTCCTTTCAGTAGGCTTCATTGATTACTTCTTCTCAGAGTCGATATACATACTTCACAAACCATCAGAAAGATCACTGTCAAAATTTCTATTACATAAAAAAATATTTTCCATATTCATTCCTCCAAGTCAAAAAATGATAGTCATTGTAAATGGAGATCCACTGTAAGTGATGAATTATAGAGCACAATGAAGATGCCACGGAGTATACAATACCACTGTATCATAGTAGAGTCTACGATTCATAGACTACTGTGGTATTCAAAATAAGCAGGTCACAGTCCTTTGTAATGTGTGCCTTAGAATGAGCCTCAATTATATAAATGTGTTCCAATATACTTTCACATTAGTAAGATATCAATCAAAGACACAATACCAGAAGTGATGTTATTGTGTAACAGTGTCACTGAGTATATATTGTTGGGTGTGGAGCCTGGTTATCTTCTTTATTCAAAGGTATTTGTTTCAGCCAGATGTATACCCCAGGAATATTGTACACCCTTCAACGCGGGGGGTGCAGGGGGGACTTGTCCCCCCATAGTGGGTCCAGGGAGTTCCATCCCCCCCCGCTAGGGGGTTCGGGGGAAAGCGGGCCCCCGACGGGGATTCAAGGCCAGTGCCCCCGAAGCTAAAAAGATAGATGTAAAATTATCTTGTCAATTATTGTAATTTTGTAGTCAATCTGAACCATTCATTAGGCGGATGATCTGATGGTAGAAGTTATGTTTAATTTAGGGTTTTTTTCCCTAGAAAGCAACCCCTCACTATATATGAGGGAATTGTATTTCGGATGTGTACATGTGTATTATGAGAGAGAAAGAGAGAGGAGATTGTGTGAGAGCAAAGAGGAAATTATAACGGATCTATTGTATGTTGTATCTCTTCATTTTACTGGATAATATAAAAGGAAGGACTGGTTGTTTCTCCATGGACGTAGCTAAAATTGGGTGAACCACGTATATCTGTGTCTCTCTTGTTTTATGCATTTTTTGTATTTGTGTTTCTACAATATTTTATGTGTTCCATTGCTCTGTAATATATAATTTTCTAACATATATATGAGCCATAGTCAATTCATTCCATAAAGATATGTGAGCATAAGAGCCATAATCCCAAATTGGGTGAACCACGTATATCTGTGTGTCTCTTGTTTTATGCATTTTCTATGTTTGTGTTTCTACAATATTTTATGTGTTCCATTGCTCTGTAATATATAATTTTCTAACATATATATGATCCATAGTCGATTCATTCCATAAAGATGTGTGAGCATAAGAGCCATAATATATATATATATATATATATATATATATATATATATATATATATATATATATATATATATATATATATGAGTTACCATATGTGAACCACAACAAGAAGAGGGAGCCGTACACAACAAGAAATAATGTTACAGGTATAACGAGACATAGTTTAACGCGAGAGTATGTGATTCATTATAGCTGCAAGCCACAGATAACAACATAATGATAAAAATGCGAGCCCAAGAGACATGTTATGTGATCTATCTATACAAGTTATTTATGACAATCCATAAAAAATGTGAGGTGTTGTTGAACATGAAAGCCACGGTTCTTAAATCAAACCACAAATATATAATGAATGTGAATTATCACCTCAAAGGTATTTAAGTCAATGGCATGACAAATGCGAGCTTCAAGATATGAGATACGAGGTTCTGTCATATCAAGGGTTTAATTATCAAAAGTGTCCATGTCGAAACATGTTACTGTGTGATATTATTTTCCATACATCACTTGCAAGGAGTATGAATGTATGCAAGTCATAGTGTTCTAATTTTCACCACAAAACATTGTGAGCTACTGGGCAATGTAATGTGATCCACCACATAGAGTAAATATGATCTTTGAGATTTGAAATGGGATTTTTGATACAATGATCCTCAATATTTTATGCCAGCCAATAGAATAAGTCATAGGTGCTTCTCTAAAATGTTACCTTTAGAATCAAACCATAGTAATGAAACTCATAAAAACAAGCCATTGAGATTAGGGTTTTGTTCATGTCATGGAGTTTAAATTGTATCCACAAGAGATCCAAAATTTTGATCAATCCATAGTAATTCCACATGAATTTGTTCCAAATAGATAGATATCCTTGAGATATCCTTCAATAATATATTATACATCGATCCAAATTCCAATAGAGTGTGATCTTCAGACCTCCTACTTCAAACCTTAGCTCTAATACCATGTTGTGAAATTAGTAGGCTTATGAATTAGGATGATTTCTCTTCTTTGATAATTGCCTTTGAAGTTTATTGGCCTTTTATTAATCTTTATTATGTTATTTTCATCAAACAATTACCAAAAAGTAAACATGAATATCACAAGAAAACAATGAACACAAGATATAGGCTCCAAGCTAAGGAAAAACCCCTCCAAGGGGAAAACCCAGAAAAAAATCTCTTCTTATTGCATCAGATCAAAGTGAGATATCCAAGACCCATGACCATAAAAGACTCCAACATTCTAGATTCCAAGTCAAGCCCTTGTTACACATAGAAAATCCATCAACAACTAGAGACAAACAATAAATATATCGTCAAAAACATATCTTCAATAAGAGATACATCAAGGCAAAACTTCCACAAATATGAGCTAAAGATAAACCCTCCTTCACTTGTCCATTTCAGAGTTTAGCACTCCTTTTGCAATATTTCATAACCAATTTGTGTGAATTGTGTGTCAAAATGAACTAAACTCTCCCTCTATTTATAATGTCCAGAGGAGTTTGAATAGACATGTCTTCTTGGGGAAAGGTAGACTCGGCATCTAGGGGCAATTTTGACCCAAATTACATGTTCAAAAATTCTTTCTCCTTGTTCTTTACAATAGGTCCAAATAGGAATTTGATTCTTTGAATCAACAAATCCTAAAAGCATGAAGAACATGCTTAACTAATGAAATAATAATTTATTTTTCTCGTTTTCTTCTTTTTTATTTTTACATAAAATATATAATGATATAAGTACAATGAAAAATTATGAGGACCAAACCTAGTTACAATATCCAACAATCCCAAAAACCCATCTATAAAGGATTCAGTTTCGTTATTCACAAATTGATCCAACACATCATCATTGAATGGGGTAGGGAAATAATCATGTACATGTGTAAGATTCAACCCATTGAAATACTACACATACTACAATAGGGATGATCCAATTTAAGTCTTCTACAAGGAAATTGAGACCTACTACCATCATTGTGTCTTTTCCCTTATTCCCCTTCTCTTTTAACTCTATGGTTGAGTTGATAAGGTCATTGTGTAATTGGTTTAGCATCTCATCACAATTCAATTTTCATTTCTCTCAACTCCCCCTTAATGGCTTTAATATTTATGAAGCTCCGTGAGAATAGGTCTTGTATTCTTTTAATGGTGCCACAACATTTCAAATGATTTTTTCATCCTAGTGGTCCTTACTTGGCACTACCTTAAGCCATTCTTCTATCCCAATATTCATCTTCCACAAATTTAGAGGGGTATAATATCCTTTCAACTCTATCCATCTCCAATTTTATTGTGATATGCTAGGGTATTCCTCAAATCAATGTATAATGCATGTATACGTTGGTCTTTCACAACTTTTTGTTCCATTTATTCCAATAAATTTTCTACCTTTCTAGTACCATCATAAACAAGATCCTCAATATATATCCCAATCCAATGAACAATTTATGTGAAACCTTTGAAAGATAACACACGCTGCAATATTTCCAATTGTTTAAAGATTTCTCAAAATCGATGTCAAAATAGTGAATGCTTCTCCAACCAAAAAATCCATTTGTTATGGGGTTCACATAATCCTCCCACCCTTCCTAGTGCCAAGTTAGATATTTTAATTATAAGATAATTTTTTGGAAAAGAACCATGTTTTCAAATTTAGTTTGTTCAATGTTTTGGGTGGGCACTCCACCCATCATTAGGGACATAAAAGGTTTGAGATGATGTGAAGGGTGTCAAGAGGATAAGAAATATAATGGGGAGGAAATTAGTTGTTGTGAAGAAATTGAATAAATTATTAAAAATAAGTCAAATTTACTTTTAAAAGGGGAACAAAATCAAATGAAGGGGACGAAGGGATTGGTCAAGAGCTATAGGAGAATAAAATATTAAAAATATGATAGGGTAGGGTAAAGATCCTAAATTTAATATTCTCTTCTCCTATATTTCTTGATCAATCCCTTCTTATCCTCTAATTTTGTCCCCCCTTTTCAAGAAATTTGACTCATTTTTAATAATTTATTCATTTTTTCATAATGGCTAATTTACTCCCCATTTTATTTATTCTCCTCGCGACACACATTCACATCATCTCAAAGCTTTTATGTCCCTGATGATGGGTGGACTATCTACCCAAAACATTGGACAAACTAAATTCGAAAACATAATTACTCTCCAAAAATTCATCTTACAATGTGAATAACTGTGAAAATATGCATAAGATTAAGTTATATATTTTCCCAATATTGAACATTCAAGTTCATCTCCATAGGCTCATTATACCAAGGGCATTGGTATGGGTCCATGGCTTTCACCACTCGCATACCCTTTTCTTCAAAGGAAGTGATTTCCTTCTTTAGGTTGATGATCGAGTTATTGTTACATACCCATTCTATCCCTAACAAAGAAAGGTAGGTATCATTGTCACCCACTATCTCAATTGCATTGAATTTCACAATTTTTTCCCTCTTTTAGGTTAACTTCAACATTCTTTATCCTTCAATTGGGAAAACTCTATACATTTTTTTATAGCTAAATCAGTGAGTATACTAGCTTGGGATTTTCCATCATCTACCATAGGAAACTACCCCTAAAGGCCTTCCAAGAAAAGGGTTAGCTAAAGGTGTGTATGCAACTCCCTGCGCCATTAATCATTCATTAGCATGTTGACCCTCTATCTTACAAAAAGTACACATTCATTATCTCTACCAGTATTTTCTTTTGCTAATTCCTAAATCTTCTCTATGAGGACTACCAATTGAGTCTAAAATGGTGCTAACTCTAGAGTTTCATTGGATGTAGCTATTAGGGTGCTACCAAGGTACCCTATAATTGTGTTTCTTCACATGAGCTACTTCAAAGCCTCTCCTTTAGTTAACATTTATCATTGCATCAAAGGATTCTAATTAGTGGGAGGAGACCTCAAACAAACCATTTATTATGTTGGGTATCATGGCTCTAGTAAGTCCACCTACTCATTAAATTATTAAACCCTAGATTGTACTCCAAGAAGTTTCCCCCATTATTTGCTTGATATTATTCAATTTAGCATGACTTTAATGAATATATTTAGGCTTTTGAAATTTAATAATGAATTTTTATTTAAATGCAGCCAAAGTGTAAGTAACTTGGCCCTAGTGGAGTGACACTGTAACTTAATATACCATTGTCAATTTATACCCCTTATAATTGTATGGAATCCCACCACTTAGGAATCTTAGGTTGTTCATTTAGCATTCCAAGTAGCATCACAAAGGAACACAAATTTTTATATGTCTCCATCTCCATTGCTTAAAGAATCAAGTAATCTTGAAGTAGATTCTTTCTAAACCCTCAACTTATTGCTACTAATAGAGTTACTACCAAGAACGAAGCTCCTTAGGCCCCAGAAAGCACTATTGAGGTCACCCTATTCAAAAGAAATTTTTAATACACATGAGATAGCTTGGTTAAATGTGAGACAAGTCATGTCCTACCATTGATAAGATTTTGGATCTCTAGGTCAATTAATGAAGGGCTTATAATACTAGTCCATACGGGGAAGAATGTGAGGAAATATGCCACCAGTATTATGCATGTTGGAAATACTGAGAGGGGGGTGAATAAGTATTTTCCTTCTTTTTCACAAATGATTAGTTAATATTTAAACATTTAGAGCATTAATCATGATAGAACCATAAACATCACATCAATAAAAAAATACACATAATATGTCATCCAACAAGATTTGCATTATGTATGGTTTACATACAACAATTTACCAACTGAGCTAGAAGGAAGTACAAGACTCCCCAATGCCTGAAGATGTTTGAGTCTTCGTCCTCCTTTAAAAGTAACCAATTCACTCATTGCTACTGTTATACACTGCTACTACCACTACTTCCACTACCACCTCTACTTCACTCACAACTTGCAACCACTTCTTTTGCTTCTACCACTGTCAGATCTACTTCATCCTGCCTACAACTCCAATTGTTCACTATTGTCACTCTTCCTACAGCACGCTACTGTAACCTTTGCACTTCACTGCCAATTGTCACTATTACTGCTCATCGCTAACATCATCACAACCAAGGAGCGATAGTCACAACATCTTCATTGTCATTATCACTGTCAAGTAGGGACTATCCCTTTCTTCCATATGCCATTACCTGGCAAACACAAATCACTAATGTGCATTGTCATATATCAAAAGCATTGTAATTGTTACATATCAAGAGCAATATTATTGTCACAAAGGAACATCCAAATCATACATCCATGCCATACATATGCATAATTGTCATCATGTAAAATTCACTTAGCATTATGTGAATAGGTCTAAGATATACATAGTTATTATTGTAGCAATATTCTTCAAGGTTATAATTACCAAACAAGGCCACTATCATCAAAATTTGATCATTATCTCTTTGTCATATAGATCACTATCTTACTGTTATAGGTCACTATATAAGTTTCATCTCCACATACATAACATCAACCACACTATTATTTATGATCTATGTTGGGCTAAAGTTAAATTCAATGTCAAAACTAGAGTGTCATATCACAAACATTGGAATGTTTCCATTCATTAATGCCTTCATACATATCTCTAACATATTCATCATTGTTATGCAACTGATACAGACTCCTCTAGATATTTAAGATACACATGAATATATAACAAGTTTTTGGTAGTTATCTAGCTTGGTGACAAAGTATGAGCACTCCCTTGACTATCGTATTCAAACACACACAACTAACTTCTCCTAACACAATGACCACCCCTGCATGCACTTGTTAGATATTTTGTAGCCTCTCTTCACAATGGGAATCACCACTCCTTAGGCATCATAGTTTTGATGCATATGGAATATTGATAGTACAATCAGTGAAATGTTGTTTTTTACTCCATCATTCAACTACAGGAGTCAAATGCACACCACCAACAATCAATTTTAAGTGTTCAACTATCATTAGTGAATAACCATATTTTTTCTATCTTCAAAGAACATTACACCAGTTGACATATTGTTGCTTAATATTGTCAATGTATTCTTCCAGCAAGATTGGATTAGAAAATCATGATAATAGGATAATGATGCCAAAAGTACACCAAGAAGCCTTCAGACTACAGGATTCGATAATTGCAAAACATATTGGTATTGTAGTTTAGTTGTTTCTTAAATAATAGAAAAGATGGCTTTATCTTTTGAGTGACTTCAATCAAATCAGTTTGGATTGGCATTGTTAGGCACAAAAATGTATATGCTAGATCAAATACAATAGGATCCTTTCCATTGTTCCAAGAGTTTTCTCACTAGGACGCTAGAGAATAAGACTTGATTATGAACCGAGACCCTTCAATCAACATCAATGTAATTACATTAGATTTGTACAAAGACCCTCTTTTTACCATCACATAATTGGCATAGTTTTCCAAAAAAGATGTTCATGTTTTCTTCCTCCATGATAAGCCACAAAGATAAGTACCCTTCTTACAGAAGAAGATGCCTCAAAGAGGTCATATGATACAGTCATTTGGTATGAGGATTCAAGCTCTTGGATCAACGAAATTCATACTTCAAAATAAGCGACAACCAACTGCGAATCTATCCAAATTCAAGGGTTGACGCATTGTATTCAGAGATGTAGCCTGCAACCAATCTTCAAGATATAGTTTTGTCTTATACAAGAAGCCCTGATTCCTTCACATAGATTGTAGTCATGTATACTTCGCTACTCGGAATATGGTTACCGAGATCCTCATGCACAAGCTACACATTCAAGTTAGCAGTGAATGATACAGATCTAACTTTTTTTCTTGCATTGGGACACCTTCAAGCCATGGAGATAAACACTTCTTGTACTTAGTAATTGATGCCCGAGTTAGGGTTGAGACCTGCATAAAAATAAAACAATGAAACCCTTCCTCCCAATGGATCACCTGCAAAACACAAAAATTAAATCCCTTTCCAAACAAAGTAAATAGTAAATAAAAACCCTTTTTCCATCTCCTGGTCGACGGTAGATTTAGAATGATCCGAGATCCAAAATACATATGTTTGGAAGTGAAGTGAGATCCATTATATAGTTTTGGGAGGAGGCATATGAGCCCAACTGACTTGTGGTTTGGACGAAAATTCAATTTGAATTGCCAAAAAATACTTTGACCCAATATGATTTAATAATGACCCATTGACTTATGGTTTGGAGTGAAAATTCAATTCATTGGTGCCAAAATTATTTTATTTAAAACCATAATTCTTTTCTAATTTTGAACCATTCTTTATGCATCTTCAAATAATTAGATTTAATAAATGACCCTTACTTAACTTTATTCCTTCATCAAATCATACATAGCTTAGCAAATAATATGTTTCTACATCATGATATCACGCCTCATTTTCCTAGGCTAATTGAATATTGTCACATTAACAACCCTTTGGGGTTTTGGGCCACAAATTGGGTCTTCAACTTTGACTAAGCATTTCTCTCAAATTGTGAAGGCCCGTGGCACATTCCACATACCACCAGAATGAGAATGATGAGGAGAATCTGATGGCGAGAGTTTCCAAGAAAAATTATCTAATATGCATAATCAAAATCCTCAGTAATTGTGGGATGTGTCCATCATCTAGGAAACCAAACCCTAGTCCTAGGGTTTCATCCAACTGCATCATCTAGTGACATCTTCAAGTTGCATCATCTCAGCCATCCTACACCATCATCATTAGATGTATCATATCAATAACCAACAATTATACTTGACATCAATGACAATATCTACATCTTGCATCTACTGGCACTTGTTGCATCTACACCTGCTTTGGCATCAATGACAACATACTCAACAATCTCCCCCTTTTTTATGGATGTCAACACATATATCAATACAAGGCATGTTGTATCATGCATCTCTCTCTCTCCATTGATTCCTCCAAGGTCCTCTCCCCCTTTGATATGAATGAAAAAGGGTGGCTGACATGTCCTTGATGATATCTCAAATTGATATGACTCCACATGTCAACATGCCTACCTATTGCATCATTTATACAAGCTCCCCCTAACAGTGTGCTTTCTAGTTGGATCATCTCTTCCAAAACATAAGCTCCCCCTAACAATATGTTGTCTTATCACATCATTTGATCTTGTGATGTAGCTCACCTTGTCTCCATATTTCTGATCTTCCAATTGTACAAGAATTCATTGTGAAACTTTTTTTCTCTACCAGACCATGGTAGTCTTGTCTTCCTGCCTTGTGAATGTCATTCCTTTCTAGTTCTGGTGGGGTCCACATCAATTTTCTTCTAAAATCTCATGCAAAATGGTTGATCCAAGTGGATATTGGTCGCCAACCACCTATTCCACTTGGACCCCCACCATTGTTTCTTTCAGTTTTTCAGTTTCCTTATTTGTAGCACAATTTACTATTTTTGGCAGTTTTTCGGGTGTTGAACTTTCGGAGCCGTTTTGAGGCCCTAAACGATGTTTTTTGGGAAAATTGGGACCAAGATAGGCCATAAATCGATGTTGTTCATTCAAAAGTTGTAGTCCTCAAATAGATCCTTCTAACGAGGTAATGTGCGCATCAAACGGAGAACGTATGCAAAAGTTACGACCCCAGGAAGTTGATTTACCAATTTACCCAAACGGGGTCCATAGTTTGGCGCTTCATCTCCTAGGGTTAGATTTTTGGACGTTTATGATTTTCCATTGTTTCTCAATAATAAATAGGCCCTTGAGCCTCATTGTAACATAGTTCATAAATGTAGTCACCACATCTCTTCTCAAAGATAAGCTACCATCACCCGAGCTAGTCTTATTTTCATTATGTTTGTAAGCATATTTCAGTATTTGATGTTAATGAAATGAAGTGTTATTTCTACTGCATCATTGTATTTATGGTTACATCTGTAATTTTTTGTGTTCCTATTTAAATCTAGATCAGTGGTATCAGAGTGGTCTTCTCTTTCTCTATTTTTCTTTGCATGTCCCCATTGAGGTCGGGATATAAGGGGTTAGGGCTCGATCTAGTTGAACCTTTGCAAGATCAGCCTTGAAAAACCTCAACGGCTACCCATGGGGGAAGAAAATAAAGACGAGGGGGTAGGAGATCCTCTCAAAATATTGGTCGAGGAGGCCCTTGAGAAACAAAGGAACGCGATGATGGATAACTTTGCCCAGCTCCTTCAACAATTGCCCACCAATGATGCATCCACATCCAGCAGCCACTCTGGAGGCTCCACTCCTTTTAAGGTACAAGTGAACTTTGAAAATCCCATATTCAAGGGCCAAATAGATGTAGACGCCATAGATAAATGGTTAAATATTCTAGAAGGATATTTTTTTGTTCATGATTTTTCCTGCCGAGAAAGGATTAATTTTTTTCTCTTCTCAAAGTCGCCCCCCACGTCAAGGACTGGTGGGAAACCTACTGTGAGTAGAAGGATGAAAGTACGACCTCATTGTTTTCAGTCATACCCACTTGGAACTCATTTCGAGATTCCATCAAGAAGCATTACTACCCTGTCGAGAGCTATGAGGATAAATACATAAAGTGAACAACGCTACGGCAGGGAAGGGACCAAGATGTGCCAGAGTTTACCAATGTTTTTCATACCCTTCACACGAAGTTGGGTATCAAGGATTCTAAGAAACATTTGGTACTCAAGTACCGCGACTGCCTACATAGGTACATCTAAGACGAGATGGAGTTCCTGGACATCTCCTCGCTCAGCATGGCGTACCGATACACTGTCAAGATCGAGCAGAAGTTTAAACAGAAGAAGCGAGACTTTGGATCTGTGAATCCGAAGCAAGGGAAAGGTGCCCCCAAACCACAGAACAAAGGAAAAATCCAAGGCAGGTGGCCCAAGACAACTCACCAAAGCCACAAGAAAATAACAACACCACGAAGCCGAAGAAGGACACGGGAAAGTGGTGTGAGTTCCATAAGAGCTCCACTCACAACACAAGTGAGTGTCGGGCCAAGCAGTCACTGGTGGCCGATCTGAAGGCTTCGAAATCAGATCCATGTTCTGACTCTGAGTCAGAACCCGACAAGGGGAATGAAAAATGGAAGAATATTATCGATGCGGATCCCAACGCCACCGTTTCCACCACAAATACCCAGAAGGAGGAACCCGAAGATCCAGAGGAAGAGGAGCGCCTCTTCCACTCCCATATGTGGGTAAAGGGTTCCCCACTATAGTGTTGGGTTGTTTTATATTCTTTCCACGTAGTTAACAGGGGGTTTGAGAGGCACCCATAACCCCACTTTATGGGGTTCGGGGCAGCGCCCCAGAAAATTTTGGTTTTAGACCCTATGTTAGGTTGGATGGACCCACCTATGGTTTTGTGCATGATTTTCGCACATGTTTTTGGATGCGATGGTTTTTGGTCCATGGTATTGGACGTGATGGTTTTCAATCCATGGTATTGGATGCTTCGACATGTATAAATATGTATTATAACATTGAAAGAAACATAATGAAAAATCAAGCTGGTAGTCTCGATTTTGGGATCCAGGGGAAAATCTCTGTGTATATGTGTTTTATGTGTTATGATCTCGCATTGTTTATTTTCTGTGTTTTAGAATTCGTATGCAGGTAATTTCTGTACAAAGTTAAAACCCACATTTGGTATCAGAGCATATTTGGCTTCAAGGGGATGCCTTTGTTGCTGAGGGGTTTCGCTCGGGCCTGTGGTAGACCCTGTTCAGTGGGAGATCTGCGAGATCAATTCTGGTGGTGAAAGAAGATGGTGAGCAGTGGAAAGATAGAGATCGATAAATTTAATGGTCAGAGTTTTGAGTTGTGGAAACTCAAGATGGAGGATCTGTTGGTGGATAAAGATTAGTGGATCGCGGTTGATCCGGGTACTAAACCAATAGGAGTGTCCGATGAAGAATGGAAGAAGTTGGATCGGAAGGCAAAGAGCACAATATGATTGTGTGTCTCAGATTCAGTATTGTTGAATGTATCAGGGGAAGCTGCAGCAAAGGCTTTGTGGGACAAGTTAGGGACTTTGTACCAATCTAAGTCTCTGGTGAGTAAACTATTCCTGCGGAAAAAGCTGTATAACCTGAGGATGAAAGATGGAGACTCGGTGACAGAGCATCTGAACGCATTTAATACTGTGGTAAGTCAGTTAACATCTGTTGATATTAAAATTTCAGATGAAGATAAGTACATCAGTTTGTTGTGTTCTCTACCAGATTCGTGGGATAGTCTGGTTATTGCAATAGGTAGCAATGCAACTGCCTTACAGTTTGATGAAATAGTCTCAACCTTGCTGACGGAGGAGATGAGACAGAAAAATATGGAGAGCCAAAATGGTGATGCCTTGTCTGTACGAGGACGGTCCCAGAACACAAAAAAAAAAAAAAAAAAAAAAAATCAGCGAGTGGGAGATCTAAATCTAGAGGGAGATCTAAATCTCCAGGAAAACCTGTAAAGGTGGTGTGCTGGAAATGCGGAAAGGAATGCCACTTCAAAAGGGACTGTAAATCTAAAGCTCCTGACAAAGGAAAGGGATCTGATGAGGCTCCTTCTGCAGAGACGAAAACCACCTCAGATGAAGGTGGGGATGTGTACTTGGCTTCTTCAAGTACACATGTAGATCATGAGGCATGGTTGATTGACTCAGGTGCATCCTTTCACTTCACTCCCCATAGAGAGTGGTTCTGTGAGTATGAGAAATATGATGGTGGTGATGTCTTCTTGGGGGATGACAGGATCGCCAGAATCATTGGTTGTGGAAAAGTAAAGTTGAAGCTGCAAGGTGGAAGGGTTAGATCACTTCTAGGTGTTCTTCATATTCCTGCATTAGCCAGAAATCCAATTTCTATTAGTAAGCTGGATAATGTAGGTGTAAAAACAGTTTTCAAGAAGGATACCTACAAAATGGTTCGGGGAGCACTAGTATTGATGCGGGGAGTTCGTATTGGAACTCTGTACAAGCTGCAAGGTAGCACTGTTATTGATGGGTGCAATAGTTCTATGGTTCCTGAAAGTGGAGCAGAAAATCTAGTGGTCTCTAGAGAGAAGACCATGCTTTAGCATCAATGGCTCGGACATATTGGAGAGAAGGGCCTTCGAATACTTCATGGTAAAGGTATGGTAGAATGTATGAGTAATAGCTCTCTGGATTTTGATTTCTATGAAAATTGTGTATATGGGAAGCAGAATCAGGTGAGTTTCCCCTCTGGTGGTAAGAGGGTGAAATGGATATTAGAGCTTGTGCACAGTGATGTGTTTGGACCTGTGAAGGTTCCATCACTGGGTAAGTCTGTGTACTATGTATCATTTATAGATGACTTCTCAAGGAATACATGGATATATTTCCTTAAGAAGAAATCTGAAGCCTTTGACAGGTTTAAAGAATTTAAGGCTCTAGTGGAAGATTAGACAGAGAAGAAGATAAAGGTGTTGAGGACAGATAATGGTGGAGAGTTTTGCAGTAAGGAATTTGAAGAATTATGTAGGAAGTGTGGTATAGCACGATAGAAGACTACTCCATATACACCTCAGCAAAATGGAGTTGCAAAAAGAATGAATAAGACGTTGATGGAAAGGGCAAGAAGCATGCTCAGTGGTGCCAGGTTAGGACAGGAATTCTGGGCAGAGGCGGTGGATACTGCATGTTACCTAGTCAACAGGTCACCTTCATCAACATTGGAGGATAAGACTCCACAAGAGGTATGGACTGATAATAAACCCTCTCTTTCACATCTGAGGGTATTTTGATATGATGCATATGTACATGTTCCAAAGGAGAAAAGAACCAAGTTGGATAGTAAATCTGAAAAGTGCATCTTTATTGGGTATAAGGATTGTTATCGAGAAAAGTGTCTATTTAGAACTGCTCTATCCCACTAAGGTGTGACAGCTACCTTAGAAACAAACAGAGAAAACTACTTTTGTATCTCCTTTATGAACTATAAACAAAGAGGAATAGGAAGAACCAACCTGTGTCTTGCGCTAGTCCTTTGATCCAATCTCTCTCCTCTTTGACAGCTTCCAGCTACCTGCTCCCTTACTTGCCCAACTTCACCAAGTACCTGTAAGATCACATAAGAGGGAAACTATACAAAGACATGGATTTATATTCATAAATAAATTAGGATCATATTTAAGTTAACCATACAAATGTAACAAGCATCAATGATACAAAAGCATGGAGAAGAAACTCAAATAGTTTTTATTGATATACAAGAAGATCCAGGAGGAGTTACAACCGATGATTCCTGACCCAACATCAACCTCCCAGCAAAGAATTCCCTTCTTCACCCCCAACAAAGCATAGATCACCCAATTCTCTGATATGTGTCTCAAAACCAACAGCAATTCCTTACAATGTGCAAAATTCCAGCCTCTGGATCTCTGGGATGAGGGATCCATATATAGATGTATGCAAGGAGGATGAGTCAGCTTATGATTTGATTAGTGGCTTCTCTCTGTCAGTTCTTGCTTCCACTTGGAGACTGAAGGCCTCTTACTCATCCTTGGTCGAACTCAGTGAGGCAATTGTCATTGGAGAAGATTCTGGAAGCTTCCATTATCTCTCCACCTCGCGGAATGACACTGCCATTTGTCATTTCCCGCTCAACGCACCCTGGTAGTGCATTTAGGTGCGTTGCAACGCACCTAGCTAGTGGACTTAGGTGCTAAGCAACGCACTTAGCTAGTGGAGTAGCTGAAATGATCCTGTTTTGACTGATTCTGAGCAGTTTCTGGTGGAGAACTTCTGGGAGAAGCTGTAATTTGTCGACCTTGTTCCTTTAGGGGTTGGAACAACACTTTTAGGGACTTAGGAGCCCTTGGTTTATGGACATTTCATGCTTAGAGCTGTAAGGCCCAAAAATGTCTATAACAGTTGCCCCCTAAAGTATGAGGCCGTTTATCGGGTGAAATGCTTTATTAGGAGGATCCGAAGTTCTTTCAATGCTGGGAGGAGACCTGTAATAAGATACAATACAATACATTATCTTCATACTGTTTTCATGATCTAGCTGAGGCGGGCATTCCCATGCTCAGCTTTATAAATTCATTTTCATGTACATAGGACAGACAATCGTCTGATGGTAGACTGATGATTCTGATAGAGCCATCATCCTTTTGGTAGGATGATTATCTGTGCTGCAATGCTGTACATTTCAATGTCTTTATTTTCCTGAATATATATCGCAGCCCGGATGGATGAAACTAGATCTGGGGTCTTCAATCTCGTCCAATCTTCACTCGAAGTATAAGTCGATCCATGTGAAAAATGTTATGAAGTCGAACATGGAAAGACATCACTTCATTACCAGTCAATGATGTAAACTGTTAACAAGCGCGAGAGGAATCACCGATAATGATAATGACCCTCAAGGTACTGCAGTACAATTCACGTGGTGTGAATAAAGGACTTGGCGTCGAACACCACGCAAAATCTTTCGGTCGAAGGTCATTGATGTAAACCTGTCGCCGGAAGTGAGAAACTTGCCATTGAGGCATGCAAGCTTCGAAGTACTGAATGGGTGTTCCTAGACCAACTTCTTGGATAATGAGCTGATGTCGACAAGAAGTGATCCGTCATAGGAGGGCCTTAATGAATCCCACATCAATGACACGGAACAGAGCAAATGATTTTGATGGAGGTGAAAACGATCTGATGATATATGGTTCAGGGTGGCCGTCATGAAAGAATGGAGTATAATGTATGGTAGTGGGCGGGACACAGGTGGCCTTTCTGGATGACTTCTCTTGAACATGTCGGCGACACTTATGTGATGGATTGGTAGCATTAACCCAAAATGTGGATGGTATGGCGAGACCATGGCGATGTGACCGGTGAATGAAACAACCCAACCCGACTCGGGCACGGAGTGGAAGTGTCATGTTCAAGAGCGACTTGCTACCAATAAAGATTCTTTTGAGTTTTCTTCCCAATTTTTCCCCAGTCATTGCTGACCAGTACCTCTTTATTTTTGTCAAGCTTGAGGAGGATAACATATGCTTGTTCTATAATTTGCCCTTCGGGCAAACCCATCGCTATGTTTTAACGAGCCTAGCGATAGTGAAACTCGTTCTCGTCTAAAGACAAGTTTGTCGCTATTAATCTTTTTAACGAGTTTAACGACAAAGATAACTCGGTCCTTTTCATTTTTAGAGAGTCTGAAAAGGTACGTAAAGGTAACTCCAAAATTCCTTTTTCGTCATCTAATCCCTTAAGTCCGAAAAAGTATAAAACAATACAGAAGGGATGAATTTTCGATTAGCTTTAACAAGCCGAACATAACAAGCGCTCGATCTTTTTGTGCAATAATCCCTCAGGTCCAAAAAGATTAAAATCTAGAGGAGGGATAGCACTTCCTGTTGCTTCAACGAGCTGGAAGGCCAGAACTCGGCAATCTTTTCATATTTTACGAGTCAGAAAAGAGCTTAAAGAAGACTCGTCTTTTGAGGAACGAGTGATAAAATGGGTAGCAGCTGATTCCAGGTAAGGTTTGGAATTTTCCAATCACGGCAGTGTCACAAGGATGGCTAGTGAAATCACTCTTCGCAGCTGTTCCTCAAAATGGGTAAACAATCAAATGGAGGTGAATGATCAGCCAATGAAAAAGTGGAGGTGACGGTGCAAACACGACCAAGGCTTTAATGGCTGAAGTACTACATTCACGGTGGTTATTTACCAGGGGATAGTTCATTTTTTAACGAGCTTAAACGCGGGTGGAAACATTTGCTCGGTCCGGGTTTATTTTTTAACGAGCTTGAACCTCGCGGTAAACACTGCTCGATTAATCCAGTCATATGATAAGAATGTCTCATATAAAAACGGCAATTTTTAGAGTTTTGCCCCACATCCTTTCTTTATGCAAGTTAGGTAACGACTAATCTAAAAAACAGATAAATAATCACTCTTTGCTTGCACTCCAAAAGGTTTGCATGCCCCCAGGTATAAAACAGAGTTTCAAGGTCACCCTCTATTCGAGCTGACAAAACATTCATTTTATCAGGAAGGGTACTACCTCTTACAGGTTACCCAAAGATTGTTCTATTCGCGACGCAAACAAAACACTTCTTCGGTGATGTTTACCGAGATAAACAAAGGTGAGTGGCGGCGCTCGCCAACTCACATAACTTTGACAAGAGAATCCTGTACTAGAATAACCCCCTCTTCCAATCACGGACGGGGGTACAGACTAGGCATATTCTCCCGTGGAAACCTACTCTATACCCAAAGTTTTCCTGCCGAAGCAGACCAGGACGCATGCCCCCTGGGTTTCAGTCATATCCCTGCGAATTACTCACGCTTATCGGGAGGACGGACCGGAGATTGAGACATTTCTTGCGTGAAAAGACCATTTAGGGACGGTATATGACTATTTGCTATGTGTGATCCGGGAAATGAAAGCTGGTCCATGAGCTTGACCACTCTTCCTTCGTGCGGAAAACACATTACTCTAAAGAGTGAGGAGACAATCGCTCCCATGTAATAAATATAGTCTCGTCCAAGGAGTAGGTTATAATCCAAGGGTCCTTGAACTACCATTACGTTCATGCGAACTGTCTTCCTTCTCAATGTTATGGGCACATCGGGAAGGATCCCTAAAGGTTGACTGGTTCCTTCCTGTCAGATTTCTCATCTCAGGCAAAAGCGATGGCGAACCAAGCGCTTTCCAAGCAGTTGAGGAAAGGATACTCACAGAAGCCCCCTCATCTATGATGGTACCAGCCATAACCATTCTATATATTTGAACGATAATTCGGAATGGTACGCTTGCTGGTAAACGGGGTCTGCCTAGTTGATTCCAGTCGAAGGAGACAACTAGGTTGCTTGGAGGTGGGACCGAATAGACGGCCGAGTACGGCTCTGACGAACTTCCTTCCTGCGGTAAAGGAACGGGTAGATTGCCCCCATGTTCGTCGGAGTTTGTGTTTATGAAGAGAATTTGGACGGTGTCATCCTTGTTCTCTTCAGTGATTGTATCATCTGAAGATGAAACCTCTAAAGGCAAGACCGGGTCAACTGCCGCCTCGACCTTTTGACTTTCGTCTGGTATGGATCCAGATGGTTTATCTTCAATGATAGGTGCTTCAGCCGACCACCTAAGCGAGCCAGTTGGATTCTCAACTAGTGACGGACTTGGCAAGAGTTTTTTATATCCAGGAGGAAGTCGTAACGGTGAAACCAGACGATCATCCAAAACTCTTTTAGCTTCGTCTAAGAAGGGACAACGGTGGATGGCATGATTGCCTTCGCACAGTTTACAAGGAAATCTAGCTTTCCCTTTTTGTCCTGGGGCTTCACTTTCACTAGTTGACGGTGTGCTTTCAACATGATCATCAGAGGTTGACAACACCGGGTTGTGCAAACGAGGAGACCAGTCCCTTAGTATCCGGGGGATGCAAGGACAATCTCTGTGAAAGTGGTCCCCTTTGAAAATGACACATGGCGATTTAGGCCTGGTCGGTGCAGTGTGTGGATTTTCGTTAGACGACACTCGTTTTCCCCCATTCACCTTTGGCTCCTTCTTCTTCTTCTCTTTCTTCTTCTTTTCTTTCTTCTCCTTAGGAACTTGGCTTTTAGCTTTACCAGCTCCATCAAGCGAAGAGGAAGGAGGAGAGGAAGAATTAGAGGAAGTAGAAGGCTAGTGGGCAACTATGGACTCGTCTAATTGCTGATTCGATTGTTCAGGAATAGTGGTGTTCTGAACGATAGAGGTTGAGAAGAGCCATACTGGCAAGCCAATTGTCAGTCCTGGAAGCGACAATGTGGCCATATGGGGCGCACAACATCTCCCCAAGAGGAGAAGGGACTAGGATTTCCACCAAGGGGAATTCCTTGGTTGGTAGGCTCCATTTTCTCAACCCAAGATCAACGTAGGAAAAGGGTAATGAATATTCCGTTTAAAATAAATTTTAACACGCTTTGACACAACTTGTTTTTTCAATTTTTAAGAGTCGAGAAAAAACAAAAGATGACTCTAGTCTCCTTCGATTTTTAATGAGCTTGAAGTGACAAGTGCTCAGATGGACCTTTTCCATTAAAGAGTCTGAAAAGGAACGAAAGGGACTGCTCTAGAGGTCTAGGTAGAGGGAGTACCAAACCAATCACAAAACTGCAGAATACTTTTTACGGTACGGCAGTCAATCTTCCCGAATGATGTGTTCGGTGCATTGCGATCAGTAGGGCGGCCGACATGGCTTCCTATGGATAAAGGTTTTAAGCCTATAGGGGTCTCCCAATATATACTCGACGGTACGTGGGAGCACAAGTCCGTACTGGCACTTATCGTCTCAAAGTGGAGGAATCACCCAACCATCAATGAGGACAACAGTTACCAGGCTTTACGACGCCGGAATACGTCTCTAGCCTAGACCTCTAAATATTGTGCGTTAAGTTCCAAAGCGTTGTTAGGTTCATTGAATTTATTTTAAGTTGATCTTTCTTATGAAGTTTGCCTTTTGGGTTCACCACGAGATGTAGATGTAATTCCTAAAATGCAATCTAAAGATGATAAACAAACTTTTATCTCTTTTCAGCAATGAAAATCCTAGCTACTAGGGGAAAAGAAAGACACAATCTTTTCGCAAAGAGCAAAGAGCACACCGTAAATGCACTTTCCTAAATCAAGCCAAACAGACTGTCAATATGCAAATGCACATGCATGTATTTGTTTTTCACTTTCTTAATATTGATGCTAAAAAGAAAGTTGATGTACAAATCTGAATTTTCTTTCAAGCGACAAACATAAACAAGCTTCTTTTCGAAATCAAAAGGTAGAGATGATTACGACACTTTATGATTTTGAAATAAATACTCGTTTCGACACTAGAAAGTCACAAATTCAAACCAAAGGCAAAAGTAAAAGCATAATCGACTATCAACAGCAAATAAACTTTATCCTATGATCAAAATCGACACTTGCGACAGATCTAAATCAAAGGACGACAGTACGACTATTATACTTTTGCAATGGAAAACTGTAAACGACTCAACAAACACATAAAAACATCTACAGTTCTTTTGTACAAATGAGGCAGAATATCAGTAAGGAAAAGGGGTTTGAAACAGTCATATACTGATCACAGGCTGCAAAAATCAGAGACAAAACTGGAAAGAATGAAGCAAAGAACCTCAGCTGCACAAGGCTAGGCTGATCAGCGCACCTGTTACACAGAGAAACTGCATTGCAGCGCAGGTTGCCCTCTCAGGAAGTGCGTTGAAATGCAGAACCTCTTCACAGTGCCTGCACTGGGGCAGAAACGAGAATTCTATCCGGGTTCTGGGTCACAGTTTGCGGTTTAGTCTTTGGTTTTTGGCCGAGTAAAAGAAATCAGTAATGCACAATCAGAGGTGGATCTAAGGGGGGTCTAAGAGCTATCACAAGGGCAACCAGTTAGTCTATGAATCAGCTGTTCAAATCATAAACAGATTCAGTGAATGGATTGAAGCAGCAGATGTCTACTTTGCATTTGTTAATGGCAAATGCCGTTCAATTGCTACTTATAAGTTTATGAAATAAACAACAAGAGAAACACAAACAAACTAATTAGACACGATCCCCAGCGGAGTCGCCATTTTGTTATCAGGAAAAGTGTCTATTTAGAACTGCTCTATCCCACTAAGGTGTGACAGCTACCTTAGAAACAAACAGAGAAAACTACTTTTGTATCTCCTTTATGAACTATAAACAAAGAGGAATAGGAAGAACCAACCTGTGTCTTGCGCTAGTCCTTTGATCCAATCTCTCTCCTCTTTGACAGCTTCCAACTACCTGCTCCCTTACTTGCCCAGCTTCACCAAGTACCTGTAAGATCACAGAAGAGGGAAACTATACAAAGACATGGATTTATATTCATAAATAACTTAGGATCAGATTTAAGTTAACCATACAAATGTAACAAGCATCAATGATACAAAAGCATGGAGAAGAAACTCAAATAGTTTTTATTGATATACAAGAAGATCCAGGAGGAGTTACAACCGATGATTCCTGACCCAGCATCAACCTCCCAGCAAAGAAGTCCCTTCTTCACCCCCAACAAAGCATAGATCACCCAATTCTCTGATATGTGTCTCAAAACCAACAGCAATTCCTTACAATGTGCAAAATTCCAGCCTCTGGATCTCTGGGATGAGGGATCCATATATAGATGTATGCAAGAAGGATGAGTCAGCTTATGATTTGATTAGTGGCTTCTCTCTGTCAGTTCTTGCTTCCACTTGGAGACTGAAGGCCTCTTACTCATCCTTGGTCGAACTCAGTGAGGCAAGTGTCATTGGAGAAGATTCTGGAAGCTTCCATTATCTTTCCACCTCGCGGAATGACACTGCCATTTGTCATTTCCTGCTCAACGCACCCTGGTAGTGCATTTAGGTGCGTTGCAACGCACCTAGCTAGTGGACTTAGGTGCTATGCAACGCACTTAGCTAGTGGAGCAGCTGAAATGATCCTGTTTTGACTGATTCTGAGCAGTTTCTGGTGGAGAACTTCTGGGAGAAGCTGTAATTTGTTGACCTTGTTCCTTTAGGGGTTGGAACAACACTTTTAGGGACTTAGGAGCCCTTGGTTTATGGACATTTCATGCTTAGAGCTGTAAGGCACAAAAATGTCTATAACAAGGATGGTTTAAAGGGTTATAAGCTTTGAGACCCAGTAACAAGGAAGGTTGTGTACAGCCGAGATGTGGTGTTCAGAGAGGTGAAACATGTTATTAAACATGAAGTCCAACCAAAGGAACCTGAGAAGATAGAGTTTGAGCTAAAGGAGGAAAAATCAGACTCTACAGCAAAGGAGGAATCAGAAGATGAAGAGCCACAAACTCCGGCTGTGAGAAGATCAGTTCGAGAAAGAAGGCAGCCAGAAAGGTATAGTCCATCTGCTTTCTGTTCAAATTTTGCTTTGTCTGTTACTGATGATGATCCCAGAACTGTGAAGGAAGTAGTGGATTCAGAGGATGGAAAACTCTGGAAAGAGGCCATGGTTGATGAAATGGCATCTTTGCACAAAAATGAGGCTTGGGATCTGGTGGAGTTGCCGGCTGGAAGGAAACCCATTGGCAGAAAATGGGTGTTCAAAAAGAAGACAAATGTAGAAGGAAAAGTGGAGAAATACAAAGCTCGGTTGGTAGCAAAAGGTTATTCCCAGGTGCTAGGAATTGACTTTGGTGATATTTTTCTCCTGTTACCAAGGTAACTTCTATTAGATTACTTTTATCTGTTGCTGCTTATTTTGATTTTGAGGTAGAACAAATGGATGTGAAGATAGCATTTCTTCACGGGGATCTGTAAGAGGAAATATACATGAAGCAACCTGAAGGCTTTGCGGTGAAGGGTAAGAAAGAACTGGTATGCAAGTTAAAGAAGTCTCTGTATGGATTAAAACAGTCACCAAGGATGTGGTATCAGAAATTTGATACATTTATACGAGGACTTGGTTTCATCAAAAGCAAAGCAGATCACTATGTGTATTTTAAATTAATTGGTGACCGTGTTATTTATCTGGTCTTGTATGTGGATGATATGTTGCTGGTTGGAAATGACAAAGAAATTATCTAGGATTTGAAGACCCAATTGTCCTACAAATTTGACATGAAAGATCTTGGTGCTGCAAACTATATTTTGGGCATGGAAATTAAAAGAGATCAAGCAAAGAGGAAACTCTAGTTAAACCGGAGGAAGTATGTCGAGACAATACTGCAGAGGTTTAATATGCAAGATAGTAAACCGATGAAGGTTCCTATTCCTGTAGGTGTGAGGTTATCTGCTGAACAGTGTCCCAAGAGACAAGAAGAGGAAGAGGACATGTCCCATGTTCCATATGCAAGTGTAGTCGGTAGCTTGATGTATGCAATGGTTTGTACTAGACCAGACATTTCACATGCAGTGGGAGTATTGAGCAGGTTTATGTCAAAACCAGGGAAGGAGCACTGGACATTAGTGAAGCGGGTTTTCAGGTATTTGCGTGGCACTAGTGATTATGGTTTGTGCTACCAAGGAATACTAGGATTGGACAGAGTGTTGGATATTCATGGCTTTGTTGATGCAGATTGGGCTGGAGATCTAGATCAGAGAAGATCTACAAGTGGGTATGTGTTTAACCTATTTGGAGGTGTAGTCAGTTGGATGAGTAAGAAACAATCTGTAGTGGCACTGTCAACTACAGAGGCAGAATACATGGCAGCCACTCATGCAAGCAAGGAAGCAGTTTGGTTGCAGATATTTTGTTCAAGTATGGGGATAGTACAGGAAGCTATAAGGATAAACTGTGACAGCCAAAGTGCAATTTTCTTGGCAAAGAACCCTGCATATCATTCAAAGACAAAGCACATTGATGTTCAGTATCACTTTGTGAGGGATATGATAGAAGACAAAAAGATGTTGCTGGTAAAGGTGGACACTTTGAAGAATACTGCAGATGCATTGACAAAATATGTGAGCTCTGAGAAATTCTCTTGGTGTAGAGATACAATGGGCGTTTTAGGGCTGGAAAAATGACTAAGCTCTCTTCTGGCCCCTATGGAAAGAAAACAACAAGTGGGAGAATGTTGGGTTGTGTTATATTCTTTCCACGTAGTTAACAGGGGGTTTGAGGGGCACCCGTAACCCCACTTTATGGGGTCTGGGGCAGCGCCCTGGAAAATTTTGATTTTGGACCTGTTGTGGCCAGCAACACCCCCCCCTTGTTCATTTAAGTGTTGTCCAAAATACTAAATGAATGGGGACCCTTAGTTAAATTTTAGAAAAAAAGCAAGAGTTTCCTTTCTTCAAAATAAGGTTACCATCGTAAGCTTAGAAAGGTCTTTTGAATATTTTTTAACCTAAGTCTATGATAAGGGAAATATCTTTAAAGCCGCGTTGCAAAAAAGATAGGAAATGCCTCCATTTCTCTATAATATCGGTATGCGCAAGACTCTCGTGTTAAGCATAATATCGCATCGCAATAAAGTAATACTCATAAGGAAAAAACTTCAAGATTTACCGATCTGCGATAACACCGATCGCAAGATCGCATATCGCAGAAATGAGCTGACAAGATTCGGCAAACATTAAACTTCTGCGACCTGCGATGTTGCGATCGCTGCGATATTATATTCGTATGTTTGCGTGATCTGCGATGGTGCGATTTGTGATGGCGCGATCTGCGATGTTACGTAAGCAAATCATAAATCACTTCATCACGAATCCTTCGGGCACGCTATTCAAAGAAAAGCCACTTACCATAATCTGACTCAAGATCATGCGCTTTTAATGATAGTAAAGGAATTAGTTGTCAGCTATTAAATGAAATGAAGACGCGTGCTTTTGTAAAGAATTACTTCACGTAAGGTGGCATATTTGATATATCTGTTGCATTTAAAACTCTCCCATCACCTTTCTTGATCAGTCATTTCCATTTCACTCGTAAGCTGCAGGAACGAAGAACTAAAGACGATTCAAAGCCAAACGCAGGAAGAAATGGGAAAGAAAAATAAAGCTCAAGGCTCTGAGGCGAAGGAAAAGACGAAGGAGATGGTGCCTTTGTATACAGACACAGCCTGTAACAGAGACGCAGGGATATCGACATGGGAAAGCATGTACAGACTGCTCGAAGAAGAGAATCCCAGAATAATGAAGGTTGCTGCTGTCGCGGGCTCACAATGCTCTTCCGAGGCGTCCTTAGAGGAGCTAGCATGTTCATTTCTTCACCGGATAGCAGCAAGGCCAAAAATTCTACCATATACGGATATGATCAAGTGGATACTTGACAATGCAGAGATGAACAACAGACAATTCAAGATTCAAGGACATGGGCTCATCGGATCATTCGCTGCACAAGATTTAAAGCTTATGTATCATCTTCCTGAACCGCAGGCGACTTACAATGCACAATTCGTTAAGAAATTTGTGGCAGAGAACCCAAACCTAGCAGAGACCACCAAAGATTGGTCCAGAAAAGAGGAGCCGCTCAAAAAAGACAAAAACGGTATGTACAGCACTGGTTCCCTCACCTCTCCGTATTGTTTTGTTGCGGCCATGCTTTGTAGATTATTTGGGATGCCGAATATCAATAAGTTTTCGTCTGAATGGCTACCATTAATAGATGCTGCCACAAATGCCGATATTATGGATTAGGCCAAGATATTTTCTGATAATCTATACACAGCTATTATCAATTACCGGTCTAAAAGATCCTTGTCTCAAAGGATCTATCCTCCTTTTTATCTGTCCGCATATGTTATGGATTCTATTTGTTATGTGTCTAAATTTCCCACTATGGGTTGGAAATGGACTACCCAGGACCCATTACCTATCCATGTTTATCATAAGATGTTATGGGATTCTCAGTTCGTCCCACACTTCTACCAGATTTGTCATGGGCTTATCTTACCCTTGTATAGAATGATGTATGATGAAGACCCCCCGAGGTGCTCACCTGAGGCACAGATAGATATCATCCCCATCGCAAGATGGTTCGGGGAAGAATGGTTCACCTATATTAGAGTTTTTGGAAGCACTATACCTCCTCATGTCCTGCCTCTATATATCCCCGATAAACTTTTGGCTCGGGAAATTGCATATCAAACCTTTTCAGAAGGCGGCCTGACCAAAGACCTAAAAGACAAAAAGAAGGCCATATGGCCTCAGTTTCCTGTAGCTTGTGGGGCCTTTTCATTGTTCGATGTAGGACACGCTTTCACCGAAGTGGAGAATGTGACGTGTCTACAATTATTTAAATTCCCAGCAAGGCCATTTGACCCAAATGAAGTTGCCCAAGATTTCACAACGAACGTCAAAATAAAAGTATTCGTTGGAAAGAAAGATTTGTTCGATGATTTATTTCAGAGTAAAAGCTCACTCCAGGAAATTTTGCGGGAAGCTCAGTCAAAGTTGTCTCCAGATGACCTCCAAAGATTCATGTTATACAGGGAAAGAAGGCTGGCCAGTGTTCCTCTAGAGAAGCTGCGACTGCCTGCCAGAGAACCAACTCCAAGCGTTAGCCTCAGTGGAAACTCTAGCACTTCCAGATCTAAATCTAACACTGCGCAAGGAGTGCCTGAACATTCTAAAGGATCTGGAAGCGACCAAGGAAAGAACGAAGAAACAGCTAAGGATACGGCTCAGTCAAGTGCAATGTCGCAACAGCAGGTTATCGCCTCCCCGCCAAGAGATGTTCCCCCTCTTGTCATTGAAGCGCCACCCATCACAACAGAACTGGACAAAGAATGGGAAACCTTCAATGAGCTGATCAATCTTGAAGGGCAAGCCCCAATAACACCTGTGAACAATACACAGGTAGTGCAAGAAGTGGTTTCGACCATAGTCAGCAGTGTCACAGAAACGGAGCACATTCCTATCACTCCACCTTCTGAGCTTCTACTTAATGTAGAAGAAATTCCCCCACTGGACGTATTCTATAGTCCCCAACATAAAGCAGTTGTAAGGAGATAGAGGAAGAAAAGAAAACTAGAAAATACACTGTCACAAGATGCTGAACATTTGGACGTCTTATGGAAAGACCCCAACAATAACCCAACTGAAAATCTCACTAAGTTGTCTCAGATCGCAGGAGCATATGCTTCTGCAACTATTGACAAGGCATCGGAAGTTCAGCAACTGTTGAAAGAACAAGAAGATCAAATACAGCTACTACAACGACAATTGCAACAAGCCAATGCTAATATTGAAGCTTCCAAACAGCTCGAGAAGTTGCAGGAAGACTTTCAGCAGATGCAAATAGGCTATCAAAGAAGTCTAGACGAGAAAGGAAAACAATTGCAAATTTTACAAGAAATGCATAAAGATGAGCCTAAGCTTGCGGAATTTATTTCATAATCTATTGGCTTAAATGAGCAACTACTGCAGCAACAGGAAGAGTTGGGACGTAAGATATCACAGTGGAGTCACTATTGCGAGCTGAGCGATAAAATCACCAATCAAGTGGTAGACTTGCGGAGTGACTATGATCAGAGTGACAGACGAGTGACGGAATACTTAGCTTGGCAGGATGAAGATGAAGGGAAAAGAGCAAGTGCACCCAGAATAAACGAGAATCATAAAGAATTGCTCTTTAATAAATGGGACGATCAAATCAGGCAGGCGGAACAAGCAGCGGAGACAGCGACCACGCAAGCAAGCATTCTTATCGACTGTGTAAATGAGAATTTACACAGGGCCAATTTAATCGAAGAGACCACCCCGGGGTACCTACCAAATAAACTACGACTGGAAGCAGAATGGAAGCAGAAGGCGTAGGAAAAGGGAAAAGCGATCCAAGCATTAAACAGGTTAAATTGGGAGTGTTACTGGGCATACTTGGTCAAGCCGCATAGTCAATGGATGACTGTGAAATGCATCATAAACGCGGCCGAAAAAGTAGTGCCAGCTCTCATAGATTCTGTTTTCGCAGCCCAGCTCAGCGCAGAAGTCAGCCAGCCAACTCTCCTCAAGCCCATGATGAACACTTGCAGCTTTAAAGACCAAATTCAGAAGTAGCCTTATTTTAGAATGTTGTTTTTTCTTTAAAATTAGATTAGAAAAAGGACGGTCATTTGAAAACCACATCCTAAATTTTGTAAATACACTATTATTAGAATTAGGAAGTAGTATTTTAACCCTTCTCAGGCATTTGGAGAAGGGTCCAGAAATTTGTCAAAAACTTGTCCTCGGAACATGCACTTCTGCACCCTCAGAGGAGGTTTTGATGAATGGATGGATCGAGATTTATTAATGTTTGCATTTGATGTCTGCTACTGCTGTTTCACTTTTGTACTCTTAGTAGATGTTAGAACAAGTAGAGATAAATCGTTTTTTGCTTGAAGCTTATGAGTAGGATTAGTCATAAATGGTACTTTTATCTCTTGGTCATTTCTGCTTATATTCTTAAAGTGATATACAGTTTTCAGTTGTTTATATGTTACTGCATGAATGTATGAGTTACCATTTGGCACTTTTGTACGTGGAGTCATTTATTTATGTTTGATATATGAATAACTTATTATGCGATATGCTGTTCACAACTGTTTTGCCTAACTTTTTATGCAAAGTGGTTTATCTTAATTGATTTCTATTCTTATGATAGCTGAATGATCTTTATTACCAGTTATTGTTTGAAATCTCTTTAGATCGCATAATATAAGAAATACACCCCGGGTTAGCATAGCTTAGATGTGTTGTTTCTCATTAGATTACAATAGCATAGAGTTAGTTTAAAAGTTTGAATTAAATTAGCTTTAAGTATTCTTAGATCAGCAACATCCAACTCTGCACACACACACATACACCCTTAGATTGGGAAACTGGTCCCATTATCCCCAGTCGGACCCGCTATACCAAACGGATAAGGAGCTACCAACCAAGGTCCGGACCGGGTGGGTATCCCCCTTGTTGTCGGCCCGATTTTCGGGGCTTCAACAGGACCCTATGTTAGGTTGGACGGACCCACCTATGGGTTTGTGCATGATTTTCGCACATGTTTTTTGGACGTGATGGTTTTCGATCCATGGTATTAGACGCGATGGTTTTCGGCGCATGGTATTGGATGCTTCGGCATGTATAAATATGTATTATAACATTGAAAGGAACATAATGAAAAATCAAGCTGGTAGTCCCAGTTTTGGGATCCAAGGGAAAATATGTGTTTTATGTGTTATGATCTCGCATTGTTTATTTTCTGTGTTTTAGAATTCATATGCAGGTAATTTCTGTATAGGGTTAAAACCTACATACAGTTCATTGTCGATAGAAGGAGCATGTTAGGATTCCAAGAAACTCTCCTAGGTTCTAGCTCGGAGATGCTTGGTAACATATAAATTCAACTATTGTTGCAGGTTTAATGGAAGGAATGATGGTTTAGTTCAAGCCAGATAACCACTTCTACTTTGTTTCACTCCAGACATGTGTGAACACCCCCAAACTGCAAGGTTTTAGACCACCAATTTCTCATAGCTTGAGTTAATAGGTGAATATGGAGAATACTAACCACACCAGCAGATGCACAAGACCATGTGATGGCCGGTTGCAACTAGTAAAGAAGTCTGTAAATCTAATCTATTAATGCAAAGACAGGATGACAGCTCTCTTGCATTAGATAGAAAGAAACCTAGACCACCTATTCAATGATGCATACAAGATTCTAACACAGAGATAGGATGACAGCTATCTAATGTTAAACCTCAAAGATCAAGAAAATAGCGTATCGGGTGTTATCACTCAGGTTGTCCCTTTTGACTCCTAAAGGGATACGGCCGAGGTAACCACAAACCAACTTTGGACTGCAGGCCCTAGCCTGCCTACAGTCAGAGAGGGCTCTCTCTTTATGATTTAGCTTTGTTGAAGGGGGTGATTTTAAGCTAGATATGATGCACAGGGGTTTTGATTGAGTTTTGGTGGGAAAACTGACACTTTCAGGTAGAGAGGCTGAGTATAGTCTGAATGTTTCAAACCATTGGGCGTGGAGTCGAGGAGGGGAACTGCTGGTGTGTTTCCTTAATAACAGTGAGGGAACATGGAGCAAGATAACTGAGGTTGAAGCAATTTTCAGGTTTAATGGATGAACTGAACGCTAAAGAAAGAGAGGCAGTTAAGAATCTCTCCAACAGATTAGCAGAGAAAGTAACAGGGCGCTACCTAGGGGCAATTAAGAATCCCTAGGTAATTGGCCAGCACAGGTGAACTGGGGCAAACATGAGCCAGAAGGAATTCAATGTTCATAACCAATTCATTCAGAAGAAAACATCAAGAAACAGCAGGAATTGAGCATAGAGAGTATTTAAACTAATTCTAAGCTACTCTTTCTTCCTGCTATTTAGATAATGGCAAACACATAAACAGAGATAAGAGGCACTTATTGCTTCAGGCCGCAGCGCAGGAATTCCATCTTCAACTCTTCAACACATTCGTCAACAACATACAGTTCGCTCTCCAAGCTTTAAGCAATCTTTGATTACAGAAAAGTTCAGGTATACACAGCGAGTCTCTAGTGAAAATTATCAATTGACCAACCCTTAAAACTATACAGAGGGTGGTATATATAGGGAAAAACTCTCTGCAGAGTTCCTTTATTACATCTTGACCTAATTAGGTCATAAAAAATGACTACTTGACCTAATCCTATCCTAAAATAAATACAAAAAATATCTCGGGCCGTGCTCAGGGCCGATGTATCAAAACTGAATAAATGATGCTGTCCTTGGTGGCTTGCTGCAGTGTTTTCTGCAATAAATGAGTATGGGTCTCTGTTTCCTTGTTGTCCTAGTGCTTTGAATGTCTTAACGGTGATTTGAAGGCAAGGATGGGCTGATGCTCTTTGATTTGACTTTTCTGGGGGCTTCATCAATGTTCAGGTGCCTCGAGCCCCTAAAAAATCATGACTGACTCTCTCTGGCGTCTTTTCTTCCACTGATACTCTCTGACAAAATCTGGACTGCGGATCTGATGTGCTGCGGGTCTAATCACCAGTAAATGGCCGTTGTTCGGCCTCTGTATCATCTGGAATTGTCTTCTGATCCTTTTGATATGCTCTGTGAAGAAAACGGATCATTTTTACGCCTTTTCGGGCTTCCTGGGGCCGCATGGTGCAAATATTCCTTAAAGATTCCCTGAAGATTCTCCATTTCGGCCTAAAAAATCCTGCGAGGCGCAAATCGCTCATCAAAAACTGCCTCAGAATTCGATTCTGGGGCTCCGAAGTGCGATTTTTGCACCTCTGCGCCCAAAAAAGTGCTGATGACGCCAGCATGATGTCAGCATTGTACGGCGGGTGACGTCAGCATGGCGATGTGGCGGGATGATGTCAGCATGACGTCATCACATACGGTCAATGACGTGGCGGGTACGGTGGCGGGGACACGTGTTAGTGACGTGGCAGGAGGCCACGCAGGCAGGTGACTCATCGGGTGACTGGGCAGGGTGGTGACGTGGTGGTGACGTCACCTGGCGGGGCGGTAAGCGGTATGTGGCGCACCGCTTATGGGGGATGGCGGTTTCGAAGGGAGGGGCTCCGCCACAGCCCGGCGCCTGACGCGTGGCGGGAGTACGGCGGAAAAACCGCCAAACTCCCGGACGTTAAAGGCCGGGCGCGTCGGGGATGAGGATGCCCGCCAGCCGTAGATCTGCGGGGCTGTCGATCGGACGGCTGGCGGCGGACGCGACGGGATAGGGGGTTAACGGGCGGGAATATTCGCAGGAATATTCTGAATTTAATATGCGTGGCGGATGGGTTATAAACTTAGGAAGAAAGGCGCGGGTTAATATTTATGCATAGGAACTTTGGGTTAGGGGCGGAATGTGGGTTTTTGCAGCAGTGGGGTGAAATTTTACAAGGGGGAAAGGTGAAAACATGGGTTTTTTGGGGGTTTTTAGTGTTAAGGGAGAGGTTACTAGCTGACCAGATGTCAAACCAGTTCCTAAATGACGCGGATGGGCTAAAAACAGTCCCAGATGGACTGAGATTTCCCGGACTTGGTAGAATTATGGCTATAATGCCAGGGAGCGGTATTTACATAGGGGGATTTTTATATACATGATTTTAATAGGGGAAGGGAAAAATAATAGGGAGTTATATAATAAGGGTGATGAGAAAAAGAGAGATGTTAGTGAACTCCAGCCTGAGTACCTCCAACTGAAAAAACTGCCTCGGACCGAAAAATGGATTACTTATCAAAATTGGAACACAGCAGTGGCCCTTAGACTAGCACAATCCTATGGAGACCTCTTTTGACCATCTGTAGCAAATATGGAGCATTGCAGCATGCATAGCACGACATATTTGGCATGAAAAATGTCGATCATGAAAGATGATTAACCTGCTGCAGCAGGAGGCTAACATCAGGCACAGCTTAGAACAAAGGAAAATGTAAAGTGAGCAATTAACAGCAAAAGAAGCTTGTAATAAATGAAAATGAAGACGAGATGCTGCAAGTGACAAAATATCTACAGTATCCAGAAGTTGAACCTTACATCAAATGCCAACCCTGATTACATCTAGTTTCTGAGTATTTATAGATTTACATTACAAGGGCACTTGGCCACTTAGGTATGGAGGGGTCATAATTGACCACCAACCACATTTAACTGCCTGATGGAGTCTCTGAACATGCTTGATTGCTTCAGTGGATGAATCTGATCTGTTCAGGTGTTGTGTTGTCCCTTTTTGGCTATTGGATTGCTCGTACCAGTGGAGTCCATAATTGATAAATTCAGTTACAGGGTTGTGTTGCATCCTTTTCCCTCTTGGCCATGTCTTCTGTGAAATATGGTTGTTGGGAACTAATTGTGACTGGTACTGGCAAACTGGTTATCTCCTTCCTCGGGCAACAGAGTGGTCAAGGACGTGGAATGCATGGGCAGACAGTCAATCGGGATGAGAAGGAAGGATGATCATCGGATCAAGGAAACAAACAGTGGAGATGGCTCGACGGAGGCTATAGGCCGAGGTGGGAGTGGGGTGAATTGGGGCCGTCAGATCTTCAGCAGACAGATCGAACGATGATCGAGCTATGGAGTTGCATGGTTGTTATCGGGTGGGTGGATTTGGATGGGCGGTAATGGTATTCATCGCACCACTTTTGGGCCCTAAGCGGTAAAAGCCAATAGTCGCACGATTCCATTCAGCAATCGACGCGTAGCAGCAAATGAGAGAGAAAAACCGCTCTCATCACGCGCTATCGTTCGATCGAGTTGCAGGCACGGGGAGAGAGAAAAGCGTCGAATCGGGCAGAGATAGATCTGACGGTGGAGAGCAGTCAGACGGGTTACTTTATCGGGCGCGATGTGGGTGTTCAGATTGTCGGGGGGTGTGATCAACGGTGGGGATATGATGAGAGGTTTTATTAGCGCGCGAGGGCGTATGAGTAAGGTTTTATGATGGGATTGGGGTTTAGCGCTTGGGGCTAAGGCCAAAAGGGGCTTTGTCAGGTTTCGGGAGGCTTATTTAGAGGATAAGGAGGGTTTAGAAGAAAAATAAAGGAATGGAGGGCAGAGAGAAAGCGGGATAGAAAAGAAAGAAGGGAAAAATGACAAAATATGAAACCTCTTTGAGCACAACCAAACAAACCAGATCTTTTCTGTCCTTAGAAAATTAGCATTGCATAACAAAGCTAACAAATCCAAGAGAACCTCATTTCGCCAAAGGTCATGAAGTAGGTGGGCTTACCGACCATAGCACACCCACAACTGTACACCATCAGGTGGCTTCACCAAGGACGGGATCTTCGCGTGAACCAGTAGTACTGCCTTCCATACAATATCAAGCCCTTCACAGATGAGGTATTATGTGACGTTGCTCCCCTTGATGTTTGTGATGTATTATTAGGCCAACCATACTTGTGGAAGCGACATGCTGTGTATGATTCAAGGCCTCGTGATGTTATTATTACTTTAGGAAAAACTGAAAGAATCAATGGTGGGGGTCCAAGTGGAATAGGCGGGTGGCCACCAATATTCAACTAGATCAATGGCCAAAGTTGTGACATAGGTAGCACTCAACATTTGGTTTGAACAATGGAGAAAAGTGTTGTAGCTTCTGTTGTCATAGGCATATGGGATTTTGTCTTGTCTTCCAATAGACCTACATTTAGGGATTTGATAAAAACCTCTATCGATACTCCTTATATATCCCCTACAATCTATAGGTCTATGTCAGAACATGCATAACAATAACCATGGAATGTGCTTGAATACCTAGGAGTATAAGGTGAAGATCTGCTAAAAGTACCTCACCCCTGAGAATATCTAAGGCTTTGTTGCTCTTCACTTTTGAATGTTCTTTGATGATTTGGTGTTCTGAATGCATCATCTTGATTTCTAGAGGTAGTGGTCTTCTATCTTTCAATGTTGGTTTATTTGTGCGAGACTTTGACTTTGGACTTCTCTCCATTTTTGTTATGAGGATTTCTTTCATGAGTCTTCTCTTCATCATGAGGCTTCTTTTCTAGGCTTTACATGTGTTTGCTCTTCATGAGGCTTCTCTTCTATGACATGGCTTCTCTTCTTCATGAGGCTTCTTTTCTTCTTTGACATGTTGCTTCTCTTCATCATTAAAGCATGAGGACTTGCCAATATATCCAAGACCTATCTTGATAAGTGGTGATATTTGGTAATTGAGAATGCCATCCAATGATCCAAGACCTAGGAACTTCTCCATATTTGGTTCATCTTGTCCACTTCAACTTTCAAAGTGACGATTTTCTCCTCATGGTTTATGCAGTATTTTTCCTTTTACTTCATCTGACTTCTTAAGACATCCTCAATCCTTTTGGCCTCTTCAAGTTCCCTCTTCAAGGCACTAATTTTCTTTCCATGTTCTTTATCTTTTGTATTCCACTTGTTTTCCCTTTCCTTTTCCATGAGTTGGCTTCTAAGGGGGATTTCTCTCATATTTACCTCTTCCAACATGATTTTGAGACGATATACTTCCTTATTTGCTTCATTAAGTTCCTGGACCATTTCTGATGATTATAGTTCTTTAATTTGAAGGTCAAGTGAGTTCATATAAAAAATGGAAAATCTCCAATGATCATAATACTTTGTCTTCTTAGCCTTCAGGTCTTCATGTCCCCTATAAAGACTATTATACATACTCGTGGTCATATCCCTATCCTGTGTCATTTCTTGAAGCTTTTATTTGAGCGAATTGGCATCTTCTTCAAGGTCAAAAACCATATTATCTTCAATTGCAGGCTTCACTAATCAAATCTGAATGTTATGGATTTGCCTTCAAGTAGTTACACTTTCAACGAAGGATTGTCTCTACTACCATATTTTGGAAATACTGTGAGGGGAGTGAATTAATATTTCCTTTCTTTTTCACAATTGGTTAGTTAATCTTTAAACATTAAGAGCATTAATTAAGACAAAATCATCAATATCACATCAATTGAACAATACACAAAATATGTCATCTAACAAGCTTTGCATTATGTATGGTTTACATACAAAAGTCTACCAGCTGAGCTTGAAGGAAGTACAGGACTCCCCAATTCTTTAAGGTCTTTGAGTCTTCAGCCTCCTTTACAAACAACTAATTCACCCATTGTTATTGTTGTTCACTACTACCACCATTGTTAGGTCCCTACAATACTAGTGTATTCCCTTATTATTATTGTCATTGCATCCCCTTATTGTTATACTGTTCCCATGTTGTCCCCATATTATTATTATTGTTCCCCATAGAAGCCCACTATTGTTATTGTTCTACCCTTACATTATTATTGTTATGTCTGCTCTGATTATATTGTGACCCGTTAGACTCCTATATATAGAAAGGAGGTCTTGTCATTTTTATCATCCAAGAATTATTCATTTGTGTAATGTAAAGGAGGTTTCCCCCTTGAAGAGGCTACTTTTGAAGCCGTTGATCTATCTCTTTCTTCTATTTTGTGAGTTGGTTGCGCAACAATTGGTATTGGAGCTTTAGATTCTAGGGTTTTGCTGCTTCAAACAGGTCATCGTGGAATTTTCACTATAACGGTTTTTTTACGTAGCTTAAGAAACTGAAATTAAAACCCATTTGAGATGATATCATGGTGAACCTCGTGACCTAATTTAAGATCTGTTCTTGTTATAGTTTCAGATGTGAAAAGTTAGGGTTTTTGGGGGCTCCGGAATCTGATCTCAAACAAATCACCTTGGAAAAATTGTCATAACTTTCACTCTGAGCATAGGATTCAAATTTCATACAAAGTGAAAGAAAAAAGACATACTTTAGTTTTTTGGGTATCGTTTTCAAGGCTGAAGGTCGAAACAGGGACATGTGGCACACCATACACGTTCGCTCTACTGAACTCATCTATAATTAGGTTATCGCAGGAGATTGGACATAACTATTTCTTGGAGAATCCAATTGTGATGTGACTTGTGGGGTTGGAATGAGTACTCAGAGGGCTATCACAGACCAAAATTCCAGAACTTGGGGTTCCGAAATTATAGAGTTACATTTGTTTCAAGATCGATCTCATACAAAGCGGAAAAAAAGGTGCGTAGGTTTTTCTAAATTTGCATAAGTTTTGTTACAGAAAGTAGTTTGAAGTGATTCAAAAGGCACTATGAAGCATAATTATCATTCATTGATGACCCGAAGAAAGAAAATGGAAACACCTAGTCAGCAACCCAACATCTCTACTATGACACTGAAGAAGAGGAGGAAATGCAACATGATATATCAAAATTACAAGACCAAGTGCAACAAATTTCGCTCTCACAAAAAGTAACTAAAACTAAGATGGATGGTTTAAAGAATGGAATGGAAGCTAATATGGATGGTATAGAAGAAAAACTTAAAGGCAACATGGAATATTTGAAGATAGATTTGACAAATTTGCTACAAGAAATGCTTACTAATGGTGAAAGGGTAGTAAAGGAAACTTATGATGAGAACAAAAGAAATGTTAATCATGATTTCATAGACTCTAATGTTGGATTGAAGACCAACCATGTTCCAAAGATCGATATGAGGAAGTTTGATGGCAAGGATCCCATAACATGGATACTATAGATGGAGCAATATTTCGATCTCCATAATGTGCAAAACACACAAAAGGTATGCATTGCAACTTTATATTTGGAACCCAATCAATTTGTATGGTATTGATGGCTTTTCTCTCGTAAACAAACTGTCACTTGGTCAATTTTTATGGAGGAAATGATAGAACATTATGAGGATACAAAAAGAAACACCTTTTTTAGCCAATTGATAAATCTCAAACAAAAGGATTCATGGTGGAGCAAATTGAGAACTTCCAAAAATTGAATATAAGGGTAAAAGATATTTCAGAGGAGCATAGGATTGATGTGTTCATAGGGACTTTAAAGGATAACATCTAACATGAAGTTCACCTTTGGGAACCTGATTCATTGGAGAAGGCATTTAGGTTGACAAGAAAAATTGAAAGAAAAATTATGGCAACAAAGAAGCCTACCACTCACAACTATAAAGATGGAAGTGTTGTTTCCCTTAGCCTTCCACAACCTACAAGGTTGAAACCACAAAAATTGGAAGAAAAAAGAGAAAAAGGTCTTTGTTACAGTTGTGATAGAAAATACACTAAAGTTCATAAGTGTGCTAAGAAGAAATTATTTTACATAAATTGTGAAGAGGAGGAAGAAAAGGAAAAAGAAACATCAAAAGAAGAGGATATAAACCAGGAATAAGCCCTAGAGAAAGAAAAAATGAATCCGACCATATCTTGTAATGCATTGGCCAGAATTACCACTCCTCAAACTCTCAAGATAAAAGTACATATCAAGAATAAAAAGGTAATAGTGTCGATTGATTCGGACAGTAACCATAATTTTATTCATTGTAAGATAGCCAAGGAATTGAATTTCTTCCTATATCCAGCACCAGAATGTCAAGGGATGGTTGAAAATGGAGAGCCATAAATTTCTCTGGCAAGTGACATAATATCAAGCTATCCACGGGAGAATATGTATTAAATGGTCAAATTCTTTCCATTCCAATGGGTGGTGTTGATGTTGTATTAGGATCCCAATGGCTACAATCTTTGGGTACGATAACTTTTAATTTTCAAGAACTTTTCTTGATTTTTTTTCAGAAGAAAAGGAAGTTGAATTAATGGGTATCGTAGGGAAAACAGGAAATATAATCAGATCTAACAACATGACAAATATTCTAAAGAAAGAACAATGAGGCATAATTGCACAATTATGTTCACTATAGGTTCCCACATCGAAATCATATATTTCTCCAAATCTCCAAAAAGTCTTGGGCAATCATTCCAAGGTATTTGAGACTCCCAAAGGTCTCCCACCTATTCGTGATCATGGTCATGTTATTCATTTGATTCAAGGAAGTGTTCCTCTAAACATCAGGCCTTACAGATATCCTTATGCCCAAAAGAGTGAAATTGAACATATGGTTGCAGAAATGCTAGAGGCTGGTATAATTCAACCTAGTCAAAGTTCTTTCTTGGCTCCAGTAGTATTGGTGCATAAGAAGGGTGGATCATGGTGCATGTGTCCGAATTATAGGGAGATCAACAAGCTCACTATTAAAGATAAATTTCCCATTCCTGTCATTGATGAATTATTGGATGAATTACATGGAGCAATTTACTTCACCAAGTTGGATCTTCGTTCAAGATATCATCAATTCATAATGAACACTGAAGACATTCTGAAAACAACATTTAGAACTCATGAGGGTCATTATGAATTTTTGGTTATGCCTTTTGGCCTTACCAATGCACCTTCTACATTTCAAGGTTTGATGAATTCCATTTTCAAACCCTTCCTTAGAAAATTTTTGTTAGTATTTTTTGATGATATACTAATCTACAACAAGTCTTGGAAGGATCATGTTCAACGTGTTGACAGGATGCCCAAACTATTGGATGAGAAGCAATTATATGCAAAAACCTCCAAATTTTTATTTGGAGTACAATAGGTGGAATATCTGGGTCATATTATATCTCATGAAGGTGTTAAGGTATACCCTAGAAAAATTAAAGCCATTAAGGAATGGAAAATCCCCACATCCATAAAGCATCTACGAGGATTTCTCGGGTTGATAGGGTACTATCACAAGTTTGTTAAGAATTATGGGAGAATAGTAGCACCTCTAACAACATTACTGAAGAAAAATACATTTTCTTGGACTCCACAAGAAATGAAGGCCTTTGAACATCTTAAAGAGGCAATGCGCCAAGCACCGGTCTTAGCTACGCCAGACTTCACAAAAACCTTTATTGTGGAATGTAATGCCTCAGGAAATGGAATTGGTGTTGTTATAATGCAAGAAGAAAGACCCATTGCTTTGAAATTCGTCCTATCAAAGGAAATTATTTACATAAAGCTATTTATGAGAAGGAAATGTTGGCAATACTACATGCACTTAAGAAATGGCGACCTTACCTAATGGGAAGACACTTGAAGGTAAAAACGGATCATGATAGTCTTAAATACTTTTTAGAACAAAGATTATCTTTAGAAGAGTAGCAAAAATGGGTCACAAAGATGTTGCGTTATGACTTTGTAATCATCTACAAAAAAGGGAAGCAAAATGTTGTTGCAGATGAACTCTCAAGAAAGGATGAGGATGTGGAAGCATTTCTTTGTGCCATTTCTATTATGAGTGGAAAAATGAAGAAGAAGTGTGGCCACTCATTCAAACGTTGCAGCAAGATCCCAGTACATATGATACATTTAGCTGAAAAAATGATTCGTTATGGTACAAAGATCACTTATACCTCTCTAAGACTTCTGAACTCAAACACAAGATTCTTTTGGAATTTCACACCTCTTCCTCAGGAGGGCACTCAGGAATTTTTAAAACTTACCACAGAGTTAAGAAGGAATCTTTTGTGGCGGAATTTTTGGTTTTCCAACAAATTAAATTTGAGACAATTAAGACCCCAAGTCTATTACAACCTTTATCCATTCCAAGTCAAGTTGGGAGGAGGTTTCCATGGATTTTATCACAGGTTTACCCAAGTCCAAAGGAAAGAGTGTCATCATGGTGGTAGTTGATAGACTTACCAAGTATGCACAGTTTTGTGCATTATCTCATCCATTTAAAGCCAGTATAATTTCTACTACATTTATGTAAACAATTCAAAATATACATGGAAACCCAAATATTATTGTAAGCGACAAAAACCCATTTTCACTGGAAATTTTTTGACAAAATTATTTTCTTGTCTAGGTACTCATTAGGTCATAGCTCATCTTATCATCTTCAATCTGATGGGAAAACTGAGATAGTGAACAAATGTTTGGAAGGATATCTTCGTTGCTTTGTATCTAATAAACAAACATAATGGGTCAAATGGTTGCCTCTGGATGAATGATGGTATAACACTTCCTTCCATACTGCAACAAAAATGACCCCATTTATGGCACTTTATGGATATCATCCACCGTCCATCACATTATATTTAAGAGAAAATTCTAAGGTTCAAGCAGTGGAAGATCACATTGAGCATCAACATGAAGTTCTCCAACTCTTAAAGGATAACCTCACTTTGGCACAGAATAGAATGAAACAACAGGCAGATCAACATCGCAGTGAAATAAGTTTTGATGTAGGTGACTGGGTATTTCTAAGACTACAACCATATATACAAATTTCCCTCAAGCAAGTAAGAAGGATAATAAACTATCACCAAAGTATTATGGTTAGTACAAGGTGTTGCAAAACATTGGTACTATGGCGTACAAATTGGAGCTTCTTGCATCTTCCCGAGTGCACCTAGTCTTCCATGTGTCATGCTTAAAGAAGGTTATAGGTGACAAGCTCCCAGTTCAAACAATATTTCTAGAACTTGACGAGGAAGGAAAAATCATATTGGAACCAGAAGTAATCATAGAAACAAGAACTTGGAAACTACGAAGTTGATCACTTTCAGAGTATCTCATCAAGTGGAAGAACTTACCTGCTGAAGATTCCACATGGGAGGATCAGAATTTTATACAGAAGCATCCAAAACTACTCAAGCATTGAGGAAAACACTTTTTTGAAGGAGAGGGGCATGTTAGGTCCTTATATACTAGTGTATTCCCTTGTTATTATTATCATTGTAGCCCCTTATTGTTATTGTTGTGCCCATGTTGTCCCCATATTATAATTATTATTATTGTGCCCCATAGAAGCCCACTATTGTTTGTTAGGTCCCTATACTACTAGTGTAACCCCTTATTTTTATGAGTACAACTCCCTTATTATATTGTTGTGCCCATGTAGTCCCCATATTGTTATTATTGTGCCCCATAGAAGCCCACTATTGTAATTATTGTGCCCTTACATTATTATTGTTATGTCAGCTCTGATTATATATAACCCCTTAAACTCCTATATATAGAAAGGAGGTCTTGTCATTTGTATCATAATTGTTCATTTGTGTAATGTAAAGAAGGTTGCCCCCTTGAAGAGGCTTATTTATAAGGCGTTTATCTATCTTTTCTATCTTTTTGTGAGCTAGTTTCATAACATTTGGTATCATAGCTTTGGATTCTAGGGTTTTGCTGCTCCAAATAGGTCATCGTGGAATTTTCGCTATAACATTTTTGTTACGAAGTTTTAGATGCTAAAAAAACAACAAATTTGAGACGAGATCGGTCTGAACCTCGGGTCCGAATTTCAGATCTTGTCTCGCTATATTTTTGGCGATATGATCTGAGGAAGTTAGGGTTTTTGCAAGATCCAGAATTGCATCTCAAACAGGTCATCATGGCATTTTCGCTATAATATTGTTTATACAAAGGTTCAGACTTTGAAATTAAAAGCCATTTGAGTTGAAATCTTGGTGAAGCTCAGGTCCAAATCTCAGATCTTTTCTCGCTATATTGTCAGAGATATAATCTAAGGAAGTTAGGGTTTTTGCAGACTCCCGAATTACATTCTAAAAAGGTGACCTTGGGAAAAGCGTCATAGCTTTCTCTCTGACCAACAAATTGAAATTTCATAAGAAGTTACAGAAAGAGGATAGACTGTAGTATTATTTTTATACTTTTCAGATCCGAAGGTCAAAAAAGTGACACGTGGCACGCCATACAAGTTCGCTCTACTGAAACATGATATAATCAGGTCATCTTAGGAGATTGGGTATAACTCTTTCTTGGAGAATCATATTCTTATCAGACTTGTGGAGTTAGAAAGAGGACTAAGAGGGCTACTGCAAGATGCAATTTCAAAACTTGGAGATCTGAAATTACTGAGTTACAGTCGTTTCAAGATCAAGCTCCTAAAATCAAGAAAATGCGATATGAAGAAGTTTGATGGCAAGGATCCAGTAAATTGGATACTACAAATGGAGCAATATTTTGATCTACATGAGGTTCAACTATTACAAAAGGTACATATTGCATCTTTATATTTAGAACCAAATCAATTTTTATGGTATAAAGGGCTTTGTTCTCGTAAAGCACTTGTCACTTGGTCAATTTTAAAGGAAGAAATGATAACACATTATGAGGATACAAAGAGTAGCACCTTCTTTAGCCAATTAATAAATCTCGAACAAAAGGGTTAAATGGCAGAGCACATTGAGGACTTTCAAAAATTGAATATAAGGGTAAATGATATTCCAGATAAGAAAAGGATTGATGTCTTAATAGGGACTTTAAAGGATAACATTCAACATGAGGTTTGTCTTTGGGAACCTGATTCATTGGAGAAGGCATTCAGGTTGGCAAGAAAGATTGAAAGTGAAATTATGGAAAAAAGGAATCCCACCACTCACGACTATAATTATGGAAGTGTTTTTTCTCCTAGCCTTCCATAGCCTACAAGGTTTACATGACAACAATTGGAAGAAAAAAGAGAAAAAGGGATTTGTTACAATTGTGATAGCAAATACACTAAAGGTCATAAGTGTGCTGAGAAGAAATTATTTTACATAGATTATGAAGAGGAGGAAGAAAAGGATGAAGAAATATCAAAAGAAGAGGTTATACACTAGGAACCAACCCCAGAGAAAGAATAAATGAATCTGACCATATCATGTAAAGAATTGGCAAGAATTACCACTCCTCAAACTCGCAAGATAGAAGAACATATCAAGAAGAAAAAGGTTCAAGAAGTGAAATATCACATCGAGAAAGAAGAAATGAATCCGACCATATCTTGTAATGCATTGGCCAGAATTATCACTCCTGAAACTATCAATATAGAAGGACATATCAAGAAGAAAAATGTTCAAGAAGTGAAAGATCACATCGAGCATCAAGAAATGAATCCAACCATATCTTGTAATGCATTGGAAGAAATTACGACTCCTCAAACTCTCAAAATAGAAGGACATATCAAGAAGAAAGAGATTCAAGCAGTGAAAGATCACATCGAGCATCAACAACCAGTTCTCCAACTTTTAAAGGATAACACCACTTTGATGAAGAATCGAATGAAACAAAGGGTAGATCAACATCGCAGTGAAAGAAGTTTTCATGTAGGTGATTGGGTATTTTTATGGCTACATCTCAAGAAAGATATTTATGAGAAGGAAATGTTGGAAATACTACATGCACTTAAGAAATGGTGACCTTACCTAATGGGAAGACACTTCAAGGTAAAAATGGATCATGATAGTCTTAAATAATTTTTAGAACAAAGATTATCTTTAGAAGAATAGAAAAAATGGGTCACAAATATGTTGGGTTATGACTTTGAAATCGTCTACAAAAAAGGGAAGAAAAATGTTGTTGCAAATGCACTCTCAAGAAAGGATGAGGATGTGGAAGCATTGTTTTGTGCTATTTCTATTATCCAACCAGATTGGATAAATGAAGCAAGGGATGAATGGAAGAAGGACGAAGAAGTGTGGCCACTCATTCAAAAGTTTCAGAAGATCCTAGTTCAAACAATATTTCCAGAACTTGACATGGAAGGAAAATTCATATTGGAGCCTGGAGCAGTCACAGAAACAAGAACCTGAAAGCTATGAAATCAATCAATTTCAGAGTATCTCATCAAGTGGAAGAACTTACCCGCTGAACATTCCACACGGGAGGACAAGAATTTTATATAGAAGCATCAAGAACTATTCAAGCGTTGAGGACAACACTTTTTGAAGGAGAGGGGCATGTTAAGTCCTTATACTACTAGTGTAACCCATTATTCTTATTAGTACAACTCCCTTATTATATTTTTGTTCCCATGTAGTCCCCATATTGTTATTATTGTGTCCCATAGAAGCCCACTATTGTAATTATTGTGCCCTTACATTATTATTGTTATGTCGGCTCTGATTATATTATGACCCCTCAAACTCCTATATATAGAAAGGAGGTCTTGTCATTTGTATCATCCAGGAATTGTTCATTTATGTAATGTAAAGGAGGTTTCCCCCTCGAAGAGGCTTATTTCTAAGGCGTTTATCTATATTTTCTATATTTTTGTGAGTTGGTTTCATAACATTGTTATTTTTGTGTCCTTACATTATTATTGTTATGTCAGCTATGATTATATTTTTACCCCTTAGACTCCTATATATAGAAATGAGGTCTTGTCATTTTTATTATCCAAGAATTGTTCATTTGTGTAACGTAAAAGAGGTTGCCCCCTCGAAGAGGCTACTTTTGAAGTCGTTGATCTATCTTTTTCTTCTATTTTGTGAGCTGGTTGCATAAAAACCATTGCTTCCACTGCTTCCTTTGTTGCACTCACTGTCGAAAACCACAACTTATGTTGCTACCACTATCACATCTGCTTCATCCTACCTACGACTCCAACTGTCCACTAGTGCCACTCTTCCTGCATGATCTGAAAATGGAATGTACTTGTTTAAGGGTGCAAGGTATCCATTTCCAATAATTTCAACTGTGAGCTAGACACTCCAAATGACCTCTAAAAATGTATAAACTTCTTATTTCTTATACAGAGATAGACTCTAGGGGCATTCACCGGACATGTCACCTCTAAAAATAGGATGAGTTCCAGAGGCTACCTGGCCCTCTACAGGCTATGCCTAAAGAAATAACAAAGTAAACACTTAGAAGTCTTTGACATACACATACTTGAAGTTTAAGGTCTTGTGGAATAAGACAAGTAACTTTTTGCAGCTGAACAGGTGATTATGTGTGTATGCAAGTTATATTTATTTGTTGTTTAATACTTTATATCAGTTTTGTTTAGCATATCATCTTCAGCAAATAAAGACATCAAAATGATAAAGCAGTTCACCCCCCCTCTGGGCTACATCTGCTGGACCAAACCTCTCCAACTAGGCTTGTCCTCTTGTATTAAAATTGCTACAAAGGCTAATACAAGAATATGGGTGTCTCAAAGGACAGATCTGACTGTAAATACAGAATCAGAAGATAGGAATTAGCCAAACATGCTCTTTCCCAAACACTAAACAGTGAATTTGTACCTTTTACAGTACTTTCCCCAATTGGCCCTAGTGGCCCTTTAAACTTGCATGGAGAATTTCGAGGTGAAGATGACCTCAATTGGTTATGAAACCTCTGTCATTAGACTCAGAAGGTCGAAAATAGCAGACATAGGCTTTTGAATCACCAAAAATGGATGAACATAGCCCCCAAACAGCTCCTGCACTGAAATGGCCCTGGTGGCCCTGAAAGCTTCCCTGAAGCTAAACAGTTAGAAGAATACCTCAGAAGACAAAATGAGCTGTAGAAATGGATTCAGAATGCTGAAAACCTTCAGGAATGACCTTCGTTCCACTTCCAATGGCTGCACAATTCCCAATGTAGCTCCCAAACTGATTTGGCCCTAGTGGCTCCTCGAACTTCCACGAAGCAAAAACACCTGCAAATGACCTCAGATGGCTATGAGACCTGAACCAATGGCTTCAAGAGGTCGAAAATACCCAAAATAAAAAAAAAAAAATCGTCCAAAACCGACTTTCCTAGCCAAAGTTATGGCCATTTAAAGTTTCTCCAGTTTTTCCCTAGAAAAACTCCAGCTAACTTTAGTTAACTCCAGATAGCTCCGCCAATTATGGCTGGTCCGCCAAATTTGGCGCTCCTGCCAAAATTCCGCCAACTTAACTGCAGTTACATTTAATGTTTGGTGGTTGCCTCGGATTTTGTGCCAGGCGGAATATTCCTTTTTTAATTTTTTTTTGAAAAATTAAAATTTCTAATGTTATGGACAAATTCTTCTTTTTGCCATAACTTCCTCATACGGCGACTGTTTTTCGAACCGTTTGCGGCGCCAGAATTAGGAAGATGATCACTTTCCAGTCATTCAACTTTGAACCAGTTCTAAGTACTTTAAATTTTGAGCATTTTACGACACTTAGGACATGAGCACCTGATCACACCTCCCAAATGAAAAGGCTTTTGGTCCCCAAAAGCTCACTGAATCTCTGAACTGAGCTGTACAGCACTTGAGGAACAGAAATATCCTCTTCCGTTCAGCCAAAAGAGCATACTGATTCCAAAATGTCCTGCCTTATCAACTGTCGTCATGGCGAATGTTGCTGCATAAACCAAGTATTCGTCGAATCCCGACCAAGCTTGTTCGCCAGACGCTGAAAGTTTGCAGAAACCAGCAATGAAACTTTCTGATATATGAGCTGAAATATTCTCCTGAACATGTGGGCTTGCCAGCTATCACGATTCCCATCCATGGCACCTCCGCTCCAGAAGAAGAGCTGTCTCCCAAGTGAGAAGGCTCTTATAAAGATGAAACACTTCATCCTTTCTCCTCTTTACAATCTTGGAGATCAAATTAACTTTTTCCAAGTCAATATTACATTACATGCCTGGTTAAAAACAAAGTAATCAACCCTTCAAGTTAATCACACATACATGTTTAAAATACAAGGAAATCATCATGATCCATGTGCTCATGCATATCATTCTCATGCATGCAGTTTATCCTTCAACTTTCTCTTAAGTACAATCATAAGTACAAGATCCTCAATCACATGTACACGTACTTTCAAAGCTGAAATGAATATAACATCCGCTGCAATAGAGTGAGTCTCATACTCAGCTTTTCCTTCCTGCAACTTGCATTCCCTTAACAAAGAAATGCATTAAATCAAAAGACATGCCACTTTAATTGGATAAGAATTCTAACCATTTCTTACCAATCCATTTCAAAGGCGCTTCCTTTAACTGCACATCAATATTAACATGCGTATCATCCTGACACATATCAATGATGGAAACTTCCTTCCCATTCTTGCCATACTCTTTCTCCCATTTCTTCAATTTTCGTGGAAGCATTGTTGGCTTCAGAGTCCAACACCTTTCAACAGAATGTCCTTGCTTATGGCAATAAGTGCAACACAGGTTCATCTTCTTGATAGCATGATTTGCATTGTTCAATGGAACTTTGGCTTCTTGCCTCCTTTCCTTCAAAAGTTTCCTGTATGTTGCCATTCTTTTCCAACATCTAGAAACACTATGGTTAAACAAACCACAAAAAGAACATGCAATTCTTTTCCAATGCTTATGTGGAAATTTTCCATGCTTTACATGATCAAAGGAAATATGATTGAAATCAGATTTATACCTTTCCCTTTCACCTTCATTACTTTCATGAGGAGGTGAATCAAACGAAGAAGAAGCTCCTTTTGGAACACCATGAACCCTTGCAATGGCTTTAGAGCTTTCACCACTTCCTTGTTCAAGTGCATGCTTATGCACACCTTCTTCCTGCAAGGTATGTTTCAAACTATTGCATTCCTCAAGGATACAACCTTTACAACCTTGAGATAAAGAACCTGAAATGAAACTCCTTCTAGGAACTGTTTCAATTGCCTTCATGGCTGCTTTGGAACTTTCTCCACAAGATTGTCCATAGCCAAGACCCAAATTCTTAGGCCTTACCTCAACCATTATTGGCTCAACTATACCCTGTGCATGTTTGCCCAATCCTTTTCCTTCATATCCCATTTTGGACATCAACTTGGACCCTATTCCTCTGGTATGTTTCTCAAAAGAACCAACATAAACATTCTTATCAGAATTTGAAGACAAACTAGAATTGTTTACCTCTTCTTCCAGTTGATACTTGGCTAAGGCTTCTTTGGCAACAAGGAGTTGTATCTCCAACTCATGCATCCTTTCCAGCTTCATGTTTGCAATATGAAGTTGGCCTTCCATTTCCTGCAATTGGTTAGAAAGCAACTGATTCTCTTCCCTCATGGAATTCAACTGCTCTTGAAGTCTAGAGCTCTTTCTTTCATCCTCATACATTTCTCTCACCATATTCATCATGATGAAAAATTCTTGCTTCAAGCCTTCATCAAAGAATCTTGTGAAGGAGGACGATTTTGAGAACTCACTTATGGAAGTTGTCATTGTAAAAATGAACAAAAGATCTTCAGCAACTCAAACAACAAGTACTTTGCGGAATAATAAAGCAGTGAATCTCCAACACTGCTTAAGACACCTTTCAAGCTACACAATCAAGCTAGTGATGTCAGTCAAGCAACCTAGTGCTCTGATACCATCTGATCTAAAAATGGAATGTACTTGTTTAAGGGTGCAAGGTATCCATTTCCAATAATTTCAACTGTGAGCTAGACACTCCAAATGACCTCTAAAAATGTATAAACTTCTTATTTCTTATACAGAGATAGACTGTAGGGGCATTCACCGGACATGTCACCTCTAAAAAGAGGATGAGTTCTAGAGGCTACCTGGCCCTCTACAGGCTCTGCCTAAAGAAATAACAAAGTAAACACTTAGAAGTCTTTGACATACACATACTTGAAGTTTAAGGTCTTGCGGAATAAGACAAGTAACTTTTTGCAGCTGAACAGGTGATTATGTGTGTATGCAAGTTATATTTATTTGATGTTTAATACTTTATATCAGTTTGGTTTAGCATATCATCTTCAGCAAATAAAGACATCAAAATGATAAAGCAATTCACCCCCCCCTCTGGGCTACATCTGCTAGACCAAACCTCTCCAACTAGGCCTGTCCTCTTGTATTAAAATTGCTACAAAGGCTAATACAAGAATATGGGTGTCTCAAAGGACAGATCTGACTGTAAATACAGAATCAGAAGATAGGAATTAGCCAAACATGCTCTTTCCCAAACACTAAACAGTGAATTTGTACCTTTTACAGTACTTTCCCCAATTGGCCCTGGTGGCCCTTTAAACTTGCATGGAGAATTTCGAGGTGAAGATGACCTCAATTGGTTCTGAAACCTCTGCCATTAGACTCAGAAGGTCGAAAATAGCAGACATAGGCTTTTGAATCACCAAAAATGGATGAACATAGCCCCCAAACAGCTCCTGCACTGAAATGGCCCTAGTGGCCCTGAAAGCTTCCCTAAAGCTAAACAGTGAGAAGAGTGCCTCAGAAGGAAAAACGAGCTGTAGAAATGGATTCAGAATGCTGAAAATATTCAGTAATGGCCTTCGTTCCACTTCCAATGGCTGCACAATTCCCAATGCAGCTCCCAAACTGATTTGGCCCTAGTGGCTCCTGGAACTTCCATGAAGCAAAAACACCTGCAAATGACCTCATATGGATGTGATACCTGCACAAATGGCTTCAGGAGGTTGAAAATACCCAAAATCAAAAAAAAATCGTCGAAAACCGACTTTCCTAGCCAAAGTTATGGCCATTTAAAGTTTCTCTAGTTTTTCCCTAGAAAAACTCCAGCTAACTTTAGTTAACTCCAGATAGCTCTGCCAATTATGGCGGGTCCGCCAAATTTGGCGCTCCTACCAAAATTCCGCCAACTTAACTGCAGTTACATTTAATGTTTGGTGGTTGCCTCGGATTTCATGCCAGGCGGAATATTCCTTTTTTAATTTTTTTTTGAAAAATTAAAATTTCTAATGTTATGGACAAATTCTTCTTTTTGCCATAACTTCCTCATACAGCAACCGTTTTTTGAACCGTTTGTGGTGCCGGAATCGGGAAGACGAGAACTTTCCATTCATTCAACTTTGAACCAGTTCTAAGTACTTTAAATTTTGAGCATTTTATGACACTTAGGACATGAGCACCTGATCACTGCACCACCCTACTGCCACCTCTGCACTTCACTACCAATTGTCACTATTATTTCTCGCACTAACATCATCAAGAGAAATAATCACAACATCTTCATTGTCATTATCACTATCAAGTAGGGACTATCGCTTTCTGTCATATGTCATTCTCTGCCAAAGAAACATCGCTACCAAACACTATCACATATCAAGAGCATTGTCATTGTTACATATCAAGAGAAATGTTACTGTCACAGAGGAACATCCCAACCTTACATCCATGGCATACATCTGCATAATTATCATGTAAAATTCACTTAGCATTCTATCAATAGGTCTCTGGCATATACACTTACTGTTGTAACAATATTCTTCAAGGTCATAATTTCCAAACATGGTCATTGTTATCAAAATTTGATCGTTGTCTCTTTGTCATAAAGCTCTCTATCATATAGATCACTATCCTAATACTATAGGTCACTATATAAGTTTCAACTCCACATAAATAGAATCAAACACACTATTATTTATGATCTCTGTCAGGTTATAGTTAAAGCCAATGTCACAACTGGAGTCTCATATCACAAACATTGGAATGTTGCCATTCATTAATGCCTTCATACATATCTCTGACATATTCATTACTGCTATGCGATTGATACAAACTCCTCTAGACAACTAAGATACAAATGAATATATAACAAGGTTTTGTAGTTATCCATCTTGGTGACAAAGTATGATAACTCCCTTGACCATCATATTCAAACATACACAACTAACTTCTCCTAGCACAGTGACCACCCCTACAATCACTTGTTAGATATTTTGCAACCTTTGCTCACAATGGGAATCACCATGCCTCAGACATCAGAGTTTTGATGCATATGGAATTATGATAGTACAAAAGGTCGATTTCTTTTTTACTCCAGCATACAACTATAGGAATAAAATGCACACCACCAACAATCAATTTTATATGTTCAACTATCATTAGTGAACAACCATATTTCTTTTTCTTCGGAGAACATTACACCAGTTGACATATTGTTGTTTAATATTGTTAATGTATTCTTCGAGCAAGATTGGCCTAGCGAATCTTGAAAGTAGGATAGTGATGCAAAAAGTATGCCAAGAATCCTTCAGACTACAGGATTTGACGATTTTCGAACACACGACTATTGTAGTTTGGATGTTGCTTAAATAATAGAAAATATCGCTTTCTCTTCTAAGTGACTTCAATCAGATCAATTTGGATTGGCATTGTTAGGCACAAACATATATATGCTAGATCGAATATAATAGGATCCTTACCATTGTTCCAAGAGTTTACTCACTAGGACGACAGAGAATAGAACTTTATTATGAACCAAGAAACTTCAATCGACATCATTGTAATTGCATTGGATTTGTACAAAGATCCTCCTTTTACTGTCACAGAATTGGCATAATATTCTAAAAACGTTGTTCAAGTTTTCTTCCTCCTTGATAAGACACAAAGATAAGTGCCCATGTTGCACAAGATGATTCCTTAAAGGGGTTGTTTGCTACAATAATTTGGTTTGTGGATTCAAGTTCTTGGATCAATGAGATCCATACTTCAAAATAAGCCAGACCAACTGTGAATCTATCCAACTTCAAGGGTCAACATGTTGTTTTTAGAGATGTAGCATGCAACCAATCTTCAATATATAGTTTTGTATTATCAAGAAGCCATGATTCTTTCACACAGATTGTAGTCCTTTATACTTTGTTGCTCATAAGATGGTGACTGAGATCCTCATACACAAGCTACAGATTCAAGTCAATAGTGAATGATACAGATCTAACTTCACTTCTCGCCTTGGGAAACCTTCAAAATGTAGAGATAAACTCTTCTTGTACTCAGGAACGGATGCCCTAGATAGGGTCGAGACATGCATAAAAATAAAATAGAAAAACCCTTCCTCCCAATGGATCACTTGCAAAAACATACAAATTGGATCCCTTGCCAAAAAAAGTAAATAGTAATTAAAAACCCTTTGTCCATCTTATGTCCGCAGGCATATTTAGAATGATCTGAGATCCAAAATGCATATGTTTGGAAGTGAAGTAAGATCCCTTATATAGTTTTTGGAGGAGGCATATGAGCCCATCTGACTCATGGTTTAGACAAAAATTCAATTTGAATTACCAAAAAAAAACGTTGACCCAATATGATTTAATAATGCCCCATCGACTTATGGTTTGGAGGGAAAATTCAATGTGAATTTTCAATGGTGCCAAAAAAAATTTATTTAAAGCCAAAATTTGTTTCTAATTTTGGAACATTCTTTATGCATCTTCAAATAAATAGATTTAGTGAATGGCCCTTACTTAACTTTATTCCTTCATCAAATCATTCATAGCTTAGCAAATAATATGTTTCTATATCATCATATCACGCCTTATTTGTCTAGGCCAATTGAATCTTGCCACATCAGCAACCCTTTGGGGTTTTAGGCCACAAATTGGGTCTTCAACTTTGACTGAGCATTTCTCTCAAACTTTAAAGGCTCATGCAACACTCCACATACCACCAGAATTAGCATGACAAGGAGAATCTAATGGCGAGAGTTTCCAAGGAAAACTAACTAATCTGCATCATCAACATCCTCAACAATTGTGGGGTGTGGCCATCATCTAGGAAACCAAACCCTAGTGCTAGGGTTTCATCCAACTGCATCATCTAGTGACAACATCAAGCTGCATCATCTCATTCATCCTACATCATCATCATTATGTGTATTATATTAATAACCTCTAACTATACTTGACATCATTGATGATATCTACATCTTGCACCTATTGCATCTGCACCCGATTTGAAATCAATGACAACATACTCAACAATGCAATCAACACACAGTACATGATATCAAATAAATGGGATGTAGATGACATATCACTGGCAACCCTATGACATATGAGATTGGCACGACCAACACGTTGTAGGGCATGAATTGAGTGAACTAGGAAGGAGAATAGAAGATGGCTTACAAATTAGAAGTTTGAAAACACTCAAAGAGTGTTAGTCATCCACGTGGTCAATGAAGTGGCAAGATATGATTTCTCCAAAGGAAGTAGATACATAAAGGGGGGAAGTTGGGTCATTAATGACGTGTTAACCCGAATAACACTTCTTGTTACTGAAGGGTCAAGGTCTAGTGAGACTTAGTCACACTGGTCTATTTCTAGATGCTTCATGTCACAACCATTGATCAGAGGAACCTATAAATTTAGTTTCATTAGTTTCCAGGCAATCGTTATTTTGGGTAGTTCTACTTTTTCGATATTCAGACCATCAAGGGCCCAAACATCATATTTGACTACTTCTTCTTGATCTTGGTGAAAAATCAAGTCCAATGGGACTGTTTTCATTTAAATATGAAATGGCACTTTTTCCTCATTTTTTGTGCCTTTTTTATTTTTTCCTTTTTATTATTATAACCCACTATGTCATTTGGCCAAAAGTTGCACTTCTATGCTTTTTTTTCTTTTTGGGGGAAAACTACCTATTTAGGCATGTATATAATTAGTAAGTTTATGTATTTGGAAGGTGTAAGTATTATTCGTGGTCCCTAACTAGCAACTGAGGGGTGTTATGAACTTCCTTTGCATGGAAAAATGAGGAGTTGAGTAGCATCTTTGTCACTGACTTTTGTCTTGAGCCAACACCTAGTGTGGATCTAAACCATATCTCTAGGTAAATTTTTAAGAATTATGACTTCAAAGCCATAACTTGTGAAATAATTAAATAATTTGTTTTTTTTTATTATTTAATCACATGGAAAATATGTTAAATAATTTTAATGAGAGAATGGAATCTTTTACTAAATGTCTTCATGACTAAAGTTACAAGAAAAGCAAGATTTTCCAATTTAATATGGAGATGTGAAAAGAAGATTTTGTTGATGTTTCCACTCAAGAAGTGAAGCAAAGAAAGAAGATTTTTTGTTTTGCCAAAATAATTGAATGTAGAAAAGGAAGAAAGGATGGATTTACTCACAAATTTTTTGGTCTTTATAAATTTTCCTTGCTTTTAGCCATTGGATCAACTAGTTTGAGAGAGGAAATGTTTCTTCCATATATGCATATTGGAGCACCAGTACAAGGGTTGGACAATTTTTCTTAGATGCTTTGGTAGTAACAGAGATCTGACCTTTCTATGTTCTAGTCTCTCAGACCACTACCTCCACAACAAGCGAAAGAACTCACGACAACATGTCACTTAGTACTCATTATGGTGCAACCAACTTCTTGGGTAATTTGTGATTTCATTCAATTATGTTTGATTCTAACTCTTTGAATGTATTAGAGGCCATTGAATGTATTTTTTTGTAGTGTGATGGTATATTAAAGTGCACTTGTTTTGAATTATTTCACTCGGCACATATTCATTTCTCGCATCTCTTTCAATTTCGTTGCTACTATTACTCTCATAAATCTAATTTCAACCATTATAAATTTCATTCTCAAGAACTACTTCACTTTTGGTTATTTATCAACAAGTCAACAGTGAATATTTGTAGTATGCTAGTCAAATTGAACTTTTACACAGGAATATTAAGTGGATAATAGCATAGATCATCTAGGTACACCCCCAAACACTATAAAACATCATTCCAAACAAGGAGACTTTCAACCATGACAGGGCTGACTGGCTAGAAGTTTCATACAGGTTTTCAATACATATATGTGTGATAACATGATGAAAGAGAGGAACATTGGTTGAGCACTTTGATAGCAATAACATCGCAAATCATACATGTGCAAATTTGGTGTTATTATGATTAATTCTACGTAATAACAATTTTCCCAACCCTAGGAATTCCACCAACCATACATGGGTGGCCATTGGAAGATTGAAGTTAGTGTTGAAAAATCAGGAGGCTTATGAATTAGATTAGATTTCTCTTTCTATGATAATTTATTGTGAAATTTTTTGGTTTCTTATTAATTTAAATATGTTCTTCTTCATCTAAAAATTATCAAATGTACAAAAAATGAAGATCAAAAGAACATAAAGAAAACAATATATAGGATCCAAGCTAGGGAGAAACCCCTCCAAGGGGAAAACCTAAAAAAATTATCCTTATAGAATCAAATCAAAGGGAGATATCCAAGACCCATGACCATAGAAAGATTCTAGCCCTTTATATTCCAAGTCAAGCCCTCCTTCTACATGGAAAATACATAAACAACAAGAGACAAACAATGTGTACAACATCATAAATGAACCTTCAACAAGAGATGTATCAAGGGAAAACTTCCACAAATTTTATCTTGAGAGAAACCCCTCTTGACTTGTCAACTTCAGACTTCTTCCCTCCTTCTTTTTGTGGTATTTCATAACTTCTTGTGTGAAATTTTGTGTCCGAATAATCTCACTTCACCTTTTATGTATACTTGTCCAAAGGGGTCTGAATAGGCATGTCTTCTAGGGTAGGGTTGACTTGATAGGCTAGGACGACTTGGCATCTAGAGGTAATTTTGACCAAAATATAATTTGAAAATATAATTTTCCTTTTTCTTTACAATAGGTCCAAATAGGACTTTGACTCTTTGATTCAACAACTCCTAGAAGCATGACAAACATGTTTATCTAATAAAATAATAATTTTGATTTGAGCATGAAACCCATTCTTAAAAAAATAAATTTTCTTTTCTTTTTTATTTTACATAAAATACATAATGATACAAATTATGAAGACTGAACCTAGTTACATTTGTCAATGCTCCCTCTTAACTAGGGAGGTATTCATAATTTCATAGAAAGGTAGAAGGATACTCTTAAATTGAAATATTTTTATAAGAAGAGTCAGATTGATAAGCCATCTTAAGCATCATCATGACAAAATTGTCTATATAGAAATATAACAAGGCCTTGACTAACAAGCTCTATCTCTCCACTAGATTAGAGTGTAATGTTGGGGAGACATGACTATAGACACCATCATATTGCCTCATGAGGCACATACCCCATCCGGGTGTTCACCAGGTATTTCCTTAGGATTATTCTTATCTTGGACTTCTAATCCTCAAAGAATATCAGTCCTCTTCGAACACTTTTACCTTGGAGACCCTATCCAATCCTCAAAGAGTGTAATTCCACGAGACTACTTCCTATATTGGATTCCAAATCCTTAAGGAGTATCAGTCCCTAGATTCTTATCCAATCCTCCATTACCCCTACCAATGCCTTCACTAGGACTTACGACTATTAGACCTAGTCTAGTGCATGATACATGGAGAATATGGTGTCCACTGTCATTCCCTCTCAAACAGGGAGACTTAACCATAAGCTTCATGTTGTCTCATTCATCAACTACATGTTTTGTCATGGAGATCTTTGAGTACTAGTTATAGGGCTTCTTCTTCTCGCATCATCATATCATTCCTGAGCTTCGACATTCCTGGATGTCAAATGGTTTACGGACCCAAATTATTTCACACACTATCTTCATGATAGGGTTTCTTAACTCCTAACAACATAACATCATATCAAGCTTTGACCTTTATGGATATATGTTAATCATCATATAATTTTGTCATCAAATGGTTCATCTATTGTCTTCAATTATCTAAAATTCCTCACAACTACTAGCATATGTCTTCTATTCTTCATAATAGAGTTATGCCTCATATTCTTCAAGGAGTCGAATCAATTTTCCAATATCAATTTTTTCATTGTGCTTATCCATGTGTTCCATGCTTAATCCATGCAGGTGTAGGTACATTAATGTCATCTAGAAAATTATCTCAACTGTTATCTTTCCAGCCTCTGCACATACTTTTTCTCCCTTTGAGATCAATAGGTCCTTTGCATGGTCTATCTCATATTGCAACTAATTTCTGCTTCATTCTCTTTATCATTCGGTCATCAATATTAAATTTCTCCTTCCTTCACAATATTCATGCTATGTTGTGTTCCTTCAAGTCTTTCATTTGCTTAGTCAATCTTTAAATAGAACTTTCCTTGACCTATAACCTCAGTTAGAAGACTTATGAAAGAATAGGGATACAAAATATAGATATATTAGCATTAGTAATAATCAATAAGATGTTAAATAATTCTTTGTGGAGGAATGTTGACTCCCTCTTAATCTTTGCTCCTTTTTCATCAAGCCTTGTCTTCACATCAGCATGATATAATACCTGTCATCCTTAGATTCTTTTTCCTTTCATAGTGGAAACAATTAGTTATGGTTTCTATTTATAGGGTTCTCCTTTCATTCCATACTTTTCTAGGGTTTACAAACAATAGATTCCAAGATTTTTCATTTACAAATTGTAAATTTCTACAACCACACAAAAGAGTTAATTGCAAAAACTTATATATTTTTAAGGTCTTCAAGATCTATCATGATAAGAATATCAAATTTTATACAAACCTTAGAAACTTCATTATAATCAAGATTTGTTATTCAAACATTTCAAAATACTAGCATACTACAAAACCCTAATGATGTTGCTTGATATACCTATTATCCATATCGATTTATTACGTGGCCTAGTATTTATATGCAACACAATCCCTTACATGTTACTATATATAATTTATGTAGATCCTTTCTATGATCATCACCATGATTTAAAACATTATAATAAATTGACATAGGTCACAGGAATTATACGTACCTCTTAGACTTTAACAGTCCTCATTTGCAAAGACCTGGTCTTTGACATCATCAACTTTATTTGTAGGGATAAGCTTCATCGATCTTTAGATATAGTACTTGTATAGTTTACAAGTATCATTCAAGGTGAACTTATGTTCTTAGTCTTCACATCTGGGACATGCAACTTTGTTTCAATCATTTCTACCAAACTTCAGGTCAGCTTCTTTGTTGTTAGTTATTCTTCCATTATGTATAGAAAGGAAATCAGGGTAGTGTAGAGATAAGCTTCAAATCGTACTTTATCCATTGAGCTTCAACATTCTAGTCTTGTTGTAGTGGATGAAACACCCTCCAAAATTTTGGCCTACACTCAAATTTTGGAGCCTACTGTGGATCTTGTTATCGATCGTTCCTTAGTCACTTATTGGTAAGTTGATGATTTCAATCTCCCTTCTTTGATATCAAGAGTCATTCACGCTTTTATCTTTATATAGCAAGTGTCATCTTCGGGCATGGGAGTTATTGCTTGTCATGCAAAGGGAAGTTTTGGTTTGCTTCAAGGGGAAATCTTTGTGAAAATGAGTTGTTCTCATCATATAGACATGTTTCGCACTCATTTCCAAATTTTCACACACTATTACACAAGTGTCATCATTATCCTCACAAAGTCTATCATCGAAGTTGCACTTGTCATAAGCTGCCACAAAGGTTGTTGCATTAAGCGAAGTATGTTTTCATATGTTTTGGATGATCTATGTTGTATCACTAAGTGTCCAAGTGTGTGGTCACAATCAATTTCTATCACTATTCACATTGGTTCCACTGATCCCACACTTAACCAAATTCCGGAGGATTCCTAGCAACCTAGCCTCATCCAGCCTTCCTAAACTACACACCTCGCATCTACAACCATAAATTTTTTTTCTTACATGTTGGAATTGTGCAATGTACAAAAATCCCAACATCCCTTGGCATCAAAAACTACACAGAGGCTACCTCCAATGACCTTCCCTCAACCAAACCTCACTGGCCTCAAGAACTGCGCATATTTGTCCTCAGAGCCTCTCTACTGCCTAGTCCCCCTTGCCTCTGAAAAATGTGTAGTTTTTTCATCCAATGCCTCATCCTGTAGCAACTACTTCCTACTTAAACTGTGCAATTCTTTCCCTCAGTGGGCACTATGCATATTTTTCCCTCAGTGGGCGATGTGCAGTCTTATCCCCTGAGTCCAGCTCAGTCAATAGATCATCATGCAACATCTTAGACTAGGGGTTTATCAGACTGATGTCGTCTTGTCATGAGTGGATTACAGATACATGAATTCTACCAGGCTATGGCAAGATGATTAAGAAGGAGATGAAGAAGGAGGACATGCTAGATGACACCCAAGGAGCTGAGGAGAAAATATAATTATCAGATAAGAAGACCAAGGAACCCAGGGTATGATAGAAGATCGAGACCACATAAAGACTCCATCTGATTCACAACCCTTTGGAGGGTAGGTATAGAAAACGAAGCACATCTTCTAAAGTTGAAATACACATTTTAGCATAGTATGAATGACAAATTATCATTTTCATATCATTATGTCTTCAATGACATGTATGGTCGCAAGCACTGAAAGTCATTCCATGTGTTTTCTCTAAGTGTTTGGCTCCCTTTCGCTTGTTGGATCAAATTTCATCTCTTGTAATGTTTCATTGTTATGACATATTTGCTAGCCTTCTCTAGTGGTTTCGAAGGTCGACCTTTGTGTATATGAGTTTTCCTAACCATGTAAACACTTGTCGCACTCGTAAACAAAGTCTTGAGCATTGTTGCACAAGTGTCGTTACAGTCGCCCAAAGTCTATCTCAAGTGTCACACTTGTCGCTTCTTGCCCTGACACATTCACACAGAGGGTAACTCTTTGTTTGTTGTCCCAATGGTCTATGTTTTCGTGTCGTCGAAGCATGCTAAATGTGTGATCACAGTTCAATTTCATCATGAATCTATCTTCTCTCACACTTAGCCACTTTCGGAAAATATTCCCGACTAAGCAACTCAAATTCACCGGGCCCCAACTGAGCTGCGTAGTATCATCCCTCATTGATGTGACCTTATTTCCCAGAACTACATAGTGCACAATCATTGTCTTCTAGGGCAGCTGTATTGCACAATTCCAGAGCCCAACAACCTTCCTTGACCCCTAAAATTACGTAGTTGTTCCTCGCAGTCTGCCTTGAACTGCGCACTTCGCAATTTGTGTCCTCAAGCTTTTCCCTTGCCTGCTGGAACCCTGAAATGCACAGAGAGCCCTGCCTCCCTTGGCCTCCAGAACTGCACACTCCAGTGACCTTCCCTTAACTGGAGCTCACTACCCTTAAGAACTACGCAGACTTTTCATCCAGGCCTCTTTGTTGCTCAGTCCCCCTTGCCTCTGAAAACTGTGCAGATCTGTCTCACAGGGCCTCATCTTGCATTAGCCACTATATGCCTGAACTACTTAATCCTGACTCCCAGTGACCACTGCGCAATTTTTCTCCCCAGTGGGGACTGTGCTAAAAAGTTCCTCAATCAAGCTTGAGCTGCGCTCTGCACAGTCTCAGTGATCAAGCCCTCTCCCTGTCACCTGGAACTGCGCAATGCGCAGTTACTGGGCCCTCTCTCCCAGCCTATCACTTGTCCTGGGCTCAGTTCATGGATAGTAATGCATCATCTTAGACTAGGGAGTTTTTAGATTGATGTCATCCCATCATGAGTGAATTGCAAGAACAGGTACACTATCAAGTCATGGCGAGATGATGAAGAAGGAGAAGGAGGAGGGAAGCATGCCTAGAGACTCACTTGTAGCTAAATGAACGAGTGAACCTATAAAGAGAAAGCAAAGGGACACAATTTTGCAACCATCTCCTAAGAACAAAAATCATTGAAGGCCCCGCATCATCAAGCTATGTAGAGGAGAAGAGAAAGCAGATCCAAGAACACATCTATCACTCAACAGTAATAGTGACTTGACATTACCACACCATCAAGCCATTCAATATCAGCAGTGTCATGCCAGTTCATGTCACAAGTTGTCATATTCCACATCACTATTTTGGGCCATGTATATTGTAAATCAAATGTATTGTAAAGTGAAAGTCCAATGGACACACCAGAATATGAAGAGTCATGTAAGTTGAAAAGTCATAGGAAGTTGAACAGTCATGAGGGTAGTCAAAGAGTCACAAGAGGAAGGCATCACCATTGGTTATATATACCCCCTCATTGTATGAGCAAGGAATTTTCACCTTGGCTCATCTCAAAAGGCATAGAGAGACCAACTAGTTCTTTGAGGAGCAAGGAATGGCTCCAATGTCCCATTACTGGGGCCAGTGATGTACAATGTAAATATGTGTCTTGGAACTATTTCTTAATAACATAATCCTTTTAAGGCTAGCACATTCTTCATGCATGACTTATGAATGTTTGTAAGACTATTCTATGAACATTTTTATTTCATGTTTGCTTTCACATGTACTAAGATAATTGAACTATTTCGGTTATTTTAGTGCTTATCTTGTTGAGAATGTGATGTAATGTTTGTTATTGTTGTCTCATCCTTGTGGACTATTCCACAAGATACTAGACATACCTTTATTTATTTATCAGTTATAACAACCATCACATCCGTTGTGGACTATTCTGGAGATGTTAGACAGATCTTCCCTTGTTCATTGGTTGTAATGACTGTCACATCCGCTGTGGACTATTTTGCTGGATGTTAGAAAGGTCCTTCTAGTTCATGTGTGTCTCTTCTTGGGTGGTACTATTACCTCTCACTTAGAGGCTCACTTTCTCCCCCCTTTTGTAGTAACAAAACCTAGACACAGTTGTGCTGCACACTCACCAGGTACACTCACCTTGCTTTTCCAGGATACCATAGCATCACTCTCTTGTGCTGACATCTAGAGCTATGGAAAATATTCAAGGATTTGGAAACTGGGCCTTTATACCGAATGCGACTCCTACACCAAATGGTGTGAGGTATTATTGGGACTTCATATCGGGGAGATCCCCTTGGTTGATGGATTTCCAACACCATCAACAAAATGGTGTTAGAAGGAGGGACAGATGACAAGCTGAGCCCACTGTATATGGTTTGAATCTCTTATCTAAAATGGCTCATACACAAATCATACTCTCGGGGTGTTTCTCCAATTTTTCCCTTCATCAATTTTCAGCCCCCGATGAGCCTCTCAATCACTTGTCCCAGTTAAAGTTTGATGGTAAGGATGCAAAATCCATAACCGAGCACAGTTCCGATTTTCTTAAATTTTGTGAATCTTATGAAATCGATGATGAAGAGTTGACTTGTGTGCTTTTCTTCCTCACCCTTGAAGGTCGTGCTAATTGGTGGTGCCATACCTTGCCACCCACTTCCATTCATTCCCTTCGTCACTTCCTTGGGGAGCTTCATCAAGCCTTCGATGGGTATAATTACCAAAATGTTTGTAAAAGAATCAATCTCTTAAGAATGGAGCCTAATGAATCAATTGAGAATTTTTCTGATCGATTCCTTCACCTTTTCTATGAAATTCTGGAAGAAGATTTGAATTGGGAATTATTGAAACAAGAGTTTGAGCACTTGGTTCTTATCGCTTCACGCGGTGAACCTAAACCCCCTGATTTTTTTTCTTCCCCAACTCTTGTGAATCATGAGACACCTCTAATTTTAGAGGAGGAATTTATCGTCCCTTTTGTTCTTTGTCCTCCTCCTTTTCCAGTTCTGATAGGGGTGCCTCTCTGTGATGGTAACAAAGTTGAAAAGTCTGCAAATCAAATTCCCAATCCATATTCTCATTCTTCTCCTACTTTTCATGACTCAGATTCAATGGAGGAAATTCCATAATGGCTTATGAGGCCTATGGTGAAGACTAACTCCTTCACTCTACAAGATGATTTCACTGTTCATAACTCGAGTCTCGAATCTAATTTTGATTTCTGTCATCCTCCATCATCTACAGACCATGACTCTTTGCACCATGACCCACTTGAGAAATTTGTTCCACCAACTATTCTTCCACACTCTCTTGATTTTCGCGTTGCTTGTTCAAATTTCAATCAAGTACAAGGCAGTCACTCTACACAGGTAGAGGAGCAGGAAGGTGAAGGTGTTTTCAATCTTTCTTATGTTTTCCAAGATCCTTCATGTCAATATGATGTGCTTCCATTCTTGGATGATTGTCAATCTTCCAATCTCAGTAGCGAATCAAATGTAATCAATTCTTTCAATCAACCCCCAACCTTGGGAAGAAATCATTCTAATGATGATGACTCTACTTTTGTATGTCGTGACAAATTCCCAAGCCCATCACGTGATCTTTCTGTTTCTCATGAAGATTTCAATTTAGATCTAGAATCTGGTTCGGTTAAAGAATATGTTCATATCAAAAATCCCCCTTCACCTCGCTATCCCTTGTGTCCTACTATTCAAAACACATCTACTTGCGACGGAGATACTCCGTGATCTTTAGTTTCTTCATCTAGTGAGTTATCCCCTCAATTGACATAGGGCAGTGAGGTTTTCCGTGATGAAATTGAAAATAATCAAATCATAGATAACTCTTCCCACCCCTCATCATCTCTTCTCTTACATGAGGACAATTCTTCAAATCAGCTTGCTCATGATATCTCACTAATTCATTTGTCTTTGAATGTTCAATCAGAAGAGTCTTGCGACTTGAGTAATCTAGTTGTTGAAGTTGAGAAATCTAGTAAAATCTGTGACAGAGATGGTTGTTATCTGATGAGAAGTGGTCTTACTAAAACCAACAATAGCAGTTATCCTCAAACCATGCATGATCTGGTTCAAGCTTCAAAATGAGATTCTACAATCCTGGAAAGTTTCGGGACCTACCAGGGAGTCGAGGCACTTCAACATCCATTGATGGTTATGTCGGGATCTCGCGACTCTGGTAAGCCCCCGAACTATGTCATATTTGGTTTCTCTCGCACAAACTATCTCTTTGCTTGGTTTCACTCGATGTAGATTTCCCTGTGAAAAATGTTTGGCATTCCGAGTGTGACCTTTCAAATTTTCAAGATTTTACTTCTCACCGAATTCAAGAATCTGTTACAGTTCATTCATCTTCATGCAAATATCTCGCATCAAACTTGGTTTGGGAATGTGCATCTCTCATAGAGTCACGAAATTTTGAAGTTAATCGTGTCAAGGAATATCTTTGCCTGAAATAATCAGGCTTATTAAATTTATCCCTTAGTGGTCAGCTTCTGAGTCTTCTCGTGAATTTGATGTTGCAAATTTGTCCTCTCATCACACCAGAAATCTTCTTGAGTGATAATGAATGCACAATTTTTCATATGAATCAAGTTCTTCTCCATTCACCATGTCCCAATTGGTCTCATGCATTCGTGGTGCTAGCATTATTTTTAAACTCTTTTTATGACTACGATGCTTGTACAATTTTTCACCAATTGCAGGAAGGTGGTCTGTCATATTTGGATCGCAAGGAACTTGGTTCGATTGTTCAAAGCATTCACAAGATTGTTCAAATTGATTTTTCTTCGTTTATTGCAAACTGGGAATCTGATGCTTCAATTAGCTCATCTGATCATTTCTCTGTCTTTGGTGACTGTCATTCAACTTATCATTTTCCCATCAGCACATCCAATGACAATTGTTTCACACCCCTTGATCTTCATTGTTCAACATCTCTCTATTCAGATTTTTGTCAAGCAGGTGAGGCACTTCAGCCTTCGCTGATGGTTATGGTAGGTCCTCACTGTCTTGACATGACTGTTGAGTATGATCAGATCTATTTTTCCTCACATGATTCTCATCATGATCCCATGCTTTTAATTGAAAACTCATATTTTCAAAGTTTTCAAGAAGGCCATCATGAATTTTACGATCCAATCGTTGAATGGCTGAAACAATATTACTTGGCAAGATCAGTTCAAACAACGAGTTTCAATTTTTTCTCACACTTGCTAAGGAGCTCAGTGTAGATGAAGACACATCTAGAAGAAGCTTCCAAGGTTTGTTGAAAAATGGTATTCATTGAAAAGGTAAGCATGTGGATTGGATTGTGACACACCTTTTTGCCCACATGAAAGACCTTCATTTTCTTGTGCAAGTTATTCAAGTTTTTATCTTTTCTGTTGCACAATGCTTTATATCCATTTTAATTGTTCATACCTTTATGGGTGCAGGTAGGGAAAAATTATGTTGGCTTCACCGAAAATTTCATTACACGTGACCTAGCCTCTTAGCTGTTAGGTTAGGAGTAGGATTAGCTGCATCCTATCTTTCCCTCTCTTGCACCCATTCTGCACTCGTTCCTTCTAGTTTGTCCTCGTTTCCTTAATTTAGTTCTACACCATGTTTGCTTTAGCCATTTTTTCTCGTCTTCTAGTTTTGCTTCATACTTCTGTGTTTTCTTTCTTTTTGTCTTGCTTTCTTTCTTGTTGAGTTTTTCCCTTTTGTTTTCATTATGTGAATAAGTGTTGTGCCTGGACCTGTTTGGCTTCTTAGTATGTGTGTGACCGAACTATAAAGAGTCTTGTGACACTTCAACATTTGGATAGCCATCTGTCTATCTTCCTTGTTTTGGTTACATCTTTTGGCCGATGAAGTTTCAATGGAAAATACAAATCATCTGTAAGGACAGTTTTGTTCCAACCATGAACCCACGTCTAGTCTAGAAACCTCATGCCTATACTCAGTTTTTTTCTACTTTGGGGTTCTCAAGCTTATCCAATTAATAGAAACGAAGAAGGGGAAAAATTTAAACGAGAAAACATAAATAAAAGGTCTCTATATGCTTCTCTAAAGGAACAACCTCTTTTGCTCTCAATAAGTTTGGATCCCTCTTCCACCCCAAAATAAATAAGTGCCATGAACCCACATCTAGTCTAGAAACTTCATGCCTATACTCGGTTTTTTTTCTGCTTTGGGGTTCTCAAGCGTATCCAATTAGTAGAAATGGAGAAGGGGAAAAATAGAAATGAGCAAACCTAAATCAGAGGTCTTTGTATGCCTCTTTGAAGGAATAACCTCTTCTGCTTTCAATGAGTCGAGATCCCTCTTCTGCCCAAAATAAATAAGTTCCAATGCACATTTCTCTTTAAATAAATAAATAAGGTGAAAGAAGAGAAAGGCTTCTTGCACAAAGACGTGAAGCAAGCAACTCTGTTGGGGTACTCTCCAGGCTCGTTGGAAGTGGAGCAATGTTTGTGTTCATATGTGACTCCATCAGGGCACTGTCCAAGCCTACTGGCAGTGGAGCAACACCAGAGATGAAAACTTATACTTTGAAAATCTTAAGCTTGTGAGCTACACTAGCCTTCCCAACTCGAAACATTGTGATTATGTTGAATATTATGTCGTGTTTGACTAAGAAGGTATAGAGGGGACCATGGTTGTTCGTGGGGTAAGTGGGAAGGCCAAGGTGATCTACACGATGAATCAATACTCCCTGAAGAACCAAGGCCCTACATGGAAGGAGTTAACCAAAACAGAGAAGTTGGATTCTACCAGTGTGTCGCCAAGTGTTGTAGCGGCTGCAACACCCTCCAAAATTTTGGCATACACTCAAATTTTGGAGCCTACTATGGATCCTATGATCAGTTGTTCCTTAGTCACTTATTGGTAAGCTAATGATTTCAAGATCCCTTCTTCGATCTCAAGAGTCATTCACGCTTTTATCTTTATATAGCAAGTGTCATTTTCGGGCATGGGAGTTATCACTTGTCATGAAAAGGGAAGTATTGGTTTCCTTAGAGGGGAAATAATTTGTGAAAATGAGTTGTTCTCATCATATAGACATGTTTCACACTCATTTCCAAAGTTTCACACACAATTACGCAAGTGTCGTCATTATCCTCACAAAATCTATCGTCGAAGTTGCATTTGTCGTAGGTTGTGACAAAGGTTGTTGCATTAAGCAAAGTATGTTTTCATATGTTCTAGATGTTCTATGTTGTATCACTAAGTGTCCAAGTGTGTGGTCACAGTCAAGTTCTATCAATGTTCACATCGGTTCCACTAATCCCACACTTAGCCAAATTCCGAAGGATTCCTAGAAACCTAGCCTCATCTAGCCTTCCTAAACTGTGCACTTCGCATCTGCAACCCTCAATTTTTTTCCTTGCCTGCTTGAAATGCACAATGCGCAGAAATCCCAACATCCCTTAGAATCAAAAACTATGCAAAGGCTACCTCTATTTACCTTCCTTCAGTCGGAGCTCACAACCCTCAAGAACTACGCAGATTCGTCCTCCATGCCTCTCTGTTGCCCAACCCCCCTTGCCTCTTAAAAATGCGTAGTTTTGTCCTCTAGGGCCTCATACTGCAGCAACCACTACCTTCTTGAACCGCACAATTATGTCCCTCAGTGGGCACTGTGTAGTATTATCCTCCAGTTTCGTCTCAGTCAATGGATTATCACGCAATATATTAGACTAGGGGTTTATCAGACTGATGTCGTCTTGTCATGAGCAAATTACAGATACCTGAATTCTACCAAGATATGGAAAGATGATTAAGAAGGAGATGAAGAAGGAGGACATGCTAGATGACACTCAAGGAGCTGAGGAGAAAATATAATTATCAGATAAGAAGACCAAGGAACCCAGGGTATGATAGAATATCAGGACCGCATGAAGACTCCATTTGATTCACAACCCTTTGGAGGGTAGGTACGGAAAACAAAGCACATCTCATAAAGTTGAAATACACCTCTTAGCATAGTATGAATGACAGCTTATCATTGTCATATCATTATGTCTTCAATGACATGTATGGTCGCAAACACTGAAAGTCATTCCATGTGTTTTCTCTAAGTGTTTTTCTCCCTTTCGCTTGTTGGATCAACTATCGTCTCTTGGCATGTTTGACTGTTATGACATGTTTGCGAGCCTTCTATGGTGGTTTCGAAGGTCGACCTTTGTGTATATGAGTTTTCCTAACCATGTAAACACCTGTCGCACTCATACAAAGTCTTGAGCATTGTCACACAAGTGTCGTTACGATCGTCCTAAAGTTTGTCTCAAGTGTCACACTTGTCGCTTCTTGCCCTGAGACAGGCACACAGAGGGTAATGTTGTGTTTGTTGTCCTGTTGGTCTATGTTTTCATGTCATCAAAGTTCAAGTTCATCATGAGTCTATCTTCCTCTTGTACTTATCCACTTTCAGAAAATCTTCTCGACCGGGCAACTCGGCTTCACCAAGACCCAAATGAGTTGCGCATTGCGCAGTATCAACCCTCATTGATGTGACCTTACTACCTGGAACTGCACAATGCACAGTCACTGTCTTCTAGGGAAGTTGTAATGCACAACTCCAGAGCCCAAAAACCTTCTTTGACCCCCAAAATTGCACAGTTGTGCCTCCCAGTCTGCCTTGAACTGCGCACTTTGCACTCTAATTCCTCAATATTTTCCCTTGCCTGTTCGAACCCCAAAATGCGCATAGGAACCTACCTCCCTTGGCCTCCATAATGTTGGAATTAATTCTTACATCCTATATTTAAGATGTTGGTTTGAGATGGTTGATAAATTCTCTCAACCTCTCTTTCTAAGTTAGGAATAAGTTAGATCTGAGAAACTCTATATATTAGAGTAATCTCTGAGTGTAATGTGTGTGTGTGTTGAGTGCATACACCTTTGTGTGAAATATATGAATGATTTTATCCTTTTTTAACATGGTATCAGAGTCTATCTATGCTAACTCCCTCATGGGAGGGTGAAGGGCATGGAGAGAATGTAATTTGTTCGAATGGAGGCTGTAATTTGCTGGCGTCTTTTGAAGTAGTCTTTTAGTTTGTATATGGAAGTATGAGTTGTTTGTTAGTCAGACCTGTAGAGAAACAAGACAGTTTATTTCAGGCTTGTGAATACTATCGATATCGGGCTAACAGTAGGCGTATGCCATTGATGTGGGTATTTATATGCAGTGTTTGTTTTTTAGAAGAGACTCAAGCAACTTGTGGATTGAAGGTTGTTTCTGTTGAAAATCTATAGATCTGTCAACCGATGGAGGAGAGTCTAATTTTCCATTGTGGATGGTTTATGCATGTTTTGATTATCCATTGTACTCAGTGAGCATGGAAACAACTGGTGTGGAAGGCGTTGAAATAAATGCATTGACTATATTTTTGAGCCTAAGACAGGGTAACATTTCCACTATCAAATTTCGTTCTGTATCCGTTGTCAAAATATTGGTAATCAACTGCAACAAGGAACTATTTGCAGGTGTGCTCGTTTTATTGCATCGAAGGTCGAGTGATGTATCCCATAATTTTTTAATAGAAGTTATCGCCATTTTGGAATTCAAAGTGCTGTAGAGTTTGAGTTTTGAGTGCGTGAGAGATATGTAGGCAGTGGGAATGACTGCGTCATTTCTGGTGGGAAGTTAGCAACTGGGTAAGACACCTGCGAGCTACATCTCTTGTCAAAGTGAGGCATAGGGAACTGACGCTAAGATGCAAAGGAAATTCCTTTCTAATCGTCCTCTGATTTGAAAATGAAAATGGAGCAGATTCAGAGTCAACAACTTCACTCAGGACTACACCAGCTGTATAGTTGACCACAGTGCAAATTGAAGGAGCTAATGAGATGTGGTTGCATTTCGTGTTGGTGATGTCGATCTTCTTTACAAGTCATATGAAGAGAAATGTGAGAACGCTGACTATGTTGGAGAGATATGTTTCAACTTGGAAAGTGTTGGTAAATGGTGTTTTTATAAGGGAGAATGCTCAACATGGATGGTTGTCCAGATAGTACAGTAGTTGTGGATCTTCGGAATAATACCTCATTCGTTGAAGACGTGGGAGTGGTCTTCTAATGAGGTTATGCGATGGCTTGGGATGTTGTTTAGTAATTGACTTTGGGAGGTCCTTGATTCTAGAGTTCAGGAGTTGAACTCGGGAATCCAACTTGCCGACTACACCTTTACGAGGGTTATGAGGCAACTAGATTGAGTCTACACTGATAAGTTGTAAACCAGTTAAAGAATGATTGTGTGTTTTTTTGTTTGTGGATGATTTCAATAAATGTATGTAATGTAAGCATTAAGACGGGATGTTGGAATTAATGCTTACATCCTATATTTAAGATGTTGGTTTGAGATGGTTGAGAAATTCTCTCAACCTCTCTTTTTAAGTTAGGAATAAGTTAGATTTGTGAAACTCCATATATTAGAGTAATCTATGAATGTAATGTGCATGTGTGTTGATTGCATACACCTTTGTGTGAAATATATGAGTGATTTTAGCCATTTTTAACACATAACTCCGCAGATGTGTCCTCTAGTGACCTTCCCTCAACCGGAGCTCACTGCCCTCAAGAACTGTGAAAACTTGTCCTCCAGTCCTCTCTGCTGCTTAGCCCCCTTGCCTCTGAAAGTTGCGCAGATATGTCTCACATTACCTCATTCCACATCAACCATTATTTGCATGAACTGCACAATCCTATCTCCCATTGGTCATTGCGCATTTTTTCTCCCTGTTGGCTTATTGAGCCCTGACCCAGGTTCAGAAGAATTATTAGCCAAACAAATCCCGCGGCTACCAACCCTTTCGGCAACAGCCCGCGGAGTGCGGGATGAGGTCTCACCTGAGGTAGCAGGGGAAGGTGTTGGAACCAAGTTTCTGCACCCTTGGGATGTCTTAATGTGGTCTGGAGGGGTTGCGAACCGTTCTGTGGCCTCGCGCCACTCTGGACTAATATCAGGCTTCCACGTAGATCCGCTCAGGTGTATGGTTTTATTAATGAAATTGTTATAGATCTGATCTTCTTATACAGTCTTTAAGCAAACATTTAACCATAACCTAGTGTGCGCAATCATAAAAAGATGTAAAGTCAAATAACAGATGCATAAACCAGAAGACACCAGATTCATGATATTTCTGAAACAACTTATCTTTATTAATATCTTCTTTCCAATACAACCTTCTTTCTACCCTGCTCACATAGCTGTAGGGGTCCATGCACATAGCTGCGGACTCTACCAGGCCTTTGCGCACACAGCGGCGGAGCCTCTATCTATCTACTAACACTCTTGACTCCAACTTACAGACGCAGAACTCTTATTACTTTCACCAACCCATAATACATCAGATCGAAATCTAGAACAAAAAACTGCCTTCTACCCTTAGAGCCTCACTCTATTTATACATTCCCATGGTTCGCGGACCATGGGCAGACCGACTTACTTTTTATTATTCTATATTATTCTTGGGCGGACAACCCCCTTGACTTGACCTATTACATTTCACGCTCCACGCATGTCAGGGATATAAAATATTATTTCCCTAACTTCTAGACCTTAAGCCCCAAAACCGTTATGCGGGGCCTCCGCTACCCAATAGGCCCCCAACACAATCATCGTGACTCATCCCAAGTCACTCGTCGATGCGGTGATACGCACTGCCTAGGCTTCGCGGTCCACCATCCCTGTGAGTGACACACTTCGTGTTGTTGCTCCCTCTTTGTCTCCTGCAACTCTTCTGCTAGCTCCTGCTCCATTGCCTTCACTACTTCGCACAACCGATGATGCTCATTCTGCTTTGCTCGGTTAACACAGAGCACCCCCTCATAGGATTTTAGCTCTAGCTAGGGTGCCACGTACAGGAATTCCTTGTACCAATGCAGCAAGTCTCCAATTTCTGGTCGCCTATACGCACTGTCTTCTGCAGCCTATGTTGCAATTTTGCAAGACCATTGTTGCTATCCGTGAGATCCCAATCTTCAAGGTGTGTAAGAGACAAACTATTAACTACAATTCCATCATTTGGATCCGTATTTACAGGCTTTCCCTTATCTTTGATGGTTTGCCGGCCAACCCATGGGTTAGGCAGCGGCATCTGGACCAGTTCTGCTTTGTGTCTAAAAATTTCCAGCACATCCCCTACCATTGGTGCTGAACTCTGCATGGTGCCCGCGACCGGCAACACCATACTATCCAGAAAGTCCTGTATCGCCATTGGCCATATCACAACCCGTGGGCTTACTCCTTGAGCATAAATAATGAACAATTCCATCTCGATGGGGAGGCACAATAGCTTTCTTTCCTCAAAATCACAAATCGTTTGGCGGATGCCCCCTGTGATTTATAAGCGTTTCGAAATTCAAATTTGTCGGTTCCCTCCTTTTTTTGTGCCGTAACGTTAAACCTGTGGTAGATTGTTCCAGATCTGGCTCGTACCGCATCTCTTAATTGTCTGCCGCTTGCTCCCTCTTGCCATAACATAGACATCTTGTCTTGAATAGTGTCAACAACGGTCACCTTTCTGCTTGTCCGTGCAGTAGCGTAGCCCCTTTTGCAAAACCGCGATCCTAGTGACATACCAATTCTGCGCGCCCCTTGATCGTCGCACAGCTTCCCCACAGACTGCTTTAACGTCTCGCGCTCTCTTTCAACTACCTGGAGTGGTGAGACTATCCTTCGGTCGGTTAGTCATGCGGTCGGCCCACCCGTGTAGAGCTTCAAGTGACTGCCATTTACTCTACCGGGGAAAGGTTCTCCATTCAGCTTGGCAAGCTGGACTGCGCCCCCATCTATGACTTCTTGTACTACATAGGGCCCCAACCAATGCATTCAGAGCTTTCCAGGGAATTTCTCAAACTTGCTGTCGTAGAGTAGGACTAGATCATTTTCTTTGAACGTGCGCATCTTGATATGGCAATCGTGCCAAGCTTTTTCCCGCTACTTCTATACCTTCTGATGGAATCCTGCCACAAATTGTTCCTCCCCCAGTTCTTCTAGTTGCGCAATCCTCTCTTCCAAAGCCACGCGGTCTGCCATGCCTGTCATCACTGCTATGCGCAAACTGGGTACAATGTATTCCATTGGCATGACGGCTTCTTTTCCATAGACTAACCGGAAAGGCGTCTAACCCGTCAACTTCTTACACATTGTTCGATATGCCCATAGCACGGCAGGTATGCGCAAATCCCAATCATTCCGCTGCACATTACATACCTTTGTCAATACAGTCTCCAAGATTTTGTTGAAAGCTTCAACGGTCCCGTTTGCCTACGGATGGTACGGTGTGCTTTGTTGATGATATATCTGGAACTCCTCAGTGAGCGCGCTGATAGTCTCATTCAGGAAGTGCATTCCGCAGTCGCTCATTAGTATTTTTGGACATCCAAACCGTGTTAACACATTCTCGAACAAAAATTTTGCTGCTGTAGCAGCCGTGCAGTCCTTAACCGGCTGTGCTTCCGCCCATCGGGTCAAGTATTTTGTCGCAGTGATGATATAGCGTGCCCCCATCTTTCCTGGAGGTGTGATAGGCCCTACAAAGTCGATTGCCCATTTCTCGAATGGTTGCAGCGTCATCTGTGGCTTGAGTGGCATCTCATCCCTCCACGATGGTTTCCCCATCCATTGGCATACGTCGCAAGCCCGACAATACGCTTTTGAGTCTTGATGTAGGGTTGGCCACCAGAGCCCTGCGCGAAGAATCTTTTGTGCTATAGCGCGCCTTGTGTAATGTCCTCCTACAACCCCCCCATGCACTTCGGCAAGGATCTGTCCTCGCTCAAATTCCGGTACATATCTGCGTAATATTTCATCATTTCCCATTTTGTAGAGGTGCCCTGCAATAACAGTAAATTCTGCTACGCGTATCACCAGTTCCTTCTTCTGTTGCACCGAATATCCCTGTGGCGTGGTTCCTGTGGTTAAGAAGTGGATTATATCCTCAAAGTGGCCATCTACAATGTGCACTACATAGAGCTGTGCATCAGGTAGTCCCTCCTCCAGATTTGTGGGTTCTTCACCATTCTCAATTCGGGACAGGTGGTCTGGGCCTGCGTTTAGACGCCCCGGCTTTATGATGACTTCAAAATCATATTCCTGAAATAATAAAAACCATCTACAAATGCACCCCCCAACACAAGCTTATTCACTAGGTATTTTAGCGCAGAGTGATCAGTATACATCTTAAAGTGTCCTCCAAGTAGGTAGTGGTGGTATTTCTGGAGTGCGTATACCATCGCCAATCCCTCACGCTCAGTAGTGGAGTAGTTCTTCTCAGCTTTGGACAATCATCGACTTGCGAACGCGATTGGGTGATCAATTCCTTCCGCTCCTTCCTGTGTGAGTACCGCTCCCAGTGCGATACACGACGCGTCAACATGCACATGAAATTCGATGTCCCATTTTGGAAAGACCAATATAGGAGCTGATGCCATATTTTCCTTGAGCGTTTCCAAACTTTTGTTACATTCCTCATCCCAGCAATAAGTAGCGCCCATTTTCAACAAATGTTCCATCGGTGCCGTAATCTACGCGTAGCTCTTGATGAACTTTCGGTAGTAACCAGTGTGTCCCAGCGAGGCGCGCAGCTACTTGACACTTCACGACGCTTTTAGATTGAGTATGACAGCAATCTTCGTCGGATCTACCATCAGGCCTTGCTTGCAGACCACATGGCCGAGCAAGTTCCCGAAGGGGACAAGGAAAGTACACTTCTTTATATTTAGCGCAATCTGGTGCCGTCGGCAAGTATCCAGCATTAAACGTAAGCTCGTCGTATGTTTCTTAAAAAGCCCAAATATGGTCCAATCATCAAGATATACCTCTAAGAACTTATGTATAAATTCCTTGAATGCAGCTACCACAACGCGCGAGAATATCGTCGGTGCGTTCTTTAGTCCAAAGGGCATCACCGTATACTGAAAACAGCCCCATTCAGTAGCGAACGTTGTTTTACTCCTATCCTCCGATGCAATCTTGATCTGGTGGTACCCCAAGAAACTGTTCATAAAGGAGTAGGCTTCTTGTCCTCCAACATTTTCCAGGACTTCATCTGTAAATAGCGTTGGGAATGGATTGTTAACACATGCATCGTTGAGCTTTTTGAGATCCACACAGATGCGTATTTCTCCCTTCTTCTTTTTCTCCTATACAACCATAGGACTTACCCAATCGGATTCTTCTACTGGTTCAACTATTCCTGCTGCAAGCATTTTATCCAATTCTTCGAGGACCTTTGCTTTATATTTCAGATTCAACCGATAGGGCCACTGCTTGACTGGCTTCACATCCGGTTTCAAAGTTATCTTCATCATCCCCATGTCGCTGAGGATTCCTTTTAATTCCGTGATTTTGGTCGAGAATAAATCCTAGTACTCGTGAAGTAACTCGACAACCTTATCCACCATTGCATCATCCCAATAGTCCCCAAGCGTGGCATACTTCGATTCCTCCTCCATACCAATGTTCACTTGTTTCATTTTCAGCGGCGCGGTGATGTCAGGATCCTCGATCGTTGGTCCGCGCACCTCGCGACTCCCCTCGGTTTCTGGAATATTGATGTTTCTGGGATCATCCTCATCATCTTCGACCTATACGTTGTAACATTCAAGGGCCCAGCTCAACTGGTGCGACTAGTCTGGCTGCACTATTTCTTCTGGTTCCAATGGTACTTTGAAAATGGCAGCCTTTACTACTTGCAACGCATCATCAATAGTGTCCATCCATTGGTCCTCAAATAAGAATGTCAATAAAAACCCTTCACGCAAGATATCCCATTTGCCTGTACCATGTCGGAGCTCTGTTTCAGTGTACCAGTTCCTTGGGATGACATCCAGGGTATGATAAAATAAGTGTACCCACTTTGGTTGAGGTTCTTCTCCATAGGCTTGGGCCCATCTGGTAAGGTGCATGCACGGGTCATCACGTCCATCATATTTCTCAGTTATTCGTAGTTCCGGCTTCCCAAATCTTATCTACATCATGCGCCTGCAACCGCGCCAATCTTCGAAGGTTCCTTCATGTGTTCCCCACCAACACGTAGGCATCGCGCGCAATGCCCATTTTAACACATCGAACCATTGGTGCTCTGGTACCACGCTTTCAAAATTGGTCAGGAATTCATCTACTGCTGTCAGCCCATCATACATTGGGAGTTCGCGATCCTAAGCTCTTACGCAATACAACAACCTAGTCATCATATTGCAATTTAACATTGTTACTCCATTCAACTGATTATGCCACCACTCGTCTTCCTCATTTGAATCTTCGGTGCAGGATTCTGCACGCTCCCACGATATTCTTCCTTCCACAGTTGGATTGACCCAATCTTGATCTCAGGCAGTAATCTTGTAGATACAATCCAGTTCATCATCACTTCCTTCATCATGCGCAGGTTCAGTGTAACGCGATCCTTCAGCCGGGTCTAGTGGAATGACTACGCAGAGTGACTTCTTCTCAAATATCATTTTCCACTTCTTTAAATTAATAACCCCATTCATATTGGTGGCCCAGTCTATCCCCAACAACGCAGGGTAAGGGCTACTTTCGTCCACGATTTCTATTACCTCAAAGTCCGTTTGGGTGCTCGCACCTTCGATATCTACTGTAATTCCTTGCAGTCTTCCCATGGGCAGGATCTTTTGTTGGTTCACCATCCGCAATTGAATAGGAGACCATTGTAGTGAGGGCTTGCCCATGCGCTCCCAAGTCTGTTTAGGTAATACATTTGCATCTGATCCTAAGTCCAGAATGATTTGATCCATCTCATAGTCGCCAATCTGCGCCGTTAATCACATTTCCTGTCCGGTACGCGAAGCATGTTTCCCCAATTTTCGGACCATGCGAAGTCCTCCCAACCCTGCGCACCTAGTTATTAGCTCTTGCAATCCTTTAACCACCCTATTGTCACGAAGCAATTTCATGCATGTCTCTAAAAAGGTAGTTAGCATCAAGGGATCCCTTTCCGGCTCGGGTTGATCCTTACTACCTGGGGTAGAGACCTCCGCGAAGCTCTTCCTAGCTTCCAGACATGTCTCCTTGCGAACCCTTGCATCTTCCTTGGTTAGTTTCCCCTTATCTTTCCCTGTGGTCGTGCCACTTCTGAGCATCATATTCACGTTAGGGTCTTCCTTGCGCACTTCGGACCTCATCATCTAAATGTGTTGCGTCGTCGTAGGTTGTGCTGCCCTTTTCTCTCGAATTTACGCTATCAGTGTGGGGCAATCTATCATTTCATGATCGAACTGCTCACAGTAGGGGCATGATATTCTGGTCGAGTTGGTACAATCTCGCGCGTAGTGCCCTGGTGCTCCGCAATTGTAATAGATTAGCTACCCGCGGCCCCTTCCTAGCCCCATTCCTCCCCGTCCTCGTCCTCGTCCTTGGAAGCCATCGCGCGCTATCACTGCGACTGGATCTTGTCCTCACGCCTCAGTCTGCATCCTGTAGGCAGGGGTGCGATCCATCAGTAATTCATAACTACGGCAGTCTTGTTCATCATGGCCCACCGATCTGCAAAAATTACAAAATAGCTGCTGGGGGGTCTGGGTAAACTTTTGCAGTAGATGACAATTGTCCGTGTTGTGCTTTCCGCCCACCTAACAGATTGCGCACCAGAGCGAGGGTGCCGCGCTTGGCCCTGCTTGTTCCTCTGGTTGCAACGGCATTGGTCCCCCCGGCATCAAATAGTTCTTGAATATCAGACAATGATCCTTATCGTGGCCCTGGCCTTTAAACTTTACACACCACAACTCCTCGCGCACTTCTGGTCTGAGCGCCTTCTCCTATTTTAGATTCTGCATTTCCAAGCATATATTTTGTATTTGTGCATGGATCTACTGAACTCCCAACCCAGGATCCTGTATTGGAGTCTCATGCAACCTCATCATTATTTCTAATGCTTCAGCCTGGGTCGAGATCTTCTACTGTGACAGCGCTGTCCTCAGGTGTGGCATTAAAGACGCCACAAACCACGTGCGGTGTTGTGCATCTGTTAGCGTCATGTTAGCTTCTTGGATCGTACTCTTCAATCTCTGATCCAGATCCCAAGGGGTTTCTCCTGGCAGCATCACGATCTCCTTGAATCCTATAATCGACTGCATTTCTGATTTCGACCGACTAAACTCCTTCTTTAGCGCATCTCGGATCTCTACTATTCCAACATTGGGGTGATCGCTACAGTGCTTAATATACCAAGTTAGCGCGCGATATTGTAGTGCACTCACCAAGGTAGCCTTCTTAATATTATTGTCCGTAACTCTGTGCGCTTCCCATACTGCTCTTACTACGAACCAAAACTGTTCTGGATCTTCACTTCCTTCTCCTTTGAATACGGGCAACTCGATTGTGTTCACCATGCTAAACTTTTGATTTGCGAGCAGGTGTACTAAGGTCACCTATGAACTCGTACCGATATCGATCCAATCAATCCTCAATTTCTTCCTTCGTAGAGTCCCAACCTCCCAACATCAACCATCCCTCAGGTAGATCCTGGTCCCGGCAATGGTACCATTTGTTGGCTTATTAGGCCCTGACCCAAGTTCAAAATAGTTATTAGCCAAACAAATCCCACGACTACCGGCCCTTTTAGTAGCAACCCACGAAGCGCAGACTAAGGTCTCACCCAAGGTAGCAGGGGAGGGTGCTGGAACCAGGTTTCTGCAACCTTGGGATGTCTTGATGTGGTCTGGAGGGGTTGCGAACCGTTCTGTGGCCTCACGCCACTTTGGACTAGTATCAGGCTTCCACATAGATCCGCTCAGGTGTATGGTTTTATTAATGAAATTATTATAGATCTGATCTTATTATACAGTCTTTAAGCAAACATTTAACCATAACCCAGTGTGCGCAATCATAAAAAGATGTAAATTCAAATAACAGATGCGTAAACTAGAAGACACCAGATTGACAATATTTCTGAAACAACTTATCTTTATTAATATCTTCTTTCCAATACAACCTTCTTTCTGCCCCGCGCACATAGCTGCAGGGGTCCGCGCACACAGTTGCGGACTCTACCAGGCCTCTGCGCACACAGCTGCAAAGCCTCTATCTATCTACTAACACTCTCGACTCGAACTTACAGACGCAGAACTCTGATTACTTTCACCAACCCATAATACATCAGATCGAAATCTAGAACAAAAAACTGCCTTCTACCCTTAGAGCCTCGCTCTATTTATACATTCCCATGGTCCGCGGACCATGGGCAGACCGACTTACTTTTTATTATTCTATATTATTCTTAGGTGGACAACCCCCTTGACTCGACCTATTACATTTCGCGCCTGTGCATGTCGGGGATTTACAATATTATTTCCCTAACTTCTAGGCTTTAAGTCCCAAAACCGTTACGCGGGGCCTCCGCTACCCAACAGCTGTGGTCTCACCCGAGGTAGCAGGGGAGGGTGGTAGAACTAGGTTTCCTCACCGTTGGAATGTCTTGATGTGGTTTGGAGGGGTCGCGAACCGTTCTGTGGCCTCGCGCCACTCTGGACTAGTATCAGGCTTCCACGTAGATCCGCTTAGGTGTACGGTTTCATTAATGAAATTATTATAGATCTGATCTTCTTATACAGTAGTAAAAGCCTATTTGAGTAAGAAGCTCTAGTTCTATCTTCTTCCTACTGCTTAATCTTCCTACTCTGGGAGAAAAAATCTTTAAACAAACATTTAACCATAACCCAGTGTGCCAATCATAAAAAGATGTAAAGTCAAATAGCAGATGCATAAACTATAAGACACCAGATTCACGATATTTCCGAAACAACTTATCTTTATTAATATCTTCTTTCCAATACAACCTTCTTTCTGCCCCGCGAACACAGCTGCAGGGGTCTGCGCACACAACTACGAACTCTACCAGGCCTCTACGCACACAGCTGCAGAGCCTCTATCTATCTACTAACATTCTCGATTCCAACTTACAGACGCAGAACTAGAACAAAAAACTGCCTTCTACCCTTAGAGCCTCGCTCTATTTATACATTCCCATGGTCCGTGGACCGTGGGCAGACCGACTTACTTTTTATTATTCTATATTATTCTTGGGTGAAAAACCCCCTTGACTTGACCTATTACATTTTGCACTCCGTGCATGTTGGGGATTTACAATATTATTTCCCTAACTTCTAGGCTTTAAGCCCCAAAACCGTTACGTGGGGCCTCCGCTACCCAACACTCCCTAGTGGAGACTATGCTAAAAAGTTCCTCAATCAAGATTAAGCTATGCTTTGTGCAGTCTCAATGATCAAGCCCTCTCCCTGTCACCTAGAACTGCGCAATGCGTAGTTACTGGTCCTCTCTCCTAGATTATCACTTGTCCTGGGCTGAGTTCATGGATAGTAATGCATCATCTTAAACTAGGAAGTTTTTGGATTGATTTCGTCCTGTCATGATTGAATTGCAAGAACATGTACACTATCAAGTCATGGTGAGATGATGGAGGAGAATAAGGAGAGAAGCATGCCTAGAGACTCACTTGTAGCTGAACAGACGAGTGAACCTATTAAGAGCAAGCAAATGGACACAAGTTTGCAACCACCTCCCAAGATTGAAAATCATTGAAGGCCCCGCATCATCAAGCTATGAGAACGAGAAAAGAAAGCAGATCCAAGAACACATCTATCACTCAACAAAAATAGTGACATGACATTGCCACACCATCAAGTCAGTCCATGTCAGTAGTGTTGTGTCAAGTCATGTCATGAGTTTTCATATGCCACATCACTATTGTGGGCCATGTATATTGTAAATCAAATGTATTGTAAAGTGAAAGTCCAATGGACACACAAGAATATGAAGAGTCATGTAAGTTGAAAAGTCATAGGAAGTTGAACAGTCATGAGGGTAGTCAAAGATTCACAAGGGGAAGGAATCACCCTCGGTTATATATACCCCCTCGTTGTATGAGCAAAGGACTTTTCACCTTGGCTCCTCTCGCAAGGCATAGATAGACTAACTAGTTCTTTGAGGAGAAAGGAGTGGCTCCAATGTCCCACTACTAGGGCTAGTGATGTACAATGTAAATATGTGTCTTGGAACTTTTTCTTAATAACATAAGCCTTTTAAGGCCAACATGTTCTTCATGCATGACTTATGAATGTTTGTAAGACTATTATGTGAACATTTGTATTTCATGTTTTCTTTCACATGTACTAAGATAGTTGAACTATTTCGGTTATTTTAGTGCTTATCTTATTGAGAATGTGTTGTAATGGTTGTTATTGTTGTCTCATCCTTGTGGACTATTTCATGGGATACTAGACAAAACTTTCTTTACTTATCGATTATAACGACTGTCACATCCGCTATGAACTATTTTGTTGGATGTTAGATGGATCTTCCCTTGTTCATTAATTGTAACGACTGTCGCATCCACTAGATGTTGGACACGTCCTTATGGTTCATGTGTGTCTCTTCCTGCGTGGTCCTATTACCTCTCACTTAGAAGCTCACTTTTCTCCCCCCTTTTGCAGTAAGAGAACCTAGAAACAGTTGTGTTGCACACTCACTAGGCACACTCACCTTGCTTTTTGAGGATACCATTGCATCACTCTCTTGTGCTGACAGCTAGAGCCAATGCAAATCTTTAAGGATTTGGAAATTGAGCCTTTATACCAGATGGGAATTCTACACCAAATGATGTAAAATCTAATTAGGACTTCATATCAGGGAGATCCCCTTGGTTGACGGATTTCCAACACCGTCAACAAGTCTTCCAGCTAGGATATGAACCAAGTTATCATACTTATTTTATCTTGATTTTTCGTCCATTTCGAGATGATCCACACTTCTTTTTCAACGATCAATATTGTCAGATGTTGTCACACCATACGTCACTACTTGCAATACTATTTAAATCATGCCACATTCGGTTATTGTATAACCTTCATGGTTATCATAATTCTTTGTAGTCATATAAACCAATTTTACTGCTCCTTCAAAGCCACATAGACAAGTATGCGATCTACAGGCAATTCGATCTTCACAAATAGGTCGACTTTTACACAATTGTTGTATATGTCAATTATATAATCATCGTTATCATTGTCATCAAAATATCATGGTTAATGTTATACACATCACATTTTCACTGTTCATACGTCGGGACAATAGGATCAAGTTTCTAAATTGCATAACAAGTCATTGTAATGCAATGTCATAGAGTCATAATGATCAATAAAAATTGCTAACAAGCCATAGGGTGAGCCACTGATGCGATGAAACATCGTTATCATTGTCATCAAAATATCATGGTTATGTTATACACATCACATTTTCACTGTTCATACGTTAGGACAATAAGATCAAGTTTATAAATTTCATAGCGAGTCATTGTAATGCGATGTAAAAGAGTCATAATGATCAACAGAAATTGCTAACAAGTCATAGACAAGCCACTGATGCGATGACATTGTAATGTTGCATACTCCAAAGAATTTTATACTAGGCATTGAACCACCATCGAGCGACTGCAATGTTACATATATAGTGATGCCAAAAATCGAACCACAACCATATAGAATTAAGCATGTCTTTGTAAATTTGAGTCCATTGTATATAATCATGTTATTGGAATGCGATATCAACTTTGAGGAATACAAGCCATGGTAATGTAATATCCTCATTGTCACCATTACATACAAGTGCAAGATCCACAGAGATAATCTAAACCACAAAATATAAAATGTATGCAGATAGTATAGAGCGAGATCATGTCTCAAACAGATGCGATGCGATGTGGTGTCTCTACAATGTATCATGCCATTGTGATGGCAAGAGCGATGCATAAGAGTTTCGTCGATCTACTATAATTTCACCCATAAATCAAGCCTCAATCTTTATCAAGTAAATTAGGATCATATTTGATTTTGGTATTTCAACTTCAGAGAGGTATCATATATTTAACCATTATTTATAGCAAATTCGAGCTACTGTCCAGATGATCCATTCAAGTCATAGTGAACGTGGGCCTTCAAAGAATAGGATGTAAGCCATAAATATGATTCACACCATATCAAAGAGTTGAACACAGAATATATACATATCACACTTGGAAATAGTACTAGCCTCACAAAAAAAATGATAGATATGATCCATTGTAAAATATGAAATCAAACCAATGAAACGATTTCACATTGATCCAAGCTACTTTGCAACAAAGATTAATCTTTTCATTGTCACAGGATATATGTGAAAATTTACAACTATTGCATCAACTGGAAATTATTCTTCTAGTTGTCAATTCAATTGTGCAATTTATTTTCTACGACAAACAACAAATAAAATCACAACTGCAATTTTCATAAAAATGTTGCAGAAAATAAAATGACAAAAATTTAGAAATATGCTAGCACACACACATAAAAATGACAATCATTTTTGGATGATTGTCCCCGAAAAAACCCATTGTGGGAAAACCGGTGCAACAACTGAGGGTTTTATTATTATGCAACAGTGGGAAATTATGAGTACAACCAGATGTCAAAATATTGGCAATCATCTACAAGATATATTGGCCACAAAAATTAGTGAGACAAAGTTTGTCTCACTCAACACTAGTCCAGCTCCACAACTGGCACAAATAGGCCACACAAAAGCCCATGCATCAACTTCTGTGTCACCCCTACGCAGGCACTTGAACGATCTTCCTGGAAGCTGCAAATGACCAAGACATCTTCCCAACTCAGCCTCTAAGAATGCCTCACTCGCCCCTCCAGAAATTATCCCAACCTCCAGCAACTGAATCGACCCTCTGTCTGGCCAAATCAAACTTTGCCTCTGAAGCTTCTGCGCAAGCCCTGCGCAACTCCCTGAGAAAGCTTGGCCCTCCTATAACTGACTCTCTAGAACTGGAAGACTTCCTTCAAACTCACTGACTCTGCCCCTCACTATCTTTGCATCCCCTTTCTAGCTCAAATTCTTCTAGCTTAATGTTGCTCTCTGGAAAATCAAACTGCTAAGGGAAACTCGCTCACCAAGTGTGTGTTCTCCGTCTACCATCAACTTCTTCTTATAACCTCCAATTAAGACTTCAACAACCATGATTAAAACTTGATCGATGGTTGAGATCATCTCCAAGTCGATCCGTGTGAGTTTCTAGAGAATTCTCACCTTTCTCAATTAGTTACTATTAATTAACCAATTTTCCTAAGTTAAATGATGGTCAATTAATTTAATTGATTTGTCTCTAGGTGGAATTTCCATAAATGATTTTTGGGTTTTGGAGAACTCTTGTGTTTTAGCCTCTCCACAAAGCTTGAGACCAGAACTAACACTCCCTCTTAGCAAGAAAGGTGTTTTAGATAGAGGAGGAATGACCTGTTGTAGAGTTTTATGAACCCAATGTTTCGGACTACCAAGTGAGTCCATCATCAGGGGAGAATGCATCAATAGATATTCTTAAAATCATAATCATGTATCCAAGAGCTATAATTAGGGTATATATATAAGTTATTAAACAAAAGAAAGGTGTTCTCTAGCACTGCACTTCTACAACACCCTGTATCTCCATCATCTCCCATACAAGTTGTTGATGCCTGACAACTGTAGCTTCCTACCACTATCCACTAACCATTGTGATAACTCTGATTCATCTGCCACTGATTATAGCTAAACCAAGTTGCATTTGTGTTGTTGCTGACACTACACTATACATCCTGTATTGCTTCCAACTCTACATATGTAGTGCAACCCAACTAACACTCCCTCTTACTGTTGTTGTTTCTACTACAACTATTGCAACTGAGAAGCATCCAAAATCCTAAATCATCTGTCTTTGTTCTGCAACTATCACCTGAGTCTCTGACTGCTATTGGCCTTTGCACTGTGTACTAGGAAATTTGCGTTGTTGTTGACTTTGCACTGTGCCTCATTCACTGTTATAAACACTACTTTGGGTTTCTCGGCATCTGACTATAACTAGTTTGAAACTGTCACCTTAGAACTAACTACATTATCTGACACTGCTCCTCCTGCTATTGAATACTGTGGGCCCCTATAGCAAGGGCAATGATCCATATGAGGAGTAATCTGCAGCTGTTGTTGCTCCTCCTATGGACTCTACCCAAACCTTCGCAACACTGAACTTTGATCTACTCATATTGTTTTTATTATTGCTTTGTTGTTGTCTTTGCACTATTGTTGCAACTACTACAATAATGAGTCTGATCTCCCCAAATACTGAAGCGCTAGCTTCCATAGGATTGATCCCTCTAAAGCTAGAACCCCTCTGAGTCTCGATCTCCCTATGGGAAATATCTTTTCTCCCTCCTGGCAACTCACAGTATCCTCCTACACTGGAAACTGGACTGCATAGCTCTGTGTTGGGAATCTTCTAGCTAGAACTACACCTACATCCTACCACTAGGCAATTCACACTGCCCATGTCACTGCAACTTTTCATGAAGCTGTCTCACGTGTATTGATTGCAACTAGTTCTACAATTTTCATCTCACTGCATCCTACTGACATTAAATCTGCTACCATGATACTTTGGGCCTTCCGTAGCAAACGTGATGGTCCTGCTGCAAAAATCTAGAACTGCTCTCCTTGTTACATTTGCTCTGGACCGTACCCAAATCTCTGCAACTCTAGGAATAAAGCTCTACATCGCCCCACCTCTCCCAGAAGTATAGTTGGATACAAGGCAAAGTGTACCTGCAATTTGGAGGAAGGATGATCTATCTCCGCAGATGTTGTCGCCTGATCCTGCTTCTCCTTCTTGTCCTTCTTCCTCTTAGGACACTGGGTATTGTAGTGGCCAAACTTGCCACACCTGAAGCACTTGATCTTAGACAGATCCTTCTTCTTCTTCTCTCCATGCGAGCCTTTTCCTTGACAAAGACCTTTTTCTTTCCATTTCGATGCAAGGGCCACATTTTCTTCCTCCCTCACACCCTTCGACCCCTTGTTGCTATTGGCCCTAATTGAGCTCCTTACTGGATTCCATCTCATCTCCTCTTGAGACCTCATCTCCTCTTGTGTGAGATCTACCCACATCTGATGCCACCCAAGTAGCCGATCTCATCCCATAATACCTTGGACGAAGTTCTCCCATTCCTCAATGACAGTGTTGAGGGTCAAATGCACAATTTCTATAGTTGGAAGCGACTCTCTTATGGTTGCAAGCTCATCCCTGATATCCTGAATTCTAGTGAGAAATGGGTTGATGCCTTCACCCTTCTGCATATGAACATTCCTCAACTTTTTCTTTAGGAACATCTTCTGCTGCTCGGAAGGGTCTGATATAGTGAAGCAATAGTGTCCCACATTTCTTTGGTCGTATTCTTGGCTGCAACGTGTGAGACTATATGATCTCGAACTCCATCAAGAAAAATCGCTTTGCTTTGGCCATCTCCTAGTTGTAATTCACTAGTTGATCAACATTTGTAGGTACGGCTACAACTCTTTCTACATACATCTTCAGACCATATTCATCTAGCAGGAATGTCATCCTGGCCTTCCAGATACAATAGTTCGATGCACCCTCTAATCTGTCCTGATCTCGGAGTCCTATTGAAGCCATCATTGCAAAAACTCGACCTGGGACGAAAATCTCCCTCTTTCACCTACTCGACTACTAGCACTATTACTCACACTCCTTCCTGGAGTGAGAAAATCTATCTACTGCTACTGCCTGCTACAACTAGAAATTTTGGATTTCTGAAACTAGAAACCCTCTGAGAGAAACTCCCTCTGTGTGTGCAATTTCTCTTCCACCCGATGTTGACTCTGCTATTACAGACTGTTGTAAAACCTTATTGCGCCCTGACAAGAATCTACTTCTACGAAATTACTATGTTGCTCACCTCTGCTCGCTGGAATCACTTTCCCGGACAAATCAAACTTTCCTGCGACCTGTAGCTAGAAAATCGAACCCTGTTCAGCAATTCACATTACCTAGATAGACACTCCGCAGCCCCTGGGAAATTCTTGTTGCTACTCCCTCTGAGCCACGAAATTCTCCCTCTTCATCTCTAACCCTCATGTCCATCAAAATTGCACTGGTACCATGTGAAAAATTACAACTATTGCAACAACTGGAAATTATTCTTCTAACTGTAAATTTAATTATGCAGCTTATTTGCTACGACAAACAACGGATAAAATCGCAATTACAATTTTTACCATAAAAACATTGTGGAAAATAAAATGTTTGAAACTGAGAAACATGCTAGCACACACATAAAAATGACACAATTATTTTTAGACAATTATCCCCGGAAAAACCCAATGTGGGAAAACCAATGCAGCAGCTAAGGGTTTTATTATTATGCAACAGTGACAAATTATGAGTGCAATTGGATGTCAAAATACTAGCCATTCTCCACACGATAAACTGGCCACAAAAATTAGTGAGACAAATTTTGTCTCATCCGACACTGATCCAGCTCCACAACTGGCACAAACAGGCCACACAAAATCCCCTGCATAGGCCCTTGAACGCTCTTTCTGGAAGCTGCAACTGACCAAGCCGTCTACCCAACTCAGTCTTTAAGAATGATTCACTAGACCCTTCAGAAATTATCCTATCCTCCAACAGCTGAATCAGCCCTCTGTCTAGCCAAATCAAACTTTTCCTCTGAAGCTTCGACGCAGACCTTAAGCAGCCCCACTAAGAAAACTCGTCCCTCCTGTCGCTGACTCTCTAGAACTGAAATAATTCCTCCAAACTCACTGACTCTGCCCCTCACTGTCTCTGTGTTCCCTCTCTGGCTCGAATTCTTCCGGCTAAATATTGTTCCCTGGAAATCAAACTGCCAAGAGAAACTCACTCACCAAGTGTTTGTTCTCCATCTACCCATCGACCTCTTCTTATAATCTCCAGTTGAGAATTCAACAACCATGATTAAAACTTAATCGACGGTTGAGATCATATCCAAGTCAATCCATGTGAGTTTCTAGAGAATTCTCACCTTTATCAATTAATTACTATTAATTAACCAATTTTCCTATGTTAGACATAGGAAAATTTAAATGATGGTCAATTAATTTAATTGGGTTGTCTCTAGGTGGAATTTCCAGAAATTATTTATGGGTTTTGGAGAACTCTTGTGTTTTAGCCTCTTCACAAAGTTTGAGACCATAACACCATCCAATGCTACAAGAACTAACAATATATCAGGCCACAGATAGGATATCGAGCCTCTATAATGAGCGAGCCACAAAGATCCACAAGAATATAATATGAACCATTGTATGTATACAAACGAACCATAGAGAATTATAACAAGTGCAGGCCATGACAACAAATGCAAGCCTCTTTTTTATTATTGCGAGCCACAACATATATACATTGAGCCTCTTGCCATAGAATAAATCTGAGTTGAGTCATAGAAAGCATGATACTTCAAATCTAAATTGCCAACAGAGTGATCTTCAAGCCTCATGGTTCAAACCTTAGCTCTGATTCCATGTTGAGAAATCAGGAGGCTTATGAATTAGATTATATTTCTCTTTCTATGATAATTGCTTGTGAAATTTGTTGACTGCTTATTAATTTAATTATGTTCTTATTCATCAAACAATTATCAAAATGTACAAAACATGAAGATCACAAGAAAGGAACACAAAATATAGGCTCCAAGCCAGGCAAAATACCTCCAAGGGGAAAACCCAAAAAAAAATCTCTTCTCATAGAATCTGATCAAAGTGAGACATCCAAGACCCATGACCATAGAAAGATTTCATCTCTTTAAATTCCAAGTCAAGACCTCCTTCTGCACAACAAATCCATCAACGGCAAGAGACTAGCAATATGTACAACATCATAAATGAACATTCAACAAAAGATGCATGAAGGCAAAATTTCCACAAATTTGATCTTGAAAGAAACCCTTCTTCACTTGTCAACTTCATACTTCGATCTACGTCCTTTCTATGATATTTCAAAACTTCTTGTGTGAAATTGTGTGTCCAAATAAGCTCACTTCACCTTTTATTTATACATGTCCAGAGAGGTTTGAATAAACATGTCTTCTGGGGCAAGGCCGACTTGGCATCTAAAGGTAATTCTGACCAAAATACAATTTGAAAATATATTTTTCATTTTTCTTTACAATAGGTCCAAATAGGACTTTGACTCAACTCCTAGAAGCATGAAGAACATGCTTATCTAATAAAATAATAATTTTGATTTGAGCATGAAAACCATGCTTAAAAAAAATATCTTTTTCTTTTTCTTTTTACATAAAATACATAACGATACAAATTATGAAGACCGGACCTAGTTACATTTTTCAATTGTTAGAGCATCGGGAAAATACCATTCAAAATAACAAAGGATCACCCGACAACAATAGCATTGTCAATTGTACACATGGATAGCTAGCAGGAAATCAGGGAAAAAACTTGTCAAAGGATAATTGATGCATGTGGGGTGAACATATTAGTAAAAGGGTATGCTATCCATACACATGGACGACTGGTGGGAAGTCAAGGATGAGGGCATTGGGAAATCAAGAATTGGGTGGTAATGGAACATACAATAATAGAAGCTCCATTGGTCATCCATGTGGATGTCTGGCAGAGAATCAACAAAACGAGGCATTGGATAAATTCACACATTTGGGAGAGGTTTGACATCCGCCAACCCTACATGTGGATGATCAATGACACATTGAAGGATCAAAAGTTAAAATACTTGAGCAAGAAACACAAATGGGTCCATGAGCCAAAATGTCCACTAGGCTAATAGATGAACAACTAGTAGAACAACAAATTGATGGGCCATGCTACATTTGCATTAAAATGTTGAGAATTGGGAAAAGGAAAAAATATGGAACAAGCATGTGGAGGTAGCTTAATAGCTCATTAGGAGCTTCCTAGTTAATTTAAAAAGAAAACCAAAATAAAAAATAAAATAAAAGAATGGTACCAAAGAAAACTTAAAATCACATAGGTTTATTTATTGAGGCTTCAATAAATACCTCATGAATTTGCAATCAAGATTTAAATTCATGAATTATTAAAAATTATTAACATTATCCAAAAGGCTTTTGGTTTTATGAAATAGATGAAACATGTAAAAACATTTCATAGTTTTGGTCCTCCTCATAACCTATAAATAAACCTCTTTTAATCCAAAATCTTTTTTTTTGGGGTCATATATTTATCTCCTCTCAACATTTGGTTTTTTGGTCTATGATTGCATTTTTATTTACCCTAAATTGCTCTGTCATCGTGACATCCACCTCACTACGTACAATTTGAACTTTGCAATAGACATGTCTTCACAAAAGATGAGATATTATATAAGATAATAACTTAATTTTTATCATCGTATGAAAAACGTTTTGTTTGTGGCTTACTTTTCCTATCATATAGAAAGCAAATACTACCGAGTTGTAAAACATGAGAAAAAAATAGTTATCATTTTGATTCATTGCTACTCTATTGAAAATATGAATTAGAATTCAGCCTCAAATATGACTGTTTGAAGATCCAGATTATACGAAGGCTTGCCACCAAGCACCATTATAATGTTCTGTAAACATCGTCTTTATTCGTAATTGGAGTTATGGTACATAGAAATACACAACCACTGAGCAGAACCAACACAAGTCCTAAAATATTCACCACCAAAGCCTCAAGTGAGTATCTTGTTATTACTTTACTTGCTTGAAGAAATGTCAGTCTCTCTAGGAATCCAGTTTCTGCTGCTGCCACAGCCAATCCGTAATTGTAAAGCCCTAGAAATGCATACCATGGAAATACCTTTGGCCTGTTGATTCTTCCAATACCCGGGTACCAAAATGAGGCAAGCCCAACAAGCCACTGCAAAAGGAAACAATAACATATTTATTTGAGTAATAGCAAAGACAAATGAATCCACTGGGCGGACAGAAATGTAATATTAGGAGAAAGCTAGGGACTACAATAACAACCCACTCCAAAAAGGAAACAATAACATATTAATTTGAGGAACAGCAAAGAACAATGAATTCACTGGAGAGACAGAACTTATGTAATAAGTAATAGAGAGCCAGGGACTTTACAGAAAGTGTGCTTCCATCTGATAAAGAATATAACCCATGTCGCACCTTCTAAATTGGCTTTTGAAGAATTTCTTTTAGGTGTGGTCATACAAATATTAAAGTGGATAGGCGGCAATGTTATCGGAACCGAACTGGTGATGGAACCAGAAAATCCTCTAAACCGGGAACTGGTCGGAACCAGTAAAAAAAATTCCGATCAAAAAACCAGTGGAGCTAAAACATATAAATATTCAAATTTTAAAGAAAAACATATATATTCATGTGCATCGAACCAGAAAACCCTCTAAACGAGGACCCAGTGAGAACCACACTGAAATCAGTAAAATAATTGGACCAAAAAATCAGTAGACCAAAGCACATGATATTCAAATTCTAAAGAAAATCATATATATTCATGTGCATCCATATGAATCCAAACCATTATACACAAATAAGCAAAAGTTCTCATTTATATAGCATGTAAGGGCACACAACCAAAATTGCACGAAGTGTCTGAACCGAAAATAAATCAACAAACAGGCTCTAGATGGCCTCTAACATCCAAAAAAAATCAATATCATCAATATCATTGCCTATATTAGGTTTTTCGTCATCAATATCACCCTCTAAGCATTAAAATAAGATAGGAAAAATGTAGCATTTCTAGACAAGATTTTGTTTAAGTGATAAGTATACTTTCATGATAGAGGATTTTGACAACCAATGCCACTAACATCAAAGTACATAAGGCTTAACGCTCTTGATTAAATACTATTTTCATACCATTGTATGTGACAAAATCCAATGGAAACATTGTAATCCCCAATCCTGAAATCTTGAAAAAACTGTTAAGTCCACTGGATTTTGAGTGAGATCTACAATTCTACTTTCTCCATATGAAAAATCTCTGCTCAAAAAATCTTGTTTTTGCTGGTTCAGATAAAAAAGGCCAGTTCGGTACCGAACTGGTCATTTTCGATTCCATAACTCAAACTGGACCAGTTTGACCCCCAAACCGGTCAGACTGGGTGGTTCCACCAGTCCCGATAAAACTGATAGGAGGGGGATATAAATATTACACTGGTATAGCTAAGAGGTCTTGCGAACCAATATAGAAATGATGCTGATGCACACAAACACATCTTTATTATAATGACCTGATAAACGATAGAAATATCTTAGAGAACAGACATTAGATTCAGGGGTGACAACAAACCTGTATACCAAAGAACAAGACACAAGCGAGGCCCAACCATGAATGGAGACTATAAAAGCCACGAAAACCCTTGTCACTGTGAAATTTAAAAGCAGCCCATATTCCAGTTATTCCAAGGACAAAAGCTATAGCTTGCAGCACAAGGTGCAGAGCATTCATGTGTTTTCTCGTTCCAAATGCTGTCTTGTACACCAACATAGCTGCACTTGTACATGGAAAAACAATAGACAGTTATTTGAACTAGCATGCATTCAACAAACCCATTTTATTCTACTAAGGATATATAAACAAGTAATAACAGCCGTAATCAGTATATTTCTAAATTAATAAAACGTGCCGATTTCAATTAGTTTTTTCCTGAATTTGAACTTGAAAGACTTTTCCAAACTACCTACCTTCACCGCTGAGCAATATGAAGCCAGTTAGCATCAGCGGGTGTGCCTGAAGAAATTTAATGGTCTGTTAGCTTAGGGTTTTTCCTAAAAAATTGAATAGTCAGCTACAATCTTACATTCACCACGAAAACACTAGTATATGGAACAAGTTTATCAGTCAATTTCATGCTATGGAAACAACAAATAATAGGAAGCACATTAAACTGATTCGTAGGTCTCATAGAAATTGCATCCTATAGATCCCAACCAAAGATTTATTGTTCTACTACCCATGCACTGCAGGACATTGCATTTGTCCTCCAAATCCTTCCTTGAGAATTGCTAAGATAAGAAAAAATTCAAGACCACTGTAATTGCAGAATCATAATTTTGACGTTATAAGGCAGATTTTGAGAAGTATACCAACTGTCCAACTAATAAACTAGCCAGAACATATGATGTGTCTCTTGCATATATAGACTGCACGATTAAGATTCTGGAAAAGATATGGGAAAACTATTTTGAATCTACTTATTACTTCAAAAATTTAATGTCTTATCCATGTGACGGTATATCAACCATTTGGAGCTTAAATATTCTGTAGGTGTGCCTAAATTAATAACAATATTACAAATCTGTAATCTGAACTGAGTATGATGTACACTGTTAAAACAAAAAATATCGTATCATGAATAGATAACTGACGAACAGAAAAAGGATTCTTATTGCATGCTAAACCATTGGTAGAAAACCAAGCCAAATAGAGACAAACTCACTTAAAGGAGAAAACTACCTGAGTGCCCCATTAAAGACGTACCTCCCTTAATAACTTACACGGCTATTCCTGGAAAGAAAATTTTCAAGTATACAAGGTACATGGCTTTATTTACAATCTTTAAATGAATTTTCCTTGCAATCTTTTGATGATTTTTTTGAATTTTAGATCCTAGAGAAAGCGTTAGGGTGGACTAAATTAGGATCTGAGAACATCCTAAAGTGGGGCACATCAGCTTCCCTGTAAATGAATATCATCATGTTGCAGGTGCCCATGGAGTTCTGAAAATTTTCAAACCAATAAGCAAAAAAGTTTCTTTGAAAAGATGTTAAGAGTTGGCTGAACATCTTTGTATTTGAATGGAACGTGTCAGAAAGTCAAAGCTTCCCTAGTGAAACTTATTTATATCACAACCAATGGCATACTAAAGAAACCAGTCTTACAAGAAAGAACTCCCAATTCTTTTGTTCTTTCAGGTGCTCCTATCAGAACTTCCTATACATATTCACAGCAGCATAATATGTCAGAACTTTTCCAGTCATTTGTATTTTGAACAGTAGAATTCCAACTCTATAATTACAAATAAACATAATCTGCCTCAAAGAGTAATACATATAGAGTATGGAAGTCAAAGGATCTTAGCTCGAGAGGTTTGGTGAACAATTAGTTTCCCCAGCTGCATGGGTTCAAGTCTTTTGTAGACAGGTTGTAACTGGCCCATTTGTGGCATTTATGAAATAGTTGTATCGGGTGTAATAGTGGCAGATGATCTTTCGAAGTTACTGATTCTCCAGAAATTCTCGTTCTGGTTTAAAAATACATAGCGCATGGAAATTAAGTTATCCTTACCAAAACCCAGGAAGCCTTGCTTGATTGTAAAAGGGTGCCACATTCCAACAAGAAGCCTGAAATATATTATGCCTTTAAACATTTTGTAGCCTATAGACGTTTCAAGAATCTGACATTTATTGTAAATTCATAAATTTCACGTCAACCTTGAAAGTTTCCCGATTCAATTTCCTCTGAACTTTGAGCCTTGGGAGTAAAGCTCAAATACTAAATTACAGCAGCATATACTTTTCTGCTCTTCCATCCAAATCACAAAGCAGCCCAACAAAATAAATACCAACCAAGTGTACTTCAATGCAGCAATGTTTCAACCTTGGGACACAAATATGAAACTGACTTATTATAGTAGATTATTGTAGCAGTAAATCTGCCCCTTTAACTTTTAGATCTGTGTTGAATCACTTAACAAATTCTATTCAATGTTATGTCAGACCAGCATTCATAACCAATGCTAAAATGTACTCAACTATAAAGATAACATAAGCTGAAATTCAAATCCGCAATTACATAAAGTGTGGACAGTTGTAACACTTCATATACATACATAAGATGAAGTACAAGCACACATAATAGTTTAATACAAGTTGGTACAAGTCAAGCTCTCCAAACCCTGGCTAGGACACCCAGCAAAAGAGCAAACCCTAGCCACCAACTCCTCCTAGCTAGGAAGCCCTTCCAACTAAAGCTGGCCACTCCACCAAAGACCAACAACAAGCAAGTATAACAGACTAGCAAGACCTCATTGGTTCCTTCCCTTGCCTAAAACAAGTGTACAAGATAGTCTCCCTCTATCTTCTCCACATCAAGCACTCCAAGTAGTACTAGGGTTTTCGAATACCAGAAAACCTTAGTCTTCTCTCACAAGAACCACTAGATCATGTTCTCCTTTTCCTCCTTGAGGGTTTGTCCCAAACCCTAGCTTCCCTTGTCTTCTTAGCGAAAAACCCTAATCCTAGTCTTCCCTTGAATTGCCTAGAGAACCTTAGCACTCAAGAAAAAAAGAGCAAATACAAACGAAGAAGTACAAAGTTATCAGTTCATTCTAGCTCTCACATTTCTAACAGAAGTATGTGATTACATGAGTATACAACAACAAATGAACTCAACGGATTCTCTCCTCCCTATATTTATATGAAAAGTGAGGGAAGCCAACAAAAACAAGTGGGCCTAGTTCCCTACAAGAAACCTAACTAAGTGATAGATAGGTCCACATGTGAAGCACTCCAACTCTAAGTCACATTTGTCAAGCTCCAAGGCATTCATATCCAACAAGCAAGGGTCTAAGGCTAAGATCTCCTCAAGAGGGGCCAAATGCTCCTCCAAAGGCCCTCCAATGCTCCAATCCTTCATCATAAGCCACCTGTACCTCTAGGCCAACCCACCTACATGATCACTCCTTAACCCTATCATCCTCAAGTCAATTACAAGCCTCCATGCAATAAAACAGGTGTCCCAATGCCATCTATAGCTCAATGTCCTCCTCAAAGACGCCCAATGTTCCTTCTTCTAGCCTAGTTGTCCTCTGGAGAAAGCAACCAACATCTACATATGCACAACATGAAGAATGTCATCATGCCATCTAGATCTCCAACATTCCAAAAAAATGTACCACATACGCATTAAGTGAAGGCATGTCAATCTAAAGCACACTATCTCCAATGTGTCTATCTATCATGATGCAATCAAGGATAATCAACACATCATGCATGAACACATCACTTTCAAAGTAACCCGAAAAGATAACAATCCCCTTTTACAAGGCAAGTGTTTTCACAAACATGAGACTGCTCCCTTTGCAACTCAACCAAAGGTACCATCTACAAATCAGAACCTATTGCAATCCCAGAATTAGCCACAAGCTCCTAGAAAGGAACCATCTTCAAAACATCACACTTTTCTATCAAGGCATTGTTGCCTCCAAATCTAGCAGGCCTTGTGAGACCTCACAAAACAAGGGCTAGATTAAGATACAACAATGGGATGGAGGCCACTGTCACCTCAACACTCCACCTCCTTCTCTTTAGTGGAATTTCACTACAAGAGAGGCTTCCCAATATAGGTAACCTAATAGATATTCTAAGACAATAGTTCAAAGGTGACAACTTTAATAGGCTTAGATAGGGCACTTAGACTAAGAACAAGGCTCAATCAAATGTGGTCAGGAATAGGGTGCCCTCAAAGGAGCCTACAAGGAAGGCTTATAGCCTAGGTTTGGATGATATACATAAATGGTACACTTAGGTATATAAGACCAAGAAAAGGCTTGTAAGATAGATATGATCAACAAAAAGGGAGCCACAAGCCTTCAAGAGCCCTAAGTTGAAGCTTTGGTGCTAGATTACGGTTACCTAGGGTAGAATAGCCTAGGGTATGTGATATCAGTCATAGGGAGGCTATCACAGCCATAACAAATGCAAGATTTGGGTGTTATAAGAACAACCTCAAAACAAGCTAATGCTTGAACCCTAATTGAATTCAACCATATGCCCTAGCCCTAGGGCGAGCCTTGAACCACCAAAATTAGTTAAGAGAGAGAAAAGAATAAAGTTTATTAGTTTTGACCATCTATGTGGAAGCCAATGCTTAATAACTACTTGGGTAATGGAGTCTAAGGGAAAATTACTATGGAAATTTCAACACTTAAAAGGAGTAAGGGACGAGACCCTAAGTTTCAGCTTGTAAAACCCTAGCTATCATTAAATATAGCGATAAAGGCAAGAGAAAAGCTCTCTAGGAGCTTCTCAAGGGATATTCAAGATTCTCAATTAAAGCATGAAACATTTCACTAAAAATTTCATATAAAGATGCAGGGAATATAGAAACGCTAGCAAAATACATTGCATACAATAGCCATAAAAGATATTCAACAATAAAAGTACTCACAAGATATCAATGAAAAATTCTTCATTATCCCAAAAGGAAGTCTCCAAAACAAGGAGTAGTCTCCAATAGAAAAATATCCACAAAGATCACATCTCCACAAGAATAGTGAGGTACAAGAGCTAGGCCAAAATCTTCTAAGAGGCTGAAATAGTCCACAAGTGATGATGAAATGAAGTGTGAGTTGACCTTTTATTTATATGAGGTCTACCTCACCTAATTTTAGCTAAGAAGCCCCTAAAACAAGTTTGATAATGAATAAACACAAGTAAACCTTGGGTTACAAGCCAACCCACTAGCTCAACATGAAATTATGCCAAAATAGACCCACATGTGTCAGTTGTAAGCCTCTAATATGATGGCATCATGCCCTTTATGGGCTTTGTTGCCGCAAAATCTAGCAGACATTGGAGAGGGAAACCCTACAAGACATAAACTAGACCAAGAGACAATAATGGGGTAGTGGCCCACTGTCACCACAACCAAAACCCCCTACTCTTTATGAACTTTCACTGATGGGAGGAGTCACAGTAGGAGAAAGATCACTTATGACAGATGTTCTAAGGTTAATGTGTTAAATGATCTCCCTAGGAGCTCTTCAAGAAAGACAATATAGGTTCAAGGCTATACAAGAAGGCAATTCACTTTCTATGATGAGACCCAGAAAAGAGGGCACGAGACCTAGGGTTTAATAAATTTGACAAGTGTTGGAGTATCCAATGGTTGAGGCAAAGAGAAAAGGTTTCTTAAAGTGTACACTAGCTAGGCCAAGGCTCATGAAACCTTCAAGGAAGCCCTTAAGTTGAAGCAAGGAAAACTAGGGTTTCCTTCTTAGGCAAACAACTAGAGCAAGAAATTTTATGGATGAAATTGAAATAGATGCCCACCAAAAGGATAGATTTTGTGGCAAATACTATCCCCTTGATGTTTAGGCTCTCCAATCACCAAAACTCCACTTGCCTAGGGATTCACACCAAGCCCTAGTTTCCTAGCTTGGCCTTGAAAGGGCAGAATTAGAAACGGAAAAGTATGGATAAAAATAGAGGATGATCACCAACCAACTAGACCAGTCCCTTGTCCCTTGGGAATATGGAGTCTAGGATGTGATAGATTAGCCAATAATGTTCCTAAGGAAGGCAAAATTTGATGCCTTAGAAACAAGATTTGAGCATTTACCTATGCAATGGAAAAATAGATTTTCATGGAAAATCTTCAAGTAGTTCACCAGGAAATCGCCGGGGTTAGCCAGTCTTGTGCCGGATCAACCAAAATTCTGCCGGGTGAAGTGAGGTAAAAATCACTCAGATTTTCCGCCAGTGTTTTCTCTGTAAAGGATTGCTAGATGAGCATCCTAGATTTGTATTCAAATATTTCTCCTACATAATAATAAACCCTCAGAACTGTTGCACTGGTTTTCCTGCATTGGGTTTTTTTGGGGACTATTGTGTCCAAAAATAAGTGTGTCCTATGTATCTTGTTCTTTGCTCTAATTTCTGTTTCATGAGATCAAATATTTAATTAGTGTAAGCTGCAGAAGTAATTTGCTTCAGTATTTAGAAGAATAACTTGATAATGTATGTTAAAAATCAAGTAGGTGAAGTAGATTCAGATTTGCTACAGTAGGGGTTCCTTATGTGTAGGAATTTTCACAGAAAGATAGATGAGTTTGGGCATCTTCTTAAGATTGTTTTGGTGTGAGTTACCTTGGAGACTAGGCTGTAGAATTTGGAGGTGAAGACAGGTTGTTTTCAACACAAGCATATGGTATTTCTCTATCTAAATAGGGTCGTAGGGTTATGTGATAATTGCAAAGGGTTGTTTCTTTTTCAAAGAGGGCCGAAAGGCCTAGGAGGTGTCCTAACACCAAGCCGCATTTAAAAAAGGGATAGCGCAGTCATTTTGGAGGAGAACACAGATCTGTTGGATAGTTTGCAGCAATGTCTTAGGGTTGACATGTGCTCTAATCAAGACTGTTCAACTCAGAGAAAAGTGCACAATTGCCAAGGACAAGAAGAGAAAAAAAGGTATGGTTTGTCTCTTCATGTTGATAATGTTTTGCTAGAGCATATAGAGTCCTAGTTTGGACAGAAGTGGAAATTCATCCTAAGGCTGTAAGGAGGACAACAAGTGGTGGTCTTAGTAGCCCTAGGTCAGTTGACAAGGAATTTGGCAGCTGCAAGAAAGGTGAAGAATGGTAAGCTCAGGACTGATCCTTGAAGGACGAAGGAAGGAGGTCAAGGGAGAAAATTACATTAGCCCAAGTTCATTAATGGAGAATGACTTTTGACAGCGATAGGTAGCAGCCCTCCAGACCCTACGTGTGTCTTCATCGGGAAACACAGGAAGGCACTAGTGGGGAGAAGTCCCTAAGAAGTTGTGTCCTTGAAGGACTAAGGAGCAGCTAGTGGGAAAGAAGTCCCAAAGAAGTTGAGGAGCAGCAATGGGTAGTTGAGAGTTGGTCACAAACGAAGTTGTGAACAACTCAATAGGAGTCTCGATGTGTTGATGCGTTGAAGGACTAACGATCAGGTAGAGAGCAGTTGGAGTCGTGTTCGGTGACCTAATGGAGTTGGTTCATTTACAGAGGCAGGTTGGAGTTGTTCGAGATCAGAGCCGAAGGACCAGGCATATGTGTTCAGGACACATGGACTAAAAGGGTTGTGGAGTGCTACATCAGCAAGTAGGTCTAGAGTTGTCTTATTCACGGTAGATGGGTTATCGAAGGACCGACATCAAACCCTAGTTGTATATACTTGTACCAGTGGATGTAGGAGGGCCATTATCATTGGTACGGTAGCCCTAGACCATTGTATTACAGTTTGCTAATGTAACAAAGTTGGGTAGTTAAAAATGGTAAAAAGTTGTCTATATTTGTGCACGTGTTGATTTACTGCTATTTATTGTTCTGTTGTGCAAAGTAGTTTGTTGTGATACTTGAATTGGTAGCTTTAATGATTGTAAGATTCTAACCTAGACTCTGGTATCATGGAAAAAACAACATGGTATCATAGCTACTTTGAAGGGCCAATGAATCAGAGTGTGCACAACAAAGCGGCTCAGAGGGCACTGAGATTGCCTAGATCATGGATCAGAGGGTTCAGTTGAATACATGGAGGTGTGGCCTTCACTGGCTTGGTAGCAGGATTGGCTGGGAGTTCTAGTGGATTGGTGGTGAGCCTGGTGAACAACAGTTTGTTGTAGGGTAGATTGTTGATCGCGAGCTTCCTATGATTTGCCATGGATCGTTGGGACAACTCAAGGATTGTTTGGCATGGACAAGATTAGTTTGATCGAGATTGCTTCATATGATGGACTGCATATTGGCAAACTAGTTTCTTCATTAGATCATGATGTTACATATTCGAGATTGGAGGGATGTGCATGAGTTTTGTTCGATCCAGGAGGATGAGTGCTTACAAGACTAAGTTGCGGTGAGATGATGGCCCGTGTTTGATCGCAACTCGGATTGACCTTGTACGACATGAGATCAGTAGCAAGTTGAGCAAGTGGAGATCGTGTAGACTCAAATGGAGTCTATCTTTAGAGGGAGCAGCCCTATGGAAGTGTTGAGGTCTTCAAGTTCAAATGAGATGAGGCAGAGGCACTACTGAGATAGCAGCGTTCATTTTACAAAATATGCTACAGTGATGGATAACAAATGGTCTAGTGTTGTCGGTAATGTTGATGGAGACTTCCTAGTGTTGGAAGTACCTCCCTCGCTAAGAGGGGGTGTTGAGCTTTGTAGCTTGGGAGGTACTCCAAATCCTAGATCAGAGGGTTTTGGAGGAATTGGCATCACAAGGACACTTGTGGGCTAAGAACCCAAGCATGTGGACTTTGCACCCAAGCTTGTGGGTGTGAATCCGTGCATGGAATTGATGACTTGGAACATGGAGATGAAAGAGGAACCTAAAAGGAGCTAGGGGCTACTTCAAGCACCATGTGATCCCTTGTCAAAGTGAAGATATGAATTTTTTAATATTTTGTGTGGGTGAATGTGTCTCACAATCAAGTTGGCCTTAGTTTAAGATGCCCTTCTTGATAGCCCTTCTTGATAGGTTGGATGTCACCCTAGAGAAAGGTATATAAAGGAATGAGGAGAGGCCTCATTCCTCACAACCCAAGTGCAAATCTCATAAATGAGGACATCTGAAGGAGCCGCATCTCAAGGAGACTAGGCCGAGGGCTTAAAGGAGACTAGTTTGGGTTTGTTTTGCCTCTATTGCAGGGCCAAGTAAAAGCACAGGCTAGAAGCAAGCTTAAGTGATAGGATTGTGCATGTTTTAGGGCTAATCTTCTTAGAGGAGCAGGGTCGAAGTCTGTTGGTGTGCTAAAGGTGGGACCGAGCCCTAGATCAATGTTGGTTTGCAGTGTCCTATGTTGGCTTAAGTAGCAGCAAGAAAGGGTTGTCATGTTAGCAAGGGACAACGAGTACTTTGGGAATGATTGAGGGTTGGTTGAGGGCTACTATGTTGCCCTAACCAGATTGAAACTTCAGACTGAAGCATGCACAAGACTGTGAGCAACAACAGTGAAGATGTGTCTTCAAATCATAACTATATCCTCCTAAGTTGAAGGGCTTGCAAGGTGGTTGGGTGTCCTAGTAGTGGACAGCAATTGATCACATCCAAGCGCAAAACCACATCAAGAATCATATCTGAAATAGTGTAGGTTTGAGGCAGCCAAGACGATTGAAAGATAGATGAGTTTGGGCATCTTCTTGACACTGTTTTGGTGTGAATTACCATTGAGACTAGGCCACAGACTTTGGAGGTGAAGACGGGATGTTATGTGCACAAGTATATCGTGTTTCTCTATCTAAATATCGTCGCAAGGTTCTGTGATAACTACAGAGGATTGTTTCTCTTTTGGAGAGGGTCAAAAGGCCTAGGAGGTGTCCTAAAACTAGGCCGCAATTAAAGAAGGGGCAATGCAGTCATTTTGGAGGAGAACGCAGATCAGTTGGAGAGTTTGCAGGAGTGTTTTAGGGTTGACATGTGCCCTAATTAGGATTGTTCAACTCAGAGAAAAGTGCATAGTTTCCAAGGAAAAGTTGAGTAGAAAAGGTATGGTTTGTCTCTTCTTATTGATGATGTTTTGCTAGAGGATGTAGAGTCCTAGTTTTGACAAAAGTGGAAGGTCATCCTAAGGCTATAAGGAGGGAAACAAGTGGATGGTCTTAGTAGCCCTAGGTCAATTGACAAGAAGGACTTTGGCAGTTACAAGGAGGGTAAAGACTGGTAAGCTCAAGACTGATCCTTGAAGGACGAATGAAGAAGGTCAAGGGAAAAGATTACATTAGCCCAAGTTCATTGTTGAAGAAGGACTTTTGACAGTGATAGGTGGTAGCCCTCCATGCCCTAAGTTGTGTCCTCATCGGGCAACACAAGAAGGCACTAACAAGAAGAAGTCCCTAAGAAGTTGTGTCCTTGAAAGACTGAGCAGCAAGTGGGAAAGAAGTCCCAAAGGAGTTGACGAATAGCAGTGGGCGGTTGAGATTTGGTCACAAACAAAGTTCTGAACAACTTGTTAGGAGTCTCGATGTGTTGATGCATTGAAGGACTAACGATCAACTAGAGAGAAGTTGGAGTCATGTTCAGTGAACTAATGGAGTTGGTTCATTGATAGAGGCAGGTTGGAGTTGCTGCAGTTCGGAGCCGAAGGATCGGGCAGATGTGTTCAGGACACGTCAACTAAAAGGGTTGTGGAGCACCACATCAGCAAGTAGGTTGAGAGTTGTCTTGTTCAGGGTAGATTGATTTTCAAAGGACCTGTTACCACTCAAACTAGCAGGGGGGGCAGGAGGGGTTCCTATGGAGCAACTACTAGGTCAAGTGGCAACAATGGAGCAATAACCCACTATCACCTTAACTAAAGCTCTCTACTCTTTATGGACTTTCATAGATGGGAGGAATCTCAGTATTAGGGAAGTCACTAGGAGAGATATATCAATGGTGTGAAGGTAGTAACTCCAAGGGCCTCTTCAAAGGAGAGACTCTAATGATGGGAATGGCTCGCTTTAGAAGTGAGATGGATGGTTCTCCAAGAAGGGCTAGAAGGAGACCTAGACCTAGGGTTGAGGAGTATCTTTTGATAAGAAGTGTCCTATACCAAAGAATCCTAAAAGAATAGGGTTTCCAAGTAATCCTTGTGAAATTGGAGTGGTAGTGACAAGGTTGTGGGACCACAAAGAAGCCCTAGTGGACCCAGACGAGGTTAAGGGTTTGGGTTGAAACTTCAAACAAAAGATCTTGACCAAGTGAGGGAAAAGAAAAAGGATCAAAGAGATAATATTTGACTTGAATTTTTAATGCAATGATCCTTCATGAAGCCACTAACCAAAGGAAACCTAGGAAGAAATGGTTTTCAAGCTAGGACTTGGCAAAACTTGGGATTCAACCGTCGAAATGGCTTCAAAATTGGAGGACCTTTCAATAACACACCAGTGCAGTTCTAGAACAATTTTCATCAATTTTTTATGGTTACAATTAATTTCGTGTGATGCCCTATGAAGCTTACTAGGGTTAAGGCTTAGAAAAGAGAAAAGGAGGCGAAAAAGATCTTCGTTTTGGTAATCATCTAGGACTAGACCAGTGCCTAGTTTATTTTGGGAGAATGGAATCAAGGATGAGATTGATTTAGTGTTTTTTCTCTATAAAGGAGCCTAATTGCAGCTTCGCATCCCTAGAAGCAACTACCTAGCTACAACAAGGATTTATACTTCGATTTAACAAATTAATGGAGTTTCAAGATTGAACCTTCAATGATTACCCCTAGGAACATTCACTTTTCATGCCCAATGAATAATGCATGCAATAGATCAAGACTACTAGGTGATTCAATATTTTCACATAAATTTAGAGCACAAGCAGCATCATGATGCAATATTCCATACATTAAACATAAATTGAAAATTTCGCATGAAAGAGAAACTTACATGGCACAAAAATTATATCCATCCATTATATTTGCAAGAGAGAAGCTCCAAAATAGAATAGCATCAATCCAAACATCAAAATGCATCCAAGAATCTCCAATTTGTTCTCCAATAAGGCTAGCAAAATTCTCAAGAAGTGATACAAGTCCAAAACCAAGTGATGATCAAATGAAATGATCATCACATCAATATATATCCTCCCTAAGGGGTTCGATTTGCCTAATAAGGCCTAATAATACCCCAACTAATAAAATAATGTGCAAAAATAACATTCGTTGGTGACAAGCCCACCAAGATAGCTCCATAATACAAAATAAGCCTCCCAAGAGGGAAAAATAATAGATACAATAGGTCGAAGGGTCTTTGAGGAGGCCTAGTGGATTCCAATGTGTGGCAAGATGAATGAATGAGCTCTAAACATAGTGATAAAGGGGGTGGCCCCTTGATATCCAAGCAAATGACCTATGGTGTCCCCAAGTGGCTATGGGGGCACAAAACATCCTCGTGGGTCTCCAAATGGATCGAACAAGCCTATATCTCATCTGTAAGGGCAGAAAGAACAATGCAAGCCCTCCCATTGTCTCCCATGACGAGACACATCCTCATCTGAGCCCTGGATCAACTGTCAAGTGTGTGGTAATGGAGTGGAGCTGGTTGGGCAAGGTGGTCCAAGTGCATCATCATCGTCCAATAAATGGAACACGAGCAAGCAATAAGTGGAACTAAAGGATCCCATGAAGTGGGAATCTTCTTTTTGCGATGGTGAAGACCTGTATCTCTCAACGCTCAACCTACAAATGCCAATATGACCCTCTAAAGGGCTTGGGCCCCGTATAGGGAGACCAAACCCTAGACGAAAACCCACCTACAATCTTGTTTAAGATCCAATGTGTCCCCTCACCTTCTAGTAGAATCAAACATTAGTGCAATTGAGTAAATGAGCTTACAAATCATAGAACCAAGTGGACATTTCATACAGGCGTGCCCTTCCGTAATGGGCTTCAAAACATGCAAGTGTCTCCAAGTTCAAGAAGAAGGTTAACCAAGGACCTTATTAGGTGGTTTTAACCTCTAAGGAGGTGACATGTTCATCGTACATCCATCAAATGGCAGGTGGTATGTGAAATAATGATGGAATGGAGTGGGGCATTAGGAGAAAGCTCTAATCCACATGCCACAGTACAAGGGTAGCTAAAATAAGGAAGCCCACATTTGGGTATATGAATGTAGGAGGCACCAATCGTGGTACATGAGTTACCATGGTCGTTGTTTTTCCACCCTTCTTCATATGCCTTTTTCCTGTTATAGATATGCTTGGGGCTCCAAGGAATAAGAGTGTGATATGTAAAATATAGCAGTGAATACCTCCTTAAGGTGGGGCAGTTCATCATCCACCAGGGGTTGGGACAATCATGGGTTCCTTAATGATGTAAGGGGCCGATATGAGTGGCCCTAGGAACCAAGGTTATGGCCATAGTGATAGGGATAGAGCTCATGTTTGGCATTTGCCCACGTGCTAAATTTGTATGTACTCGCCATCTTTTGCATTTTGTGGTATGTTTCCCATTGAGAGTGGCCAATTATGTTTTTTCCTTTCTTTTTAGTTGCAACAACCTCTGAGGCATCGTTCCAAGCTCGACCCAAGGTATGGACAAGGGGAGGGGCATCAGGGGAATTTTGAGGTCTAAAATGTGCCTCCTAAGAAAAATGTACAACCAAAATAAACTTTATAAGAACCAATAGGATTCAAGATGATCATGTCAACCATGGGGTAATGATTCACCATTTTTGGAGTAAAAAGGTAAAAATATTAAAAAATAATAAAATAATAAAACTACATTTTCAACTCGTTTTTTAAACTTATCTCCCTACGATTTTACTCAAATTTCGAGCAGGAGTACTCATTGGATGAAAAATTTAATTCTTCATCCAAAGAGTATCCATGTTGCATACTTTCGATGGACCCTGCTACACAAAAAATGAGAAATGCATGAAAAAACGTGATTGCAATTACGTTTTTTCATGCATTTCTCATTTTTCGTGTAGCAGGGTCCATCTAAAGTATGCAACATGGGTACTCCTTGGATGAAGAATCAAATTATACATCTAACGAGTGTTGTCGCTCGAAATTTGAGTAAACCCATAGGGAGATAATATGAAAATACGAGTTGAAAAAATAGTTTTTTCTTTTTCCCCTCTAAAATTTGATGATGTAATCTAATCTTATTTTATTATTTCCACTATTATTTTATAATTTCCTTGGGAGGCCCATTTTAGACCGCAAAACTCCTCTAATGGGAAGCTAACTCCTTGTGGACCCAATGGACAAATGTGGACTTGAATGGGAAATATGGTGAAAGGGATTACAATAAGTGGAAGGGAGAGATGTATATGGTGTTAGGAAACAGGGACACGCAACCAAAATCGGGGTTTCCCATGTACTGCCACCCCTAAAGCTAGTAGCCAATTAAGGAGATCCCACGGGACTAGGATACAAGGTTAACCATCAAATTGGACAGAGGAGACAAGAGTGCAAACCCAAGCCCACTCTTTCTGCCAAATCTTCCCACTTATACATGCCCAAAAGTGTCCATAATATGTAAACAAAAATACCCAACTACACAACAAAAGCTAGACCTTCGGGGTTGGAAGGCCCACCTTCAAACATATGATCATAATAGGTGGGCGATAAAGCATACAGTTGGCTCAAGCGGCAAAGATAATGGTACATCGAGCTATCTGGTGGCTTCAAGGTGTTGCTAGCTATTGGCTAAGGACCATCTAGAAGAAAAAATTTCCCCTTGGGAATCACCCACAAGTGGTGGGTAACAGGACTGACACCAAGCCCTAGTTGTATGTATCAGTGGATGTATGAGGGCCATTATCCCTGGTATAGGAGCCCTAGATTTGTTGTATTACAATTTGTTAATATATCAAAGTTGAGCAATTCAAAATTGTAAAAAATTGTCTATATTTGTGCACGTGTTGATTTACTGTTATTTATAGTTTCCCTGTAGAAAGTAATTTGTTGTGATACCTGGATTGGTAGCATCAGTGATTGTAAGATTCTAACCTGGACTCCAGTATCATGGAAAAACAACTTAGTGATCAATAACACATCACTGTTGTTCGATCCTAATGAAACATTGCAGTGACTCATATATGGCAATATCTCGTATACTGTGTCTTGAAGGTGTCTCTTGTGCTTATAAATTTAGAATTAATAATTCTGAAAAAGGAAGCTCTGTAAAGAAGGCTTGGAGGACTTTATAGTCAAGACCTAAGACTCTAGGTTGAAAGAACAGATGGATTAGGCAGTCACCCCACTAATAAAGCCAACATGGAGCCTTGAGAGAAGACAATGTTTAGCTTGACAATATTCGATGGACAAAAGATTGAGTTTTATAAGCTCCATGAATGAATTAGATTACCCTTACACTAAGAAGCAGTCTTGGAGTAGATAAACAAAAGAGAGGTTGAAGCACCGTGTTGAAGATAAAACACTTGTTGAAGAAATATTAACACAAACCATATCTTTGCAAAGAAAGAAGCATGGAGGTAAGTATTGTTGTCGCTCGGATTTTACAGGCACTGCGACAACTGCTCAGGGCAGGGGCTGTCACTCTGATCCCCGCCCACTCCATTCTAGTTGTATCCCAACAACAGGCTATGGGGGGTAGTACCAATGGAAATCAAGTGGAGGAAAACAAGTTGGGAACCAACTTGTTCGGGAGACACAATTGAGTGGCCTAGCTACTCGGTAGAATTTAGCAATATTAAGGATTTGATCAAGATTTAATATTGAAACCAATGCCTGATGGAGTCAAAACTTCTTGCTTATTAGAAATTATAGCCGAGTAACCGGATGGTCAACTGCCACTTATAGGATGAACTAACCTACATGAAAATGCAACTCCTAAGAACTAGGTGTGATGCAAGGATCTTGGTTCATTTTAGATTAAATGCCTAATCTAAGTTGAACCTTTCCCTTAACTATTTTGAGAAACAGTCTTCAAAGTATGTTGTGAGATGGAAGCCAATGGGAAGCAAGCAGTGGCCTAATTAACAATATCTCCCCCTGTGTTCCAACCACCCAGTGCCTTCAGCGCTGCAGAGACTGTGGCTCTAACGACTGCAAGGTCACTGTGTTAACCACTAAGAAGGGTTGAATCCCTCAAGCTGAGCTTGCCACTTGAAAATCAAATTTTTTGAGGCCAAAAACCTGTAAAACACCAAGTATTCAGTCCAGAAAATTCAGAGATGGATTTAGGGAAAACCAGGGCTAAAGAGGGCCAATGTTAGGCCTAGTAGGGCTAGCTTTGAGGGAAGAAAAGGCTAGGAGGCCAAAGGAAGGGCAAAGGAAGGAAGAGGAGGCGAAGAAAGGCCAACGCAAGAGGGAGAAAGCCCTAAAGGGCTGGACGACTAGGGTTAGGAACCTGAAAAGCCTGCCTCGGTCTCTAAAACCTTTGTCTCCTAGGGTAAAACCTTCTAGGCTGGCTTTTCTTCGTGCATTTTCGACATTGGAAATCACTTCCACATTGTCCTTTGATAGCATTCTTCTTTTTTCTTTTGCATCCAAAATGATAGTTTTCTGCATAGATATCGGAAACACCTGCATTGGAGCCGAGTTGTTTCTTCACTGATTTGGTTGTCTTCTTTCGGAGGTGTTCTTTCTGTAGAGTAAATACAATTTGTTCATGGAGTCCTGCAAGAGAAAGATTTTCAATATCTATATTTTCAGCGTCAAATCTGGCCCTGACAAGGTCTGGGATCCTACTAGGCATTTCAGACAAACATTTTCTCAAATAAGCTATATTTTGTGGGTCTTTTGCCTTATAACGAAGATCATGCATTGTGCAGAAGAACTCAGGAAGTTCTTTTATATCACAAAATTTTTGGCTCATGAACATATCTGCATAATGATGTCCATCAACCTTAATTTCTCCATAAAACTCATGGAGAACTACCTTGACAAGTTCAGTGACTGGCTTATCATTATTCATAATATTGAGCTTGTCATATTCATGCATTCTAGACCACCATAATTCTAAGTTACCTTGGAAACCCCAAGTTATCCTTAAAGCTAATTCTGACCATGAGACTCTATTTCTGTGAATAGACTTTTGAGTGCTTGCCCATGCACTCCAAGTATGGATTGCCATGAGGATTTCATTTTTAGATTTGCAATTCAGATTTTTCATTGGAGCTTGATCTATGTTAGCTCGACTAAGAGTAGGGAACTCATCAATGTTTGAAGGATCATATGGAGTTTTGCCAAGAGAACCATACTTGGCATTACACCACTTTTCCCATGCAGATTCAAAAGGTTGGTTTGGTCTATCGCTATCTGCACTTCTGGGTCTTTTGTTGGATCCTTCTCCCTCTTCTTTTACCATTTTTTTTTTCTAATTTGTTCTATGGTGGCATATCAAAGACTGGGATTTGTGATTGGACTGGAGCCAATTTTTCTCTAGCAAATGAAATAACATTTTCAAATTGAAAAATTTCCAGATTATGTACAGAGAACTGTTTGAGCAACAATGGAGTATTTTTCTTTTCAGGGCTCTTTCCTTCTAGATGGAATGCATGGCTATAAATTTCTGCTACAGTAAGTGCTTCTTCTAACTCAGGATTTTCTTTCTCTAGACTTAGCTTTAAATCTACTACTACTTCCATAATTTTCTCTAACTTCATATTTACATATTTTAACTTATCAAAATGCTCAGAAGCTTTTTGACTCAAATCATCTAAACTAGAATGGAGTCCTAACACATGGGACTGTACTTTCAACACTTCTTGTGATAGGTCATCTAAATTTTGTGCTACACATGTTAGCTGATAATTGTTGTAGTTTTGAAGCCTTATAATCTCTTGGGGCTTCTCATCTATCACTTTCCTATAATGTAGGAAATCCACATCAGCTACAACATTCCCATCTTTGAATTTTTGTACAAAATTGCCAGGAGCAAGCCTCCTTTCTAGGAGTAGAAGCTTTTCTAAATCTTCCCCTGCCTTTTCTCTAGGCAATGTGTATCTCATGAACTTAATATCTCTCGGAGAGGCAATCTGTAAACATTCTTGACATTCTGTATGTTGGCCCAAATGTTCCTCTTTCAAGGTGGACTGAGGTCTGTGAAAGACTTGAAAATTTTTATCAAAACTTGGACTTCTAGAGGCAATACATAATTTGCATTGAGAGGATGATTCATACTTGTGTTTTGCCAGATGCCTACTGAGGTCTGAAGTATCATGGCTTCTGAGAGAGTGACTTCTAACAGGGATTTTGGGTAATGTAGTTTCATTCCTTAGTCTAATGACTGGTCCTCTACTCGACTCAGAAATAGACAATCTTTTAGGTTCTGGAGTCGGAAAATACCTTTGAGACAATGGATGGTATTCTGCAGTCCACTCATCAAGGATTTTTAATTGAGAAAACCCTATTGTGATAGGAGTGACATTACCAGGTCCAACCACCACTCCTTCTGTTGTGGCTCTCTGAGTAAGCTGAGGATTGAGTGTTGGCAGAGTTGTCGAGACAAATTGTAAACAAATAGTGGAATGTAACTAGGCAATATCAGACTGCTCAGTCATATTAAAGCCAAAAAAATGGATGTAAGCTTGAAGTAGTTCATTAATATGGGGATCGGTTAACGAAACTTGGTATCGTGGGACGATGGATGACCAAACTAGACCATTGTGCAAAGGGGCCTCAAAACCACCTAGCAAGGCATCAGTAAATTGATTATGGCGTGAATCAATCACACAAGCTAAGCAAGACACATTCAAACCAGGTCTGACAAGAGGGTTAATGCCAAATTGTATTAGTCCAAGATGCACATACTTATAACCTTGTTCTAGTCCCCATTGGACATCTTCTGGTTTATGAGAGGTATCTGATACATAGGTTGGGTTAGATTGATAGGTACATTTACAGAGGCATATCTAATGAGATTGGTTGCACAAAACTTAAACATTGGAAGGTCATAAATCTTATTAGGAGATATATGAGGAAGCTGCCAATTAGGAGTAGGGGTAAATTCCTGAACTACTACCCTAGTATCATACAAGGGCTCATATTTGTTTAATATCCTTCCAATCCAATTGGTTTTCTTTGAAGCTTTCATATCAGCAAAGAAATCAAAACTACTTGAGGCCATTTCTTACTGCAATTCACTACTCAGTATTGTGCAAGCAGGTAAGGAAAATAAATATGTGAAGGTAAAATACTATGCACCTGAGGAATGGGACTCCCTCGGAGCTACAACACCTTCCTTTGGCTTCAATTATCCAGAGACACAGTCCACCAACAATCTTTGCTGCAACAGGATTTCGTATAACGTCTTCACACTACTAACCACATCTCGCTTGCTATATTGATAGTTAATATGGCTCAGAATGCTTACTCAAATAATAAAGACAACTCACAGAATGAAAAGGCACAACTTTTATTGACTGATAAAAAATATTACAATAGATACATTATAAATACAGAGATTGATTGTAAGAGCATTTATCAACCAGACTAAAAACGAGAAAGCTGAAGCTAACACTGTTCAGAGGTCGAAGGCTTTCTGGCTCGTTACAGACTCTACCTGTATATATGATGGAGAGGAGGGAATGGAACCCTCACCACCCAGGTTCAATTTCCATAACTGACATGATGGATGTTGACAATCAGTAAATGCATATTAATCATATGTAATATATAGTGTTGTACCTGTGAAAATATATATATATATATATATATATATAAAAGCTAAATAAATCTCAAAAAAGACTCAAATTCAAACATCTATTAGATTGGAATAAGGTACTCAGTTAAGCTTTATTATAATGCTCTCATCAAATGTCAATGAATACTATGCATGTTGCAATTTGTTGCAAGAATCAAGCTACAGGGATGTACTATTCTCACAATGCTCAAGTGTCTAGATCTATTGCACAACCTAGATCTTCCATTTCCTTCTATAATTCTATGTACTGTTGTAAAACCATTTGTACTGAATCAATATTTTGTGGAGCCCTAGTCTAGGTTACATCTTGTGACCTGCTTATTCTACTCAGAAACCAAAAAGTAGATAAGGCTTGGTCTCATAATGTTTCCTGTTTGTCTCAAAGATAAACTATTGTCTCAGCCTTGGATCCAATGTCAAATTTAGTAAACACTAGAGTCGCCCCTTTTGATCCATATACAAGAGTAGAAGAGTATAGAAACTTGTTTGATCCACCACATATGGTTGATCATAAGAGAAGGGCCTTAAGATTAAAAGTTACGAAGTATTGCTTAACTCAAAGCGGTCTTGGTTGGAAAAACCCAAAAGGAGTAATTCTTAGAAGTGTGATAACTCAAGAGACAAAAAAGTTAATTGTGGAGTTTCACACAGGATTTTATGGAGGATATTTTGACCCTAGAACACCTATTGGCCCATGATTTTTATTGACACATTGTTGAGAAATGTAACTAGTTTCGGTCTTCATAATTGTTGTACTCATTTCAATATGTATCCTATGTAGCAAACAAGAAAAGAAAAGAAAAAGTTATTATTATTAAAGCATGGGTTTCATGCTCATGATTGATGGTATTCTAGGTAAAAGCATGGTCTTCATGCTTTTAGGGTTTGTTATGTCTTAGGACTTATTGTCATGAGTCAAAAGAGTCAACATCATGTTTATAAGACCCTTTTGGGCAATATGTAATTGTTAAAAGAATTATTTTTTAGTCTAGAAAGCCTTGGAGCTCCAAAGATACAAGTTGGCCCTAGAAACATCAAGTCGGCCTAAAAGAAGGAATTTGACCCCTTGAGAAGGTTATATAAAGAAGCGGTTCGACCTCATTTGGGGCACACTTACTCCACAAGTTCAATATCACAAGAAGAAGTTCGATCTGTAGCTGGGAGAAGCAAAAAATGAGAGTGAAGGCCTAGGAGAAGAAAGAAGGATGAAAATATCTTGTTTTGGGCTCTATCTCTCTCACATGTGCGAAATTCTAGGGTTTGGGGGCTGCAGGAAGAGGCTGAAATTGCAGGACTGTTGTAGTAGGACAAAGTGCAACATCTTGTAGCTGGAAGGAAGGATACTCTATCTAGACCTCGTTGACCTTAGGAGGAGCTGTCTTGCTCCAGGAAGGTCTCAAGAGGAGGTTGATCTAGGGTTTCCTTGGAAGCAACAAGACCGAAATTGCGGGGTCGAAGTTGCAGGTTGAGTAGCAATGTCGAAGCTGGCAAGTCGAAGTTGCAGTGTGTAACAGTTTGGTGCAGAATCAAGGAAGGACTTGAAGAAGGGCAAACTTGGTACTAAGAGAAGGACTCGGTCTAGGGTTCAGATCTTTGTATCTCATTTGAAGCAGATTCTAAGAAGAAAAGAGTTTTGGGGTTTGCCCCTTAGAGGGGTTTTGCCCTAGCTGAGAGCCTAATATTTGTGTCCTCTATTGTTGCTATTATTGTTCTTGATATTGTTTGATGAAAAGATCTAAATAAATCACATAAAGAAGATAAATAAGATTCACATTTGTCTTTTGCAAATTGTATGTGGCAAATATTGAATAAAACACTATTGCAACTTCACAAAAATTAAATCACAGGAACTGAGAAAATATTGCACACACAAAATAATGAACATCGATATTTTTGGACAAATGTCCCTAGAAAAACCTTAGTGTGGGGAACCAGTTCTACATGAGTATTTTATTATTCTTCAGCAATTCTATAATTGAAAATTATTACAACTATTTGTCGTAAATTAGCAAACCTCCGAAAAATTATTTCTTTCACTTTTGCCAGTCGATCTAACCTCCTGGAAGCAACTCAGCCTCTCAAAACCAATTCAGCCCTCCTTTGGAACCCTGAATTGATCCACACATGCGGCCCTGGCTAACTCAGCCTCCAATGGCAACTCGCACTGATTGGGAAATAAACTTGGCCTCCTTTGGAAACTGGACTTTCATTGGAAAGCTCAGCTTCTCCTATGCAAATCAATCTCTCTGGAAAATTTTCTCTTGTTCCAGCAACTCGGTTTCATTGATTCAATTTGCATTGCCAAGGAAACTCGGCCTCTACAGATAAAATCGATCTCCCTTTGTCACTAAGAATTTGGAAATCATTGTGAAGAAATCTCTCTCTGGCAACTCGATCTTCAACCATTGTTGATCTCAATTGTTGGTGTCCTCACGCTATCACTACGCCTTTGCTCTCACTGCAAATCTGCTTGTTCGAATGTGTTCTCCAAATGCCCATTGATCTCCTCTTATAATCTCTCGTTGAGCAATCAACGACCACAATCTAATTCCAATCAATGGCTAAGATCATCTTGACTTCTAAAAATGACTTTTCTAGAAGTCACTAGAGGAAAATCGATTTGTTTCAATTAATCTTGATTAATTAACCACTTTTTCTAAGTTAGACTTGGGAAAATAATTAAACTGGCTAATTAATTCTAATTAAGACAATTTTTCATAGAAACTTTTTCTGGATAATGGAAATAATTATTTCATTTGTGTCTCTAGCCTCATAGACACCACCTGAGACTAGAACACCTGTCTGAGCTACACAAACTAACACTAACAATATGGAAACAATTACTAAGGTGACAGTGGTGGTTGATCCCATTGTTGCCCTTAACCTAGAGTTCTTAGGGACGCTTTGCACTAAGGTGCTAGATTTTGCAGTAAATAGGCCTACATATTATCATTTTCTAGCAATCCATAATAGCATTTATAGGTGAGTTTTTGCATGTTATAAAAACAATCTCATCATCTCCATTCACCTTATGAACCCTCTTATTACCTATTGCAACAAAATCTAGCATGCCTAGTGCAAAGCCTCACTAGGCAAATCCAAACCTCAAAGCAACAAGAAATCAGCTATGATTGTCACCTTAGCAGCCGTTATTCGACTATTTAGTGATGATTGCACCACAAGGGAGGCTTCCTTAAGAGGATCGCCTATAGGATATTCAAATGGAATGGCTCAAAGTGGTGAATGAGGTCTGATAATGGGATGGGATAACGGTAAAGCTTGAATGGCTTGGACAATATTCACCAAATTCAAGCACTCTATCTCAAACCACTAAAGTGAATTAAAAGGGTTGTTATAAGTTAGGGTTTTGCGTATTTTCAATGATAGGGTATGTGATATCATATAACAACCAAAGGAAAATGGCTTATGACAAATCAATGAAGGAATAAGACTTTCAATTAGATATGAAGGATCTAATATTTTTTAATAGAGTTTTATGGCTGAAACATGTATAAAACAACAAAGAAATGATGATGTCACTCCTAGAAATATAGTTTAACATGCAATAAATGTTATATTTTTCTTTTGGATGGTTATTTAATGTGATTCCTACTTAAAGAGTAATGACACATCAAAAAAAATAAAAAATTAGCAATACTTAATATAAACCCTAACCCTAACCCTAACCCTAAATATCTAGAATTTAAAGGAGAAAAAGAAGAATTTATTAAAGAATAGGGTTTAATCAACACCACCTAGACTAGTGTCATGTTCCAAATGGATAAATGGAACCTTCTAGGGCAAATGCAATTAGAACGACTTTGTTGAAGTGGGCGGGATGATTAGGGCATCCACTTATAAACCCCAATGGTTTCCTTGTGAGGGGAGATTTTAAATTTAAGAAATACACACTCAGACTTATCTTAAAGAATTCAAGGAAAACAACTTTACATATCATAAAAGAGAAAAATTTATGGATAAATTTAGCATTTTCAACCATGGCACATGTGAAAACCATACTTCACAAATATAACATGCAAAATATAGCAAATATGCAATAAACTTATAAAATTCTCACAAGAATCACTCCAATCAACCCCAAAAAACCATATTCAAGCAAAATTCCATCTCCAAGAGCAATTTGCACCACAAAAATCACATTTTGGCCAAGCAGAAGAGACAAGGATTAATGTGCAGTCTCAAAGAGAGGAGAGTGTGATGAGTAAATAATCATGATAAAATGAAATAATGCCTCTTCTATTTATATGAGGTTTAACATGCCTTATTTCCATAACTTTACAAGCAAATACCTAAAACAAGTTTGCTTAATCATTCAACAAGTCTAAAGTCACAAACGACCTTAGTATAGCTCAAAAACATAACATAAATGCCAAAAATAGCCCACACGTGGGAAATAATGATCTCCACTCTCACGTCATCCTTAATAAATGTTAAAGGTGCCTCAAGCAAGTGAAAATGGATCATGAGTACTCCTCACTCCAAGAAAAGCTTAAAACGCATGGGCATGTCTCCATAAAATACCTCCTCAACAATGACATCATCTAAAATGTGTCCTACATCACCTATCTAGGGTTAGGAGGAGTGATGTGGCATCATAATAAGCAAGCGTTCGGGTCCAAGGGTGATGTGCGAGCCCTCCCAAGTCATCTCAATGATAACCAACCATCATTTGGGCTCTGAAACAGGAAATGTCCATCAAACAATGTCAATGCTAGCCTGGGGGCATCCTGGGTCCATCTGGGCACATCATGAAGTAGTCCAATGCCTAACCTCATTGGCTCAATGTTTCAGCATCTGGAGGTACATGTGGGGGGCCAAGTGCCATGTGGAATCATCTCATAGCCCAACACTCATCTTTGGAGGGGCAATGTTGCATCATGAATGTCAAAACTACTCTCAGAATTGGGTACAATGACCTCTAGAGTGGTGTTGAAGAGAGTTTAGCACATCCCTCAAGGGATCTCTGCTATTGTGATAATACCACCTAACATAAACCTCTCAAGATCAAGTGATATCAACAATTATTAGGGTCAAAAACGATTAAAGCATCATAGTGGACCATATTTGATTCTACAAGCACAATAATACTTCACATCGAACTCAACTTCAAATATCTAACTAGATCACGGCCTATAAATAAGTTATCTCACTTTTGTTAGGGATGAATAGGTCAACAACCCTATTGGGTGTCTCCAGCCCCTAAGGGGGGTGACATGTCCTAGGTTAGTCCATCAATCGATATGTTTGTGTGATAATAGTGATAATTGAGTGGGGAAGAATTCAAGGTAGTTGCCATAGTCATGAGATTGGATAATGGGGGCCCAACATTTGGAATGTATATATGTAAGGAGGGAGAAATTGTGGAGGCATGAGTTACCCTTTTCCCTAGCTTCCTTTTTCCACCCCTTTGGTGTGCCTTTTACTTTATTGATTTATCTTTATTTGGGTGCATAACTTAGGAACCCAAGCTTGCTTTTATATATTTCAAATACCCCTTGAAGATGAAGATATTTCTCACTCATCAAGGTTGAGACTTTCAAGAGTTCCTTTCTTTGAAATGAAGCATTAAATGCTTGAGAAATTAGGTGATGGTTGATGAGGGGGTAGAGCTCATACTAAGCTTTTGCCCACCCACTAAATATATTCATGGCCATATTTTCAATTTACATTTTATTTCATTGTGTCTTTATATGCTTTTATTTTTCTTTTAGCTACATCAACCTTTGAGGCCAAGTTTCCACGCCCTGACTCAAGGATGTGGATGAAGGTTGCCAATTCCAATGACCCATGACTACCAACCCAAAGAATGCACATGGATAATAGGGAGAGATGGAAAGTGGTAAGTATGGATTACCTTGGACATGCTATATCAATCAATGCTTTCCTAATAGTGCCCATCATAAACCCTAAGGCCTTAGAGGAGGTCCCACTAGACTAGATTCAAAGACTTAGCTTCCAAGTGAAAAGTGGGAACAAGAATACAATTGAGATTGATCAATCATTCAGTTTGCCCTGTGATCCATATCAATATGTCCATAACATGATATGAAAGCACATGATTGCAAGAATGGTTAAAGTACCCACTGATAGTTGACCCACCTTCCTTCAAAAAGAAATGCCAGATGGGAACGAGAATAGACCAAAGCAATAGGTGGAGAACTATAGCATCATGTTATGTGCTGATTATCATAGGGTTGATGGCTGGCTGGCTGTCCAAAGAAGAAGAAAAAAATTCTCCTAGGAGTTACCCACTTTTTGGTGAGTAACAGTACTCTTCAGAGTCCATTTGCCCAAGTTGGATAGGCACTAGTCTCAGTCCACCATCCATTTTGTTTCTGAAGTTAATCATATAACTTACTTAGAGATACCCTCATTGTGTTGGAGGAGAGGCGTCTTAAAGTGAGAAGAGGTGTTATTGTGGTGGGAATGATAGCCCTCTTGAATTACCTTTAAGATTGCACCCATTATTAGGACCTTATAACTTAAGTGCAACTTTGATTGATAACAAACTCCAAGTATGTTTTTGAAAAGAAAGCATCTTGAAGTTTTGATTCTTTCAAATGTCCAACATCTTTATTCAAAGTAACGTCTATATTGATAAGGTGAGTAATCAACATAATGATTTTTGTGATTGGGATGATGGTAAGGTCTCCTAGTAATTTTTTTTTCTCAATCTTAAAGATTTATTATTAACTTTACATTGAGAACTGATACATCTGTTCAATACATCACTTGATTTTGTCAACTGATAAAATTTTGTGAAGGATGACATTTTGATTTTTAATTTTAATTGACTTGTATATATTTCTTTGTCAATAACCTGCAGTTTGAATTTTGGAATTGTATTTCTTTTCATTTTAATCATTTAATTTTATTAAGCAAGGTTTGTTTATGTCTTTCCAAATATAAAATCTATTTATCCTTTCCTAACTGAACTGGACAAATTTATTGTTCAAAAATTGATTTGGCAACTAAACAGAAGGAAATTAGCAATAGGTCACAAGGCTGGAACTTGCCATGATCCCACTTGTGACATATGTTGTGGTAGTTAAAATATACCATAGGCATTTCTCAGATAAGGAAGAGGCCCATGTTGTCCAAAAGAAATTAATAAATATGAAGGATACAAGATTTGAACGATTGACCGTGAAGAAGACTATCATATGTTGACAGTCAAGAAGGCAATCATATAACACCTGAAAGACACAACTATACACGACCTTTTTGTAATGATTATTACGTATAAATAGTAATAAACACGAACTTTGTAATGATTATGAAGTATAAATATATTAATTAAGTATATTATTTTGTACCGATATTTTATTTAGTGAATAAAACCACTTTCTTATTGGCTATAATACTTTGAACCATTCTCATGACCTTTCTACACTAGTAATATAGACTTATAACCTAAAGACGAGAAATATCAACAGATTGTCATATGTTTAGGTAGCTAGTCAACTGATTATGGGAAACTGGTGCTAACTAGAAATGGGGTTACTGAATTTAAGGTTGAAGAAGCCAGGACCATAACTAAATTGGGAGACTGTAGGATGTCAAAATTTAGCATTTGTGTCAAGGTGTACTAATGCTTCACTGTTGGATTGCAAATGATTCCTGTCATTATTGATTCTCCTGGCCAGGTCCTCTCTTGGAATCTACATGACCGGCATGTATACTGCGGCAATCTCAACATAAACACCCTAATATGTCCCAAATTAGACTATATATGTCTTGCCAATGAACAGTTAGCAGCTTTTACGATGCTGGAGTCACTCTGTTATTCTTCCTTTTCCTGCCGGGCATTCCAGTGGAGTATTCAGATAATTCTAATGGAGAGAAATAATGTACCTCTATTTGCGATGTGCCGGGATACTAAATTGTTTAGTACTTCTTCGTTGTCTGTTGCACGAGTATTGTGAGTCCTGGGGCCTCCACGTTATCGTCTGCCTTAAGTGGGTCTTCTCTGTTTTGGGGGCATTGAATGAGAGGAAGCCAGTCCCGTTCAATGGGGATTTTGAAGGACTTATAGAGCCACAATGCAAGAGCTTTGCCCTCCCCTTCCCTAAAAAGTGAAGCTCCGGAATAAACTATGGATGCTAGAAGCCTAGCTGAAGTGAAGAGTGCTTTGGTGTGTCTATCAAACAAATTTTGCCTGCATTAAAACCTTCTTAAGAAACTCTGAGTAATGTAACCTCCGGTGCATTTCTTCAACATCATACAAATAACTTTTCACTGGGGTCGGCCTTATGGGTTAGCCTGCAAATATTTCCAAATGCCCATGTTGGTTAAAACCTGCATTGGCCAAAGAAAAAGGTTGGAAGGATTGACATTGTGGCTGGAAGACCACAAATGCTTCATGCTTTCCTTCACCCCACCAATTTAACAACCATCATGGCTTCCACTAAAGCCTCCCTTGCAGATGGCAAACTGGCCCACTTTTGGGCAAAGTCACTCCATGATGGAAGAGGAATCTAACCCTTGTGGGTGCTGTAGCAGCACCCTGTTTTTACAAACCCAGGTCGCCTCTCTTGTCAACCATATGAAATGTTTTATTCACAAGTTTCACAACTGTTTCTAGAACCATCTTCTCATCAACTCTTGGAAAGTTTACACTAGCCACTTACGAATTTTCAACCATTACAATTCACAGAATCACTCTGATCACGATTTCCTTCGTAGCAGTCATTTTGACCAACAGCTTTGAACATATGTTGTACCAAGAGAAGACAGGTGCAGCATTCTAGGTCTGGTAGACACATAGTCTAACTAATAGATGAAATGGTCTTTTTTCCAGGTTTTTTTCGGATCAATTTTTCTCAAAATCTGGTAAAATGGCCCTTTTCCAGGCATTTTTTTCGGATCAATTTTACTCAAAATCTGGTAAAAAAATTTAAGAATCATAAATTTAAGTTGTTTAATCTGCAAATTTCAAGTACCTCGAAGTTTTTTGATGTTGAATCCATTAATACATTCAGAATTACATTTTAAACAACAAGAAATTGTGATCTTGCTGAAAAATGCATTCCGGAGAAGAAAGTCCTTTCTGCTATTAGTTAGACTGCCCTGACTAGAGGGTGGAATCATGGAATCCAATGAATATGGATACAAGCATGGACCTAGTTTCAGACCAGGTGCATTGAGTATTTGTTGTATAAAGAGAACCAGGTGCATTCTACAGCCCTGGTAGATGTATTCACTTATCGAATGCAATAAATATGGACAATAACAGAGAGCTGGGTTTTGTTGCACGTCCAGAAGTCAGGTAGATCCTACAGACAAGTACGTGTGTGCAAAGTATCGAATGCAATGAATATGCGCACTAACACAGACCTGAATTTATGAAAAGGTGCATTGAATATTTGTTTCTCCAAGAGAAGCTAGCTGCATTCTACAGCCCCGCTGGGTGTGAGCACTGAATGCACTGAATATGGAAATTAACAGAAACCAAGTAAATCCAGGTCTGATCTGCACAACAGTTGGGCATAAGGTACAGCATGTCTAATATGCACAGTTTGACATAAGTTTCCAGTAAGACAGAAGGACATCTGAGAAAGTTCCAAAAGACTCAGAAGTAAAGAACGTCCAAGAAATGTTTTAAAACATCCCAAAACAAGATTATAACCCAGCAATGGCGAGGCAGAACAATACAAAAGGGAGGGTAATAAATTACATTACATTGCGAATGAGGTCCAGGTCGTGAGAGCCAAGTGCCATTCCTCCTCGAAAGTGCATTATCCATACCAGAACCAACATTAACACCACCATTCCTGCAACCCGCATCAACAACATTAGGGAAAACGGTATTGCTCCTCCTGCCATTGCTGCTACTGAAATACCAATTCGAGGGTAAGTCTGGGACAGATAGGTTCTCCATTTTCACGGAAAGAGAGGCCATGATGGTAATGCCTGGGCCAACACGACAGAAAGGATAAAACAACTTGCACAATCACTCATTCCGAGTTCATCAAGAATCTTCCATCGCGAAGTGCAGTGGGCACAAATATAGGATTGGAATTCTAAAATAAGAAAGTACACGCTCTGCGGGTTGACCATGGCAGCCAGAACCATGATTGTCGTGCTTCACGAATCACGAGTGGCTTCCCAGCAACGGTTAAATCATAATTTATGCAACGTACAGTACGATGATGATTTCTTTTTCTATTTTTTATTTTAATGTTTTTTAAGACGGGGCTGACATCTTACGGAAATTCCTATTTCCACCGCTATAGTCTTATTAATGCTCGGCTACATGCGCCGGATATAAGAGTTTATAACACGCGCTGGAGGTAACACGTTTTTTTTTTTTTATTATCTAGTCATCATTGGCTATCTCCGGCGCATTAATGAGGCTATAGAGGTGGAAATAAGAGTTTCCAACCTCTTACATACTTTTTAAGAATTTGAACATTGATTCCGCTAATTGGAATAAATTTAATGTTCATTTTTATTTCTTTTTACTTTTACTTATAAAAAAAATATGAAAAATGTATTATAATATAGCTGTTAAATTAGTAGTGGGATCATTATTATGGAAATAGAGAATTGTTGGTTTATAAGAGTGGGATTTCATTTTGGTTATTGATTATTTCTTATGTTAAAAAAAATTAAACTTTTACATAAGTAAACGCAGTTTTAGAACATATTCCAAACTCCATATACATATATATAATAATAATACTATTAATATTAAATTTAAATAACAATATAAATAATTAAATATTTAACTTTCTATAAAAATGATATATAAAATATATTAATAATAATAAAATAAAATTATAAACAAACTTTTTTATATTATTTAATTATTGGTGAATTTTTAAATTTGTTATAAAAAATTAATTAAAATTTGATAAAATAAATGGAACATATATCTATATATATTTTTAATAAAATTATAGTTACCCATGCAAATAATAGATTTCCTCAATATTAAGTGTCCAAAAGAAATGGCTATTAGTTTACATGCAAAGATGACCTTCATTCCACATCACCTACTATGTGTTGCTCTGCAAAAGTCTTAATATGTGCACTCATGACAAGGGACATCAATGAATTGATCAAGCTCAAGGAGGCAAGAAGTTGGCCTTCAATGTGCATCAATCCAATAATGAGAGCGGTGTCAGTGCAAATTGTGAGAAGTGTTACAGCAAAATATAACACCTAGGGAAAAGCCTCACTATGTGACTTAGACAATATGCAACATGTGAGAGTGTAACTATTGTCACCTCAGTAGCTACTCCTTCCTTTTTAGTGAAGGACACAATCCAACTTAAGTGAGGCTTCCTTGGTAGGGCTTAGGGATCAAGTAATCTAAGGATTTAATGCTAAGTGCCCCCTAAGGATCCTATAGCATAGATCCATAGAATAAAGGTATGACAATTTAGTGTTTGAGGTGGATGAATGAATAAATTCTAGATTTTGTTTCAAGGGAGTTATTGTTGGAATCCTTGAGCAATACAAAGAGGGGGGGTGATTCAGTATTGTGTCTTATGACCGATTTTACCAATTTTCTCTTTTCTTATCACAAACCCTTATTCATTCATTCATTAGCAACATAACACATAAGAAGATCTATGCATAACCATGAACCTTAAGCAACAGATCTAAGCACATAACCATGAGAACATCAAGCAAATGAGCAACCATCAATAACATCACACATAAGAGACACTAGATGTAAGGTTAAAACCCAAAGGGAGAAAACCATCGTCGAATGTTCTACTTCGCTCTTCTTCTATTATTATGAAATTGTTCTTTTACATAGTCACTGGCCACCACTAGTGTGCAAGCCACAACTTGTCAATCACATGAGCCGCTACTCGCCCCAGGCTACTCCCTATATGAACTTTGCAGGCCACCAACTATAGGAAGCCACCACTCCCTCGACTTTGCAAGCCACCTTCTATTGGAAGCCACCACTCCTAATAAGTTTCGCCCAACCACCACTAGACTATCCAGCCACCAGTCCCAAGTTCTCAGGCCACTACCTAAATATGCAAGCCACCACTTTTCCACTGAAGGCCCCAACCTTCAAGCTCATCTCATGGACCTCATTTCATATATTTTCAAACTATGGCCCTGTTGTGGCCATCAACAACCCCCCTCTTTGTTTAGTATTAGCAATAACACTAAGCAAATGGGGACCCTTAATAAAAAATCCAAAAAACATTTTTATAAAAAAAAAAATTGTATTTACCTCCTTAAAACTATATTGCATCGCGAGAAGAGAATAAAGCATTTCCTTATGAGCATAATAAACTGCAAAGAAGCGACGCGAAATTCATCGCATCACATACATTATGAAGCGCTCTTAAATGAAAATCTTAAGAAATCTCTGACGGCCGATGTGCGACGTCGCATATCGCAACGTCGCATAAGTAGCACACAATGATTGAATGACTAAACGCGATGCTGCGATTTGCGATAAATGCGATCTGCGATCTACGATTTGCGATAAATGCGATCTGCGCTAAGCTGATCATGAAGCTCTGCGATGACACATCGTGATAACGCGATCCGCGATGCTATGATGCGAGTCGCAGAAATCACCCATCGCAAATTTTCCTCGGCGCAGTATTCAAGGAAAGCTATCCGTAAACCAAAAATTGGGCGCGTGCCTTAAAAGAAATTAATGAATGTACGCCAAAGTATTCAAGAAGGACAGTTTTGTGTTTTTCGAAGAGTCAGTTCGCTATGGGTGTCATAATTTCATACATTTCTAGAGCTTAGAGCTTTCGTGTCAATATTTATTATCATTACTCTTTTCCTTTGTGTAAACTGCAGAAATAAAAAACAGGTAACAACATGAAGCAATGTGCAGGAAACATCTAAGGAAAGAGGAGAAAGTGTCAATGCTTGGAGAACGGAGAAGAAATGCCTTCATAAACAGATGCCGCATGCAACAGAACCACAGATTCCAGAGTATCATTGAACAGATGCTGATATCAATAGGCCATTCAACACTCAGAGTCAAAAGCTCATAAAAGCAACATGTTTATGAAAGATCCTGAAGCTTATGCCCGGTAGAGGAAAAAGGCGCTAAAGAAGGAAAACGCACCAGAAAAGCCCGGAACAAAGAACGGAGGCAGTTTTCGATGCATCGCTAAGAAAATTGTTCAGTAAGAAAAGTCCCTAACTTGCTTAGTCATTCGCAAGGCCGGAAATAGAAAAAGCAGAAGCAGTTTGAGAGAAATTTGGGTTATTACCAAGTATACACGCAGTAAATCCACCCAGCCAAAGGAAGATTCTCAAAAATATATTCTAGTTTACTAGAAAGTGGTGCCAGCGCTTGCCATTTCTATTTTCGTAGCTCAAAAAAAAGCAAAAGACGACCAGCCGACTCTTCCCAGGCGAATGTTGAATGCTCGCAACATTAAGGAACAAATGCAGAAATAATTAGGAATTAGATTCAGTTTTTAGAAATAGTTTTGCTTTAGAAGAAGGGCGGTCATTTAAACTGTATCCTAAATTTATGTAAATTAAGTTAATTAGTTAGCAGTATTTAAACCCTTCTCATGCATTTGGAGAAGGGTCCAGAAATTTGTCAAAAAACTTGTCCTCAGAACATGCACTTTTGCACCCTCGGAGGGGGTTTTGATGAATGGATGGATCAAGGTTTATTAATGTTTGCATTTGATATCTGCTACTGATGTTGCACTTCTGTACTCTTAGTAGATGTTAGAGCAAGGAGAGGTAAATCATCGTTGCTTGAAGCTTATGAGTAGGACCAGTCATAAATGGTACTTTTATCTCTTGACCATTTCTGCTTATATTCTTAAAGTGATATAAAGTTTTTAGTTGTTTATATGTTATTGCATGAATGTGTGAGTTACCATTTGGCACTTTTGTACGGTGGAGCCATTTATTTATGTCTGATATATGAATAACTTATTATGCGATATGCTATTCACAACTGTTTTGCCTAACTTTTTATGCAAAGTGGTTTATCTTAATTGATTTCCATTCTTATGATAGCTGAATGATCTTTATTACCAGTTGTTGTATGAAATCTTTTTAGATCTCATAATAGAAGAAATACACCTCGGGTTAGCATAGATTAGATGTGCTGTTTTTCATTAGATTACAATAGCATAGAGTTAGTTTAAAAGTTTGAATTAGATTAGCTTTAAGCATTCTTAGATCAGCAACATCCAACTCTGCACACACACACACCCTTAGATTGGGAAACTGGTCCCATTATCCCCAGTCGGACCCGCTATACCAAACGGATAAGGAGCTGCCAACCAAGGTCTGGACCGGGTGGGTATCCCCCTTGTTGTCGACCCGATTTTCGGGGCTTCAACAGGCCCATGCATACAATGAACGCATTAATAACTGAATCAAACACATGCAATACAATTTTCTCCAACACAATCAATCTCTGTAATACAAATGCAACCAATACATCAACCCACACAATCAATATGCTCATCAAACTCAAACCCTGCAAAGCACACAATGATAATCTGAACATCACACTCATCCATCACTAACACATAGTAGCAGTCTGTTGTGCCCTACAACAACCCCCCATTTCATATCATGTTTATTTACAAAATCATCATATGAAATGGGTCCCTTTAGAAGTTAGTTGGTATCAATATTTCATTATTTGAAAAAGGTCCGCAAACCAAATGAAGACATTATATAAAACCTTTTAAAAACCCATTTTTGGTCAAATAAAACAATCTTTTATCATTGCGATAAAGCGATCGCAAGATCGCATATCGCAATGGCATAGAAAACACAAATAAGTGGCACATTGGTCTCCGCCGATGCGATATCGCTATCGGCTATCGGCAATACTCTATGCACATTTTAAAGCGCCCCATGCCATTAGCCCCGATGCGATGCGCAATCGGCGATCGGCTATCGGCGGTAATCTTTACGCAGTCTTAAAACACCCCAACCCTTTCACCCCGATGCGATGGAATATCGCAATCGGCAATCGGCAGTATCCTATGCACAATAATAAGGCGCCCAGGTCATACCCCCGATGCGATGCGATATCGCAATCGGCAATCGGCGATACACTATTTATGCACATTGTTATGCCCATTCACCCCGATGCGATGCGATTTCGCTATCGGCGATCGGGATTTCAAAATTGTCAACATAAGGATTTAAGTGTTCCCGACGCCCGATTACGATATAGCGCGGATTTCAAAAAAGCCGTTAAATGGAGGGATATTATGATTCATTCATATTTAAAGCTTGATCTTTTAAGCAATCATTCACCTGTGCTCAACCGCCAAAACATCCACAGCACGCTTAAACGGGCCATTCGGCCGAATAATGGTATAATGAGCATTTAAGGGGTGGCAGGTCTTAAACGACCATTTAATGTAATTGTAGCATCTTCCCATCGATTGTATCCGCAACCATTTTTAAGAGTTAATCTCTCAGCACGCTTTGATCAGTATATCTTTCCCATATTGGATTTTCATTAGCATATCTCTGTGTTACGTTTATTTTCGCCGCTGTGCAGAATTCATCCATAGGAGAAAGCTCAAGCAAGATGGGGAATAAATCCAAGAAGACCACAGGCGCTTCCGCTACACCAGCCGCAGGACAAGCTGTCGTGGACAAAAAGAAAGGCTTGATATCTGATACTACGTGTACGGGTCTCGTCAGAGTTACTTGGCAAGGCACCTACAACCTGATTGAAGTCGAAGAACCAGCAAGGACAATAGTAGAAGCTACTGTGGATTCAACTCGGAAGTCTGAGAGTACTCTCAAGGATTTAGCCGACTCTTTCCTTCACAGGATAGCGGCCAGGGAGCAAATTCTCCCATACACAGACGTAGTGCGGTGGGCGATTGAAGAAATCCCAATCTTGGATAGAACTTTCAGCACTAGAGACGGAAGAATTTTCGGGTCATTCAGGGCGGATGATCTAAGGCAAATGTACCATTTGCCCGAGCCAGAGAAGATATATAATAAGGCGTTCCTGGAGAAATTCGCAAATGAAAATGAAGTTGAATCCGAACCCATCCGGGATTGGAGACAAAATCCGGCCAAGCACAAACACGAATCTTCCGGTAAGTACTCGGTTGATTCTCTAGCTTCTCCTTATTGCTATGCTGGAATAATGATGTGTAGATTATGGGGATTGCATGAATCTGCTAATTTTACCGTAGAAATGGTCCCTCTAATGGAAGTAGCATGCAACAGTATAATTATGGATTGGGCCACTATCCTTTCTGACAAATTAGCACAAGCTGTGCTTGAGTTTAGAAGCAAGACCCGTATTTCTGAAAGGGTGATTCCCCCATTCTACTACAGTGCCTATATTCTAGATACCCTGTGTTTTAACTCTGAATTCCCTGTACTCGGCTGGAGGTGGACTGCACAAGACCCCACGCCTATTCATATATATCATCAGAAATTGTGGAAATCTTCTTATAAACATCATCTATACCAAGTCTGTAATGGCTTTATGTTGCCTATTTATTATTCCATTTTCGATAGACCTGCTCCCAAGATTTCCTATCAAGCCGGAATTGATTTAACTGGAATAGGTAGATGGTTTGGAGAGGAGAGATTTACCTACATAAGAGTTTTCGGTAGTCAAGCCAGACCGCATGTCCTCCCTTTGTACATACCGGATAAACTGCTAGCGAGGGAAATTTCTTACCAAATCATTGCAGAGAGTGTTACACAAACGCTCAAGAAAAATAAGAAGCAAGGCTGGCCCTCTTTTCCTTTGAAGTGTGGTGTATATACCCTGCATGACCTCAAACATGCAGAAAAGGAAGCCACAAAAATTCAATCCTTGACTCTGGCGACTCTCCCAAATAGGCATTTCGATCCAAATAAAGTTGCCTATAATGCATTAGAACAGGCCAAACTGACAAGATTTGATCATAAGGAAGATATCTTTGACGACCTGTTCTCTTCAGCTGAGTCAATAAATCAGGTTAAATCATTCGCCATAGCGAAATATAATGATGAAGGGTTGACTGAATTTAATAAACTTAGAGAACAAAGGTTGCAAACTCTGCCTCTGGATTTACTAGCAACAACCCCAGCGACATCATCAAGCGAGCCTGGTCGGCAACAGTCAAAGGAACCTCTGGTCATAACAAAGGATCATAAGAAGGAACAGGAGGAAAGACAGGGGAAAGAGAAAGAGGAACAACAAATGAAAGAGCAGGAGGAGCAACAGAAGAAAGAGCAGGAAGAAGTGCGGAAGGAGTCCCAAGCCGAAAAACAAAAACAAACCACCATTGATGTCAATATAGATACTCGTATTGACCCTAAATTGCTCCAGGAATGGAAGCAATTTGACTCTATCATCAATGGGTTGGAATGTTCAAAGGATACAGACACTTCCAAGACAAACGATACACAGGACATCACTTCACCTCAGGTTCTAAGTGGAACCAGCGGCCCACCCATTTCTAAGGATGTTGAGGTAATACCAAAAGACCCCTCCGACCAAATCATTCTTCAGGTAGAAGATATTCCTCCCCTGGATGTTTTCTACAGCCCGAGGCATAAAGCAGTGGTAAAGCGACAAAGGAAAAGAAGAAGGACTGATCAACCTTCCCTTTTCCCAGAGCAAACTGTTACGGGCAATGTGGTTTGGAAGGAGGAATTTGACCCCTCCGAAGACTTGACAAAACTATCACAGTATGCGGGAGCCTATTCGGAAGCAACAATTGATAAGGCATCGGAGGTAAGTCTTCTACTGAAAACCAAGGATCAAGAAATTTTCGCATTACAGGCAGAGTTGGCTGAGACAAAGCAGAAGGCAGAGCAGGCAGAGCAGCAACTGTTGACACAACAGCAAGTGAACAGTCAATTAACTCAGCAATTGCAGGCAGAAAAGAAAAGGATCGACCAAAGCGCGATCCAGAAACAGAAGGAATTATCAGAGGCATTGGCACAATTAAGGGCAGCAAACGAGCAACTGATGAAAACAAAGGATGAGCAAATCGCTCAATTGTCATCGCAGCTTGAAAAAATAAAGGGTGCTCCACAAGTGGATGAATTTAGAGCAGAAGCATTACAAATAAACACTGCATTAATATCTCAAATTAAGCTTCTGTGTCAACAAATCGCCCAAGCAGAGCCACTATGTGAACTAACAGCATCCATAAATCAGTAGGTAGAGAAGGCCAGAAATGAATTGGATCAAGCCGAAGAGATCATAACTGCATTTCTTGACTGGCAAGATTCTGATCAAGGGAGAGAAGCAAATTTGCCCAGGATCTTAGAAACACATAAGGATATACTCTTCACAGAATGGCAGTCTCAGATGATGAAAGCAGAGAGGGCGGCTTCGAGATGTAAATCAACTTCCAACAATCTAGTTGAACTAGTTAACAACACTCTCTACTTATCAAATATGATTTCCCAATGTACACCAGGAAATTTGACAACAACAAACACATTGGAGCAATCATGTTATCCTGATTTAGAGGAAAAGGGGAGATTAATCACCGGGATTAACAGTTTAACCTTCGAGGCATATTGGCTCTTCCTGATTAAGCCGCATACACAGAGAGCCGCCCTTAAGTGCCTAACAGATGCGATCAGGTATATAATTCTCGATATTCAGGATGCCACCTATGCCGCCCAGCTCAGTTCGCGCCTCAACAAACCTCCTGAAGTAGAACCAATGCTTGCGATAAGTCAGCTCAGATTTAAAGGCAAGCAGCCTACTTGATGAATCATGCCGCCGATTGCCAGATCGCTGAGGAAAATAGGATCAAGATTTATTGATACTGATTTAGTAGGATTTCAGTTTAATAAATATTTAGATTAATTTAGTATTTATAGACCCTTTCATTGTTTTGGAAAGGGTCGTAAAGTTTTTTACCAGACTTAAAAGACTGAAGTTTGCACTATTGTGCTTCAGTCAATATTCTTTTATGAAACTGGACCAGTTGTTCTTAATTCGACAAGGAAGCTTTTTATGCAATTGTGCACTATTGTCTTTGTTGAGAATGTTTTTGCGTTGAAGGAAGAACTACAAGTAGCGATTCATATTGGGAGTGTTGAGCAGCTCATATGGTATTTCTATCTATGTCTGAATTCATTCCTTTCATATGAATTGTTATGTGATTATTCTTGCTATTATTGATTATATGCATGCGCTGTAACAGCAGATCTACATTTAATCCACTATTGGATGTTTTAAGATGTGCCTTTCTTTTAACCATGTATATGTCAATGATATAAATGATAAGTGTGGTAATATCGCTTCAATCGTTTTGCTTAACTATTTAAGCATAGTAATCATGAATGAAATAATGTCTATGTCCGTTAAATAGAGTCATCTATATGCTTGTTTATATACATAGATCATCAAACGCTGCACTTTAAAGCTCAATAGGTTCCCGGGATAGATCATAATTTATGTATTCTTGTTAATAGTTTAGTTATTCGCTCATCGTTAGTCTAGTTTATAAATCATCCATTCATCCTGTTTATCCACTTTTGGGAAACTGGTCCCATTATCCCCAGTCGGAGCCACTATTCCAAACGGAAAAGGAGCTGTACTAAGGTCCGGACCGGGTGGTTATCCCCGATGTTGTTGCAGCGATTTTCGAGGCATCAACATTTTTGGCGCTAGAAGGAGGGCCTGACTGTGAATGGCAAACAAACCTAAATCTGCAAGCCATTCTAAGAGTAATTCTCCCTCCGAAACCCCTCCAACTTCTCATTCGCATGCTGGTTCTCCAGTATCCAAACAAGAAGAAGAGGAATCAACTACCACTGCTCAAACCCATCATACTCCAGAACAATTAAGTCTTGAATCACCTGAAGTCCAGTCTCTTATCCACAAACTTCAGAGCTTCTCGATTTCACCACAGAAATATGAGGTATCACAAAGCAGTGCGACTTCGCAGTTCAATTTATCCCATCCTCTCACCAGACTTCAAAGTGAAAAGCTCGGTATTGAACCCACTGAGTTCCCTTTACCCAAAAGGAAAAAGGCGAAGAAAAATACTGAAGGATCTGACAGTGAGGAACTTTCATCCACATCCTCCATTTCAACTTCCCATCTGCAAAGTCAACCATCCACTCCTCCATTACATATTGTTGTTCACCAGGGATTAGAAGCTTCAACATCCCAACCTGCTCACTCCTCAACATTATTTCCTACCCAGACATCTGGAGTTCCAGCGATAGTATCAACCACTACTGCTATTATAATGGCAGATCCATGGACCAGACCTGGTGCAGTCAATATGCCTGCACCATTGCATCCATTACCAGATTATCCTGAAAAATGGCAACCCAAGTTTAATCCAGATGATGGGACCCAGGCTGAGGAACACATCAATAATTTCATGTTGGCAATCAACTTGAAAGGAGTAACAGAACAAGATGTTGTTGTTAGACTTTTTCCTTACACCTTGCAGGGATCAGCAGGTTCCTGGTATTTTTCTCTACCCTCTGGTTCCATTACCAGTTGGAACACTTGCCAAGAGCAGTTTCTTACCAAATATGGAGATGATAGGTCTTTGGCTACCCTAATAAACGACCTCTCCAATTTGAGAATAGAGCATAGGGAACCAATTAAGGAATTTAATGCTCGCTTCAATAAACTCCTGAATAAAATCCCTACAACCTCCAAACCAAGTGAACAAATTCAAAGCGAGTGGTATATCACCGCCCTACCTGCCAATATAGCCATTTTTGTAGACGGGGCCGGGAAACCTACCTTAGCTGAAAACATGAGAGAAGCACTTGCTGTGGAGAAACGTATCAATGCTCTGGAAAAGAAAGCTGCCCTGGAAGATAGAAAAGCCAAAAAGGTCTCTTTTAAAGATGACTCAAGAAAGAAAACCTCAAAAGACCCCTATGACATGGAAGGTTTGCAAAAAGTCCTAAAAACTTTATCAAATGAAATGGTTGAAATAAAGAAACAAGTAGCAGAGACATCAACCAAAAGGCCCTTTAGAACTTTTAAGAAAAATGAATCAAAGCCACCAAATGTTATATCTAATGCTGATTCAGAACAAGAGGAAGAGGAAGAGGAATCAATTTCACAAACTAGCGATGAAGAAGAAGTAGTAGAATGTCATGGAATGTGGGATTTTATACTCCCCAACTCCGATACCGACAACGAAGAAGAAGCATTCTCGGTCACTACTAGAAGCAAAATTACTTCCGAGCCCGTTCAGGTAACATCAAAGAAAAGGAGTGCTGGTGCCGCTACAACCAAAGAAAAAACAACTGCAAAGAAATCACCTGCAGCTGTTCCCCAAACCAGCCTTCAACTTCTAGTACTCCTTCAACATCCAAAACATTAGTGGTATCCGATTCAATGGAGTATAACATTGTTGATGACATGAAGAAAACTAAAGCAAACATTACCATGTTTGAACTTAGTAAATTAAAGCATCAGCAGAAATTACTTCTTAAAGAATTGAATGTTGTTCCCTCTACACCACTTCCCAGTGCAAAAGCTGCTAATGATTCAGGCCAACCTCCTCCAGGTATGGTTGAAGCTACCGATTCAGTTCTGATTGGAGATAGATCAAATTCTCATACTCCACCCTTCCTTCTAACCTATGAGATCTATAACAGAAACCTGCACAACTGTTTAATTGACTCAGGGGCATCATCTAACATAATGCCAGCTTCAGTTTGTTCTAAATTGAACATTGAACCCCAGAAGTCTGTTATCCATATTGCACAGTTGGACAAGACCAAAGTGCAGGTTGTGGGAGAAATTAATTCCGTAACTATCAGGTTGTCTGTTGATCCCAGAGTAGTACAAAGGATTGACATCCTAATAGCCGATATACCTGAATTTTACGGTTTAATTTTGAGTAGGGATTGGTCTGAAAAATTGCATGGGTATATTTCCACTGATTGGTCACATATGTGGCTTCCCTATAAGGGTAAGCCAAATCAAATAAGGATCGATCGAGAGAAACATATGACCCATACAGTTACTGAATTTGAGCAAGAAAACCAACCCGTAGCGTTCAACAACAACATTTTGGGGAATTATTCATCAGAGTCATTCTTTGGCAACTTTGTTGCCCAACCATCTCCTTTTTCAGTCAATCATTTTACATCTCAGATTGAGAATTTTTCACAAACTGATAGGTCTAGATGTTTCAATGATGCTGAGAAAACTGTAAATACATTTGTTAATACCTCTTTATTTTGGTCTTTATATTTCGATGGGTCCAAGTCTAGCGAGGGCTCAGGAGCAGGATGTATTTTGGTTAGCCCACAAGGAGAAAAGACAATGCTGTCTTGTAGGCTAGAATTTGAATGCACTAACAATACAGCCGAATATGAAGCCTTAGTTCAGGGATTATATAAAGCAATCGGTCTTAAAGTGCAATATCTAAAAGTATTCGGCGATTCTGAAATTATTGTTAAACAGGTGAGGAATGCAATCCATTGTCTTTCAAATCACCTCAAACATTATCAATCGCTAGTACAAGAACTTACCTCGCACTTTTCTGCATTCAACATTTCCTCCATCCCCAGGTCTCAAAACTCGGCAGCCGATCTCCTAGCTAATGTAGCTTCCAAGCTCCTACCTTCTGAAGACTACATCCTAGATAGATTTTCCGTAGGATTGCTTTTTAGGCCTTCAGTTCCTGACAATGTCACTAATTGGAGAGTATTCAACCATGATGAGGATATTTTACAATTCTTAACTTCTGAAAAGTCCTATGATAATCAAATCATTGAGGAAGATGAGCATGACTCCCAAATGAGAGAAATACCTCAGGAAAATGCAATTCCTAAACCTGTGGTAAAGCTGGAAGATCTTTATGATATTAAAGACAGGTTTAAACCTGTAACTAATGCAAAGCTCCAAAGCTCTACCCTAAGGTTTGAATTGATAAATCTTGGCACCAAACAAACTCCTCAAAACATTAACTTAGGACTAGGACTTTCCTTGGAAGAGAAGGAGGCATTCATTAGACTGTTAAGAAAAAATAAACAGGTCTTTGCTTGGAAGTATGATGATTTGAAGACTTATGATACATCTATTATCCAGCATACCATTCCAATGCTTCCCGATCAAAAACCGATTCAGCAGAAGTTAAGAAAAATACACCCAAACTTGGAGAGCCAGATAAAAACGGAACTTAACAAACTCTTCAAAGCCAAGATTATTTTTCCTGTCCGACACTCAAACTGGGTCTCTAATATGGTGCCAGTCAGAAAGAAAAATGGCGACATTTGAATTTGTATTGATTTCAGAAATTTGAACAAAGCGAGCTTGAAAGACAATTTCCCATTACCTACTATGGAACAAATACTTCAATCAGTCGCAGGCTCTGAATTGATGTTCTTTCTAGATGGTTTCTCAGGATATAACCAAGTCCTGGTTCATCCTGATGACCAGCTTAAAACTACATTCAGAACGAAATGGGGAACATTAGCATATCAGAAAATGCCTTTCGGACTTATAAATGCAGGGGCAACATTCCAAAGAGCGATGGATACAGCTTTTAGAGGGTTGATTAATAGAACAGTAGTCGTCTATCTAGACGATATTACTGTATTCTCTAAAGAGAGGTCTAATCATTTGCATGACCTAAGTCAAATCTTTCAACGTTGCAAAAGATATGGTATTTCTCTTAACCCTAAAAAGTTTTTCTTTGCTCTTGATCAAGGGAAGCTCTTAGGTTTTATTGTGTCCAAAGACGACATTTATATTGATCCTGATCGGATCAAAGAAATCTCTGAAATCCCTTTCCCGCACAATAAAAAATCGATGCAGTCATTTTTAGGCCAGATCAATTTTGTTAAAAGATTTGTTCCAGATTTTTCTCAAATTATTTTACCACTTCAAACAATGATTAAGAAGAATTCAGTCTTTAAGTGGGGATCAGCAGAAAAAGAAGCTTTTGATCTAATCAAGCAATCAATAATCAATGCCCCAGCCTTAAATACTCCAAATTTTTCTAATCATTTTACATTGTATACCATCGCATCCAACTCCTCGTATGCTGCAGTACTCATGCAACTAAATGATCACAATCTGGAAGCACCCATTTCATTTTTTAGCTCAAATCTTCAGGGTGCTGAATTGAATTATTCCGATGTAGAAAAACAAGCCTTTGCTGTATTTAAAGCAGTCAAGCATTATAGACCCTTCCTTTTGAAAACCCACACAAAAGTTATAGTTCCTTTCCCTGCAGTTAGGCAACTATTAATCCAAAAAGAACTGGGTGAAAAAAGGGCAAATTGGGTCACAGCGCTTCAAGAGTATGACTTAGAAATTAGGCCAGCAAAGATTGTTAGGGGTCAAGGTTTTTGCAGGATATTGGCAGGATCATCCAACATTCCAGAATCAAGCGATACAGATCAAACTGAAGAAATCAATCAGATAAGTGTTACTGATTCTGAATCCCAATATGCGGATTTAATCTTTTATTTAAAGAATGGTTATGCACCTCCAAACCTATCTTACAAGAACAAAAGGGCCATTAGGTTGAAAGCTAAGAATTTTACAATTATCGATGATGTGCTTTTTAAGCAGAATTATGATTCTATTTTATTAAGATGCCTTGAGAAACCTGAAGCCCAAAAGGTTTTGCAGGAGTTACATGATGGACCAGCAGGAGGACATTTTGGAGCTGACACAACAGCTCACAAAATTATTCATGCTGGATACTATTGGCCCACTCTGTTTAAAGATGCCCACGAGTATGTAAGGAAATGCCTCAATTGCCAAACTTCTAGTGGAAGACAACGTAAACTAGCTTTCCCTCTGCAACCAGTCAACATTGAACAACCATTTGAGCAATGGGGATTGGATATCATTGGGGAAATTACTCCACCGTCTTCCAAACAACATAAGTATATCCTTACTGCTACCGATTATTTTACTAAGTGGGTTGAGGCCATTCCTCTGAAGAAAACAAATTCTGAAGCAATCATTGAATTCATAGATCAATTCATTATTACCAGGTTTGGTGTCCCTAATGCTCTTGTTTTTGATAATGCATCTTAATTCTCAGGCAATGCTATGTTTGATTTCACTATTAAAAGAGGATTTAAATTAAAGTATTCTGCTAATTACTATCCCTAGGGTAATGGTTTAGCGGAGTCCACTAATAAGAATCTGATCAAAATCATTAAGCGAACTATAGAACAAAATCATAAAAACTGGCACAAATCCTTAATGTTTGCATTATGGGCTGATAGGATAACACAGAAAGCTTCTATAGGATCTTCCCCATTCAATCTCGTGTATGGAAAAGAAGCAGTACTGCCCACAAATCTTGTTCTTCCTTCTCTAGCCCTAGTTCAGTTCATTGAGGAAACTCCTTCTTCTTCTATTCAACTTAGACATGATCAAATTCTAAAATTAGAAGAGGAAAGAGAAAAAGCCAGGGTCATTCATGCCAAACATCATCAAATCATCAAGGCAGCTTTTGATTCAGTCTCATCCGGTTCAAAACAATTTCAAGTCGGTGATTTAGTTCTGAAATGGGACAAAGCCCATGAGGACAAGGGAAAACACACCAAGTTCCAGAAGATGTGGCTTGGACCATTTCAGATCTGTGAAAAGATAGGCCATTCGACCTTTATATTGCAAGACTTATTAGGGTTGAGAGATTCTCTCCCTGTTAATGGCCTTATCTTGAAGAAATTCTTTAATTGAGGAGGTAACCCCTTCTCCTTTCAGTTTGATAGATTTTTGTAGTTTGTAGGATTTGTAGAAAATAATGTTGTAAGGTATCTACTATTGACCTTTGCTGTGTTTGAAAATTTGATCTACAGAAGTAGTGTGATATTTGCTTTTAAAATAATAGAACTCTTGACCAAAAGGGATAATTTCTAGGAAAATAGGTATCATTGTATTCTGAAACCACATTTCAAGTCTTGTGAACTCCTCTCAAAAGTTTAAAAGTATTGTAAATCATTTTCTGTTTTCAAATTGGTCTCAAAAAGTTATCAATATCAAGATAGAAGCTAATCCAATTTCAGCATCTTCAACTCTTACCCTGTCATCCATTTACTCTTAAGGAGAAGATTGTTCATCCCATTCGCTAAAGTTTATGATTACTCAGAGTGTAATTCTAAAATATCTGATATTAAAGATAAGAGGTCTTATTACAAGCCTGCTTACCATGTTCATAGGGAAATAATTTAATCGACATTACCAATACTGCACACCAAAACAGGGTAATGGCTTGAAATTATAAGACAAGGGGTCTCATCATGAGCCAGCTTGTTCGGTTAGATTACTATCAGTGAATGGCATTGTCAATAACTGGCCACCAAACCAGGACAATGGCTTTTTATCTTATCAATAACAGAAAAAGGAAATGAAATACAAAATATGAAAACATGTTTTGAATTCATTCTATTAATCACACTCTTAATTGGATGGAACAATGGACAATAGCATGGTTAAAAGGTATCCCTGTCGAAACTATAAACGTTTGCTGGCAGTAGAGGCCCTACCTATGACAGAGGAGTTCACTTTAAAAGCTGATTTGGAGAAGTTTTCTGTTTTATCATTATAAACCCATAGAGGCCTATTTAAAACTTAGAATGTATCTATTTTCTTTAAAAAGAGAGGAAATTAGCAAAAATAGATTCATTGTACTTGGAATGCATATATACCTAGTTATATTAGAATTTTCCCCTTTGATTAGAACTCTATTGTAAAAAAAAAAAGTTTAAGTATTTCTATGCTTTCCAGAGATAACTGGTTCTTCCAGCGAATCACCAATTGTTGTGCCCTACAACAACCCCCCATTTCATATCATGTTTATTTACAAAATCATCATATGAAATGGGTCCCTTTAGAAGTTAGTTGGTATCAATATTTCATTATTTGAAAAAGGTCCACAAACCAAATGAAGACATTATATAAAACCTTTTAAAAACCCATTTTTGGTCAAATAAAACAATCTTTTATCATTGCGATAAAGCGATCGCAAGATCGCATATCGCAATGGCATAGAAAACACAAATAAGTGGCACAATGGTCTCCGCCGATGTGATATCGCTATCGGCTATCAGCAATACTCTATGCACATTTTAAAGCACCCCATGCCATTATCCCCGATGCAATGCGCAATCGGCGATCGGCTATCGGCGGTAATCTTTACGCAGTCTTAAAACACCCCAACCCTTTCACCCCGATGCAATGGAATATCACAATCGGCAATCGGCAGTATCCTATGCACAATAATAAGGCGCCCAGGTCATACCCTCGATGCGATGTGATATCGCAATCGGCAATCGGCGATACACTATTTATGCACATTGTTATGCCCATTCACCCCGATGCGATGCGATTTCGCTATCGGCGATCGGGATTTCAAAATTGTCAACATAAGGATTTAAGTGTTCCCGACGCCCGATTACGATATAGCGCGGATTTCAAAAAATCCGTTAAATGGAGGGATATTATGATTCATTCATATTTAAAGCTTGATCTTTTAAGCAATCATTCACCTGCGCTCAACCGCCAAAACATCCACAACACGCTTAAACGGGCCATTCGGCCGAATAATGGTATAATGAGCATTTAAGGGGTGGCAGGTCTTAAACGTCCATTTAATGTAATTGTAGCATCTTCCCATCGATTGTATCCGCAGCCATTTTTAAGAGTTAATCTCTCAGCACGCTTTGATCAGTATATCTTTCCCATATTGGATTTTCATTAGCATATCTCTGTGTTACGTTTATTTTCGCCGCTGTGCAGAATTCAGCCATAGGAGAAAGCTCAAGCAAGATGGGGAAGAAATCCAAGAAGACCACAGGCGCTTCCGCTACACCAGCCGCAGGACAAGCTGTCGTGGACAAAAAGAAAGGCTTGATATCTGATACTACGTGTACGGGTCTCGTCAGAGTTACTTGGCAAGGCACCTACAACCTGATTGAAGCCGAAGAACCAGCAAGGACAATAGTAGAAGCTACTGCGGATTCAACTCGGAAGTCTGAGAGTACTCTCAAGGATTTAGCCGACTCTTTCCTTCACAGGATAGCGGCCAGGGAGCAAATTCTCCCATACACAGACGTAGTGCGGTGGGCGATTGAAGAAATCCCAATCTTGGATAGAACTTTCAGCACTAGAGACGGAAGAATTTTCGGGTCATTCAGGGCGGATGATCTAAGGCAAATGTACCATTTTCCCGAGCTAGAGAAGATATATAATAAGGCGTTCCTGGAGAAATTCGCAAATGAAAATGAAGTTGAATCCGAACCCATCCGGGATTGGAGACAAAATCCGGCCAAGCACAAACACGAATCTTCCGGTAAGTACTCGGTTGATTCTCTGGCTTCTCCTTATTGCTATGCTGGAATAATGATGTGTAGATTATGGGGATTGCATGACTCTGCTAATTTTACCATAGAAATGGTCCCTCTAATGGAAGCAGCATGCAACAGTATAATTATGGATTAGGCCACTATCCTTTCTGACAAATTAGCACAAGCTGTGCTTGAGTTTAGAAGCAAGACCCGTATTTCTGAAAGGGTGATTCCCCCATTCTACTACAGTGCCTATATTCTAGATACCCTGTGTTTTAACTCTGAATTCCCTGTACTCGGCTGGAGGTGGACTGCACAAGACCCCACGCCTATTCATATATATCATCAGAAATTGTGGAAATCTTCTTATAAACATCATCTATACCAAGTCTGTAATGGCTTTATGTTGCCTATTTATTATTCCATTTTTGATAGACCTGCTCCCAAGATTTCCTATCAAGCCGGAATTGATTTAACTGGAATAGGTAGATGGTTTGGAGAGGAGAGATTTACCTACATAAGAGTTTTCGGTAGTCAAGCCAGACCGCATGTCCTCCCTTTGTACATACCGGATAAACTGCTAGCGAGGGAAATTTCTTACCAAATCATTGCAGAGAGTGTTACACAAACACTCAAGAAAAATAAGAAGCAAGGCTGGCCCTCTTTTCCTTTGAAGTGTGGTGTATATACCTTGCATGACCTCAAACATGCAGAAAAGGAAGCCACAAAAATTCAATCCTTGACTCTGGCGACTCTCCCAAATAGGCATTTCGATCCAAATAAAGTTGCCTATAATGCATTAGAACAGGCCAAACTGACAAGATTTGATCATAAGGAAGATATCTTTGACGACCTGTTCTCTTCAGCTGAGTCAATAAATCAGGTTAAATCATTCGCCATAGTGAAATATAATGATGAAGGGTTGACTGAATTTAATAAAATTAGAGAACAGAGGTTGCAAACTCTGCCTCTAGATTTACTAGCAACAACCCCAGCGACATCATCAAGCGAGCCTGGTCGGCAACAGTCAAAGGAACCTCCAGTCATAACAAAGGATCATAAGAAGGAACAGGAGGAAAGACAGGGGAAAGAGAAAGAGGAATAGCAAATGAAAGAGCAGGAGGAGCAACAGAAGAAAGAGCAGGAAGAAGTGCGGAAGGAGTCCCAAGCCGAAAAGCAAAAACAAACCACCATTGATGTCAATATAGATACTCGTATTGACCCTAAATTGCTCCAGGAATGGAAGCAATTTGACTCTATCATCAGTGGGTTGGAATGTTCAAAGGATACAGACACTTCCAAGACAAACGATACACAGGACATCACTTCACCTCAGGTTCTGTCAGGCCAGGGTAACTCCAGAATGAGCGGAGGAAAGAACTGATGATATATTCATTGGCTAACATATTATTTATATACATACATATGATGGATCAGTTCATCTTCTAGATGACTGTCCAGTTCACTCATTCGTTTCGGATTAGGTGTCAACATTCCCCCCCTTAATTTGAAGGGATGTTGGTGAGTCCAAGCATCATTCTGAATCTTTCAAGTTTTTCTCTTCCAAGTGCTTTGGTGAAGATGTCTGCAATTTGCTCGTTTGTGGAACAATGACGGAGATGGATTGTTTTGGCCTCAACATGATGTCAGATCAGATGATATTTAGAATTGATGTGCTTAGTACGATCATGGAACTTTGGGTTCTTGGCCAACTTTATTGTAGATGTGTTATCAATCATGAGTGGAGTTGATTGTATTTGTTTTACTTGCAAATCTTCAAGAATTTTCCTGAGCCACACAATTTCTTTCGTTGCTTCAGCTGCTACCACATATTCTGCTTCTGTTGTGGAATCTGCTGGTACTGATTATTTGCGTGATCTCCAGGAGACAGCTCCCGATCCAAGACTCATAGCATATCCTGAAGTAGATACCCCAGTTTCTTTGTCTCCATCGAAGTCTGAATCAGAGTATCCAATCAAGTTGAAGTCGTCCACCTGTGTATACTTGATTCCAAGGTCTTGAGTTCCCTTCAAGTACCTTAGAACTCTTTTTGCAGCAGACCAATGTCCCTCAAAAGGTTGTTGCATAAACCTGGAGAGGATTCCAACAGCAAATGAAATGTCTGGTCTGGTAGTAGTGAGGTAGATGAGACTTCCTACAAGCTGTCTATACTTTGTTGCATCCTCAAATTCCTTTCCTTCAATAGATGTGAGCTTCAAGTTTTGTTCCATTGGAGTACAAAGGAGATTCCACATGCTGATCTAGTATAGGAATCCCCCCTTCAAGATGTGGAATCTGATTATCAAACTCTTGGAATGATTTCGGTTTTGTGAATCTATCCAAGCGATCAAGTTGCCCCTCAACAACACTGTTAGATTTGGATGATTCAAGAAAAATGACATCTCTAGATAAAACAAACTTTTTATTTACTTCATCATAGAGGCGGTATGCTTTAGATGTGTTTGAATACCTCAGGATTGCACTTTGTCATGCCAAATCTGTTTAACAAATCTCCAATGTATTTCTTTTGAGAAAGAAATATGGACTTTGGATGTTGGGTTACTTCAATGCCAAGATAGTAATGAACATATCCCAAATCAGTCATTTCAAAATTTTTTCCTAATTCTTTCTTTATGGATGAAATATAGCTTTCATTGTTCCCTGTCATTAAAAGATCATCTACATATACCACTAGATATACAACTGTTTTTCCAACTTTCTTGACAAATAAAGTTGCATCATCAAGATCAAAATGATTGAAGTTGAGTTTCAGAAGATGCTCAGTTAGTTTTTTCATACCAGGCTCGTGGTGCTTGTTTGAGGCCATACAAGGACTTCACAAGTTTGCATACTTTGTGTTAATGTCCTTTCATAGCAAATCCTTCAGGCTGGGACATAAAAACATTCTCTTTTAGATCTCCATTCAAGAATGCAGTTTTTACATCCATTTGATGGACTTTCCAACCGTTCTGAGCATCTAGTGCAAAGAGTGTCCGGATGGTTGCCCATTTTGCTGTGGGGGCAAAAGTTTCCTCATAATCGACCCCTTCCTTCTGTGCAAAACCTTTTGCCACAAGCCTAGCTTTGTGCTTGTCAAGTGAGCCATCAGCTTTGTACTTGTTCTTGTAGACCCACTTGCAGCCAATTGGTTTGGTTCCAAATGGAGGATCAACCAGCTTCCAAGTGCCATTCTTTATGAGGGCATCATACTCCTTCTGCATCGCTTCTTTCCATTCATCATGAGAAGCAGCTTCTTTGAAGGAAGTTGGTTCAAAATCTGTAGACAAGTTCAATTCACAATCATAAGTAACATCCATATCAACAGGTGAATTAGAATTATCTACATCACCTCCATCTTGTCGGTTTGTATTTCTGGTTCCTGTTTTTCCAATTTCATCAGGATGAACACTTTCAAGTGTCTTTGTCAGCCACTTTGGGGGACCTTTCTGAGATGGTCCAGGCTGTTCTGTTGATTGAGTTGGGACTGAATCAAGATTAAGTCTCCCAATTCTATCAATTACATCACTTAAAGCATCATCCGTTGTTGGAGTGTCATGCAGGGGAGATTGTTCTTCAGAAGGAGATTCCACATGTTGATCTAGTATAGGAATCCCCCCTTCAAGATGTGGAATCTGATTATCAAACTCTTGGAATGATTTCGGTTTTGTGAATCTATCCAAGCGATCAAGTTGCCGCTCAACAACACTGTCAGATTTGGATGATTCAAGAAAAATGACATCTCTAGATAAAACAAACTTTTTATTTACTTCATCATAGAGGCGGTATGCTTTAGATGTGTTTGAATACCCCAGGAAGATACACTTACGACTTCTAGCACCAAGTTTGTTTCTATGTACCTTTGGTATTAAAGCATAACAGGTGGAACCAAATATCCTGAGATGTTTTACCGAAGGAACATGTCCATACCACAATTCATAAGGAGTCTTGTTTCTTATAGCACTAGATGGACATCTATTCTTTATATATGCAGCACATAGAATGGCATCAGCCCAAAACATTGTCTTTACATTTTTGAAGAAAAGCATGGATCGTACCATATTCAAAATTGTTCTGTTCATTCTTTCAGCTACACCATTCTGTTGAGGATTATAAGGCACAGTCGTTTGATGTTTAATCCCATGTTGGCGAAGATAGTGTTCAAATTCAATTGATGTATATTCTTTTCCATTATCAGTGCGAATAGACCCAATATGAGATTGTGCATCATTTTCAATCCACTTATGAAAATTCTTGAATGTTTGAAAAGCATCAGATTTATTCTTCAATAAGTAAACCCAACACATTTTGGTGTCATCATCAATAAATGTCATGATATATTTATTTCCATTTGCAGAAGGAACAGGCATTGGACCACATAAATCTGAATGAATAAGTTCAAGCTTCCTATGTGCTCTTGAATGTGAATCATGAAAAGACTGTTTGCTATGCTTTCCTAGAATGCAAGCATCACATTGCTTATGTTTTCTAGGAATTGTAGGCAAACCAGCAACACCATTTTTCTTCAACAAGCGGAGACTATCATAGTTTAAATGTCCAAATCTAGCATGCCATAATAAACTTGATGGAAGTGTACCTTCTTCATGATGAGAAATATATGAAAAATGTTGTGCATGAGCAGAGGTTCCTTGCAGTTTAAGAAGTCTTTCTTCTTCTATACCCCTCATGACAAGTGAATGGTCAGATGCCTTTCTTACCTCAAGCTTTCCATCAAACATATGAATGGAGTGACCTTGCTGGCGGATGTGGACCAGGGACAACAAGTTTCTCTTGAGCTGTGGGAGATATAGAACATGATCCAGAAGAAAGTCTGGAAGACCAGGCAGTTTAAGCCTGATTGTGCCAAGCCCTAATGGCTTGATTTTTGACTGATCTGCAAAGTATACTGCTCCATCAACATTGTCAGTGAAATCTTCAAAAAATTCTTTCCTATGAGTCATATGACAGGTTGCTCCTGAATCAAGCAACCAGTCATTTTTCAAAGAAGTAAGTGAAGCATTAAACAAGTCTTCATTTACTCCAATGTTACATTGTGCCTCAATATAGTGAGCGGATTCAGGTGCTTTACCTTTGTCTGTGTCATCAGTTTTACCTTTCTGCTGATTTCTTCTCTGCTCAACTTTGTCCCATGGTAGCTTGCATGTAGAAGCATCATGTGATCCATTTCGTTTGCAGCGAATGCAATGCAGATCTGCCTTTTCTGCTTGAGGATGTCTGCCCCCCCTGCCTCTGAAGTATCTTCCTCTTCGTCCACCTCTTCCCCTTGTAGAATCTTGAGCAGGATGATTTTCTTTATGAGTAATGCAAACCGTCTCTTCAGAAGATTCAGGAACTGTTTTCTTTCCAAAGGATTTCTGTCTTTCAACAAACTTTTTCACAAGAGAGTCAAAGGTTATATCTTTAAGATTTCCATTTGCTTGTAATGACTCAAGATAATTGGAGTAGGTAGGATAGAGTGCTTTGAGAAAGGCAATAAGAGAGATATCCAACTCAACCTTAGTGGATTTAATATCATGCATAATAGACTTTATTTCAGATGCAAGAGCAAGAGGATCATTATTTTTCAGTTCAAGAGTGAAGAGTTTAATCATGAGCTGAACAACTTCAAGTGCAGAATGTGTATCATAGAGTTCTTTCAGCTTTTGTAAAGCTTCAAAGGCAGTGGAATAGGATGAAATATGACGACTTACTTCTTCATTTACAGATGTTGCGATCAATGCATAGGTTTTGCTGTTCTTGTATTCCCAAATGGCGAGTTCTTTGTCTGATGTAGGCTGCACAGGGTCTTTGTCTTCTTCTCCGACACACACTCCTTTCCACAACTCATTGTAGATGAGGGTGTGTTTTACCATCCGAGACCATTCTGAATAGTTATCCTTGCCAGTGAGAACTATTCCTACCATAGAAATGATTGAATGCATTCTGTAAAAGAATATCTCTGCTAAAAAAAAACTTTTGTTGATAAAAAAACTTCTGCTGAAAAAAAAATCCTTATGCCACAGCCTTATGCACTTTATGCCACAGCCTTATGTAACCTCTGTATGTAACAATGCATCAGTTATGTAATTATCTGTTTAAAAAACAGTCTTTTACTTGAGAACAGATTCAATGGTGTTCCATTTTCCTTCATACATCAAAGGCTCTAAAACATTTCACAGAGCACTACTGGAAAAACTTTGAAATAGAGAACGAATGTATGAACAGTGCATTCAAAAAAACGCATTCAAAAACTCAAACATAAAGTTCTTTGGACAGCGCATTCAAAGAACACTGTTTGGACAACGCATTCAAAGGCTTTGCAACGTACTCTCAGTTGGGTGAAAAACCAACACTGTTTATGTTTTTATAATTGCTCAACTTCATTGCAACATTGAATTTACCAATATTAAACATAGCCCTGCAAAATTTCAACGCACAAGGGGAATAACATACCATTACACAGTCTCCAACACACAACTTTCACCTTCGAAATTACCAACGCATAACCATGCACCAAACACCATTCAAAACTGCATGCAACATTCCACGCACAGAATGAACCATATACTACTCCCTTCAACACATACAAAGTAGAGAGAGCATTCAACTTTCGCAAAAAATAGTTTCTGGCAACAACCAATGCCGAGAGCAGAGAAAAAAAGTTTTGCAGTCTTCAAATCCACGGTCACAGCACCAAAATTTGTCAGTCTAAGGCACATATACTAGCGTTGCATATCATCCAATTTAATGCGGTTCCAACCTTCAACACAGAGAAACCATATGCAACGAAACCAAAATATATGTTACAACAAGGCACATAGAGGCACGTTAAAACAAGGCACGGATCCAGGGTTTATGTCGGATATTTTTGTGGCGGATTCACTTATAGTCATAGCACACGGTTATATCACATGGTGATAAATGGTCCTGGTAAACAATCTATGATAATGAAAATAGTCATCACATTCCAATAGCAAACACCTTATTGTTGTAATCGAAATAATGCTTACTGGAGAGTTGTCAGGTCATCGAGAGGGGGAATTTCCTCTATTTTGATACAGTCATGGAGGTACAACGTTGGCAGTGTATGCGCAGAGAGGGGCAGCGTGAACGGTGTATTCAGGCAAAAACGGAATTTCACACAGTCTTCAGGCATGGCCAGACAACCGTTTTGGCACGTAATCAATACGCAAAGAGAATCAATGTCAGACCGCCAAAGGCATCTCCTTTTCCAACGCACTCTGCAGTAACGTCAATAATAAGCACGCAGCGCTGTCAGTCCTTATGCAGGTCAGAGACAAGCGTTAGCGCTGGCAGAGGCAGAATATGGGACAGAGGAGTGCTCAGGACAGAGGAGCGACAGAGGCAGGAGTTACAAATATTTTTAGAACCTGGGACCTGTGCTCTGATACCATGTCAGGCCAGGGTAACTCCAGAATGAGCGGAGGAAAGAACTGATGATATATTCATTAGCTAACATATTATTTATATACATACATATGATGGATCAGTTCATCTTCTAGATGACTGTCCAGTTCACCCATCCGTTTCGGATTAGGTGTCAACAGGTTCTAAGTGGAACCAGCGGCCCACCCATTTCTAAGGATGTTGAGGTAATACCAAAAGACCCCTCCGACCAAATCATTCTTAGGTAGAAGATATTCCTCCCCTGGATGTTTTCTACAGCTCGAGGCATAAAGCAGTGGTAAAACGACAAAGGAAAAGAAGAAGGACTGATCAACCTTCCGTTTTCCCAGAGCAAACTGTTACGGGCAATGTGGTTTGGAAGGAGGAATTTGACCCCTCCGATGACCTGACAAAACTATCACAGTATGCGGGAGCCTATTCGGCAGCAACAATTGATAAGGCATCGGAGGTAAGTCTTCTACTGAAAACCAAGGATCAAGAAATTTTCGCATTACAGGCAGAGTTGGCTGAGACAAAGCAGAAGGCAGAGCAGGCAGAGCAGCAATTGTTGACACAACAGCAAGTGAACAGTCAATTAACTCAGCAATTGCAGGCAGAAAAGCAAAGGATCGACCAAAGCGTGATCCAGAAACAGAAGGAATTATCAGAGGCATTGGCACAATTAAGGGCAGCAAACGAGCAACTGATGAAAACAAAGGATGAGCAAATCGCTCAATTGTCATCGCAGCTTGAAAAAATAAAGGGTGCTCCACAAGTGGATGAATTTAGAGCAGAAGCATTACAAATAAACACTGCATTAATATCTCAAATTAAGCTTCTGTGTCAACAAATCGCCCAGGCAGAGCCATATGTGAACTAACGGCATCCATAAATCAGCAGGTAGAGAAGGCCAGAAATGAATTGGATCAAGCCGAAGAGATCATAACTGCATTTCTTGACTGGCAAGATTCTGATCAAGGGAGAGAAGCAAATTTTCCCAGGATCTTAGAAACACATAAGGATATAGTCTTCACAGAATGGCAGTCTCAGATGATGAAATCAGAGAGGGCGGCTTCGAGATGTAAATCAACTTCCAGCAATCTAGTTGAACTAGTTAACAACACTCTCTACTTATCAAATATGATTTCCCAATGTACACCAGGAAAGTTGACAACAACAAACACATTGGAGCAATCATGTTATCCTGATTTAGAGGAAAAGGGGAGATTAATCGCCGGGATTAACAGTTTAACCTTCGAGGCATATTGGCTCTTCCTGATTAAGCCGCATACACAGAGAGCCGCCCTTAAGTGCCTAACAGATGCGATCGGGTATATAATTCCCGATATTCAGGATGCCACCTATGCCGCCCAGCTCAGTTCGCGCCTCAACAAACCTCCTGAAGTAGAACCAATGCTTGCGATAAGTCAGCTCAGATTTAAAGGCAAGCAGCCTACTTGATGAATCATGCCGCCGATTGCCAGATCGCTGAGGAAAATAGGATCAAGATTTATTGATACCGATTTAGTAGGATTTCAGTTTAATAGATATTTAGATTAATTTAGTATTTATAGACCCTTTCATTGTTTTGGAAAGGGTCGTAAAGTTTTGTACCAGACTTAAAAGACTGAAGTTTGCACTATTGTGCTTCAGTCAATATTCTTTTATGAAACTGGACCAGTTGTTCTTAATTCGACAAGGAAGCTTTTTATGCAATTGTGCACTATTGTCTTTGTTGAGAATGTTTTTGCGTTGAAGGAAGAACTACAAGTAGCGATTGATATTGGGAGTGTCGAGCAGCTCATATGGTATTTCTATCTATGTCTGAATTCATTCCTTTCATATGAATTGTTATGTGATTATTCTTGCTATTATTGATTATATGCATGCGCTGTAATAGCAGATCTACATTTAATCCACTATTGGATGTTTTAAGATGTGCCTTTCTTTTAACCATGTATATGTCAATGATATAAATGATAAGTGTGGTAATATCGCTTCAATCGCTTTGCTTAACTATTTAAGCATAGTAATCATGAATGAAATAATGTCTATGTCCGTTAAATAGAGTCATCTATATGCCTGTTTATATACATAGATCATCAAATGCTGCACTTTAAAGCTCAATAGGTTCTCGGGATAGATCATAATTTATGTATTCTTGTTAATAGTTTAGTTATTCGCTCATCGTTAGTCTAGTTTATAAATCATCCATTCATCCCGTTTATCCACTTTTGGGAAACTGGTCCCATTATCCCCAGTCGGAGCCACTATTCCAAACGGAAAAGGAGCTGTACTAAGGTCCGGACCGGGTGGTTATCCCCGATGTTGTTGCAGCGATTTTCGAGGCATCAACACAGTCATACAAAACATCAATGCTACAACCATAAACTCTCAAATAGAATCCCAAAACAAACATGTCAACAATATGAGCTCTGATCCAATATCTTTATTATAGTAGCTACAACAATAATCTGATCTCTATATCAATAGCAACCAGTAGCAACACAACCTACAACACAAGCATGTTAGACATATAGATCTACTACAACTCATCATCCTCTAACATGTGCTTCAAATTTGAGCTTTGAAATGCACTCTATCTCTAAAATAGTGTAGCTCACTCTCTCATACATTCTCGCTTAGTCTAACCCCTTCTACTTCACACTCCAACATTTTATCATTGAGGAAAGATACAATCAATAAGGAACACTAAGCCTCATCATTTTTTACTTGATCATCTTCTACAATGAATATTAACTCAATTTGACTCTATCTATCAAATACCATGGAGAGTGCCCCTAAAATTGGCTGGAATGTGCACATAGTGCGGGAAAATCATTCTAGAAGGGGTAATGCAGGCTGTCCATTTGGGAAGTGAGTTATAACACAGATTTCTACGTTGTGACTTGAGTTACCCTATTTTTCAGCCCAAGACTCAGTCAAACTGCTTCCAACTTTTGGCACACCTTCTTCAACACATGTAGGACCTGTCCATGCCTTGACAGGTCTCAATAGCACCTCACCAACCTTTGTACGCATCATTAAACCTTCCTCAACTATTCACATGTGCATCGTAAATTTTAAGGGTGAATTTTAGCCCAAGGGCAAAATTTAAGGGGTTTTTCATTTTAGAGGGGCGAAATTTTTATAAAACACCCATTTCATATATTTAGCCCAACTTTTATTTAAAAAATAATTATTTTTTTCATTTTAGCCCAAAAAAAGGGAGTAGTCTACCCAAGCGGTAGAATGGCCCGGTTTCCGGTCATCGTTCGGAAAAACCACCGACTCCGACCACCGGCAATTTCTCCCCAGCTCCGCCACCCTCCGCGAGCTCCACCCAGCTCCGCCACCCTCCGCATTTAATGATGTCTGACAAGAGTTCCATCGCTGTGTTGCCGCCATTCACACCTCAATTCGAATTTGGGAATTAACCGCGCTGCATTCGACCCGGCACGTCACCAGAAACCGGAAGGGCAAGAACAGGTTCGAGGCTGCGAGTTGTGGCATCTCATTCGTTCATGCAACCAATTTCAAAAACAAGATTTAGAAAAAAATCAGGGATCCTGAATCTCCTGAGTCCCGGAACTGCCAAAATCCATTTCTGCATGCGGCATCCATTCATCAATTTCCCATTCATTCCTAGTCTCTGCAACCTCGACCCCTTCCCATTTCGGAGTAGCAGCAGCAGCGGCGCCAGAGCCCGGGTTCGATTCCCACAGCTCATCCCAGGAGGAAAATTCAAGTTAATGAGGAAGCGTCGAGACAGCACCAACATTATTCACAGCCGACATGTCGATCATGGCGGCATCGACGCTGCTCTTCTGTCGCTCCGCGTCGACAACAAGAGAAGCCGAGTTGGTTTGTTTCGACGAACACATTGTTGAAGAAGTTGCAGAGTCGCAGCAGTATAACAAAAAGCTACCCTTCAAAGAAGAGGAAGACGAGGAAGTCGAGGTCTCGGGTTCGATTTCCTAGTTTCCGTATGTAACAGAGCATTCTACAGTAATGGGGCGCGGGAGGCTGATTTTCAACTTTCAGTCTTCACTGGATGCTTATTGAAGTGGGCATTGCAGCAGAGGTTTTCTTTCACTTATATTCATAATTTTCTTCACTTAGATATCTTCTTTGTATTTCCTACTGTTTGCTCGAGATCTCAAAGGAGAAATTCCATTAGTGAGCCATTGGTGATAGGAATTCCTTGTAGCTTGAACTATATATATATATATTCAGAATATCTTCTTTGTATTTCCTACTGTTTGCTCGAGATCTCAAAGGAGAAATTCCATTGGTGAGTGATTGGTGATAGGAATTCCTTGTAGCTTGAACTATATATATATATATATATATATATATTCAGATTCCATTCGCATTTCTGTCTCAACGTCTTACCGTTCCTAGTTTCGGACAGTATCTCACGTGCTGCAATTTCATTTATATAAGATTACTCTATGTGTTGCAGAGGTTGTACAAGCCCTTGTGATGATGCTTTGGTGCTTGACATAGGATTACTCATGTGTTGCAGAGGTTGTACAGGTCCTGAAGAAGTGTGGGAGAAGTTTTGAACACAAGTGGCAGCGTTCTAGACAAAGAAAATGTAATTTTCCTCAGTTTAGAGCAGTGCCGCAATCTGTGAAATGTCAGTGTAGCACTGGGCTTGTGCTCCTCCCTTCCCATTGTATGCTTGCGCAGTTTATTGCTAAGATGCTCATTCAGTGCCACCGCAGATGCCTGTAGGTGCTAAAACAAAATACCATGCGCTATACAAAAGGATTTTCCCAGAGTATTCACTGAGATGGTTCGATTGAGGGGTTTTGACTTGGTTTATAACTTGCATATCGTTTTTGGTCATTACTATAATGAGAACACATTTATTGTTTGAGTAATCGAGTTAGTGATTGATATGGTCATGGAGCAATCATTGTGGAGTTGATGTAGTCATGGTTGAATAAAGCCTCCAGGAGTGTGAAAGATTTGAAGACCTAGCTTAGTGGAGAGTTCGAACCATTTTATTGAGCTAGCTATTATATGTGCCGTGGATGAGATCGTGGTAATTTTCAGATTTGGAAACTATGTGCAGAACATATATCATATGCCCGTGTGAAGGACAGGTGATTCGAGTCGGTGAAGTTTAGTGTGCATTATAGAAAGGGAATGCGATGGTGTGTAATCGCATATTGTGTGATTTGCAGAGGAGCTACGCATGTATATAGTGTGCATATGCATGTAGCATCAATATGATAGGAACAACAGGATGTTACAACAGATGGTTCTGGGAAAAAAATGCTCCAGGTAAGGGTCATGCACCATCTTGGTGTTGTTGCTCCACCCGATTCCCCTTTTAATGCAAACTCTCCTCTCAAAATTGCTGCATGAGTAATGCACTTCATTGTGTTTCATCTAGTGGTCCAAATGAATTGGAGGTGGTTGGGGGCTTGATTCCAAATATGTAATCTTTAACTATTCTCAATTGTGGATGTTTAGATGTTTAGCCTTATAGGCTTAACATTCTCTATACAAATTCCATAATGGCAATGGTGAACTTGTTTTCCTTGCATTGTTTGTTTTGAGGTAGATGTCCTTGGGTTTGCTTATCAGTTTTAAGGACAAAATGAAATTTATAAGTTTATGGTTTCACTCCTTACTTGGGTTGGCAAAGTATTGTGTCTTTGAGCCTGGTGTTCCCAATTGGGTTAGTCATGTTTGTTTCCCACCTCAATCTGGTTATCGTCCTTCTTCACAATAGCTTTAGAGTTTTGCAAAGCAAGAAGGGATAGGGATTTGGGCTTAAGCTTGAGCTAGAGAAGTGATAATGGATGGTCTTTAATCATATAATTAGGACTTTGATGTTGGGAATAGGTATTTAGGGGCTAAACCAATTAAGACAAGCTCCTATTGGCAATTTGGATAATCACATGATCCTTTAGGAATTTAATAAAGTTGGCCCTAACAACAATACATTTATGGGGCATTTGGTTAAACCAAGACATCATTTGGGACTTGTGACATAAAATAACAAACGGGTTTGCCCAAATGATCTAAAAGGGCCGCTCTTGGATGGGTACATTAGAGAATTCCACTTAAACCTAACAACGCAACTCAATTGCCTTATCAACAAAGAAGACTTGGACACACTTAAATAAGACCACTTGGGTATTCTGCAAACGTTATGGGCCACAACTAAGAACCAGATAGACACAAAAATAGAAAAAACATGGAATATTTCATCAAATTAGGAATCCCTTGGATTTGACTACTACTACAACCCAAATTGTACATTCCTTTTAAAAGCTCCAATCCACAATACACAATTTGATAGAAACCTTCAAGAAGGTCAGCCACTATCACCTTAGCAACATCTACTCTCACTTTAGGCTGACTCTCCTACGACTCAAGGGGGGTATCCCTTCTTAGGATCACTAAGGTTTAATAAAAAAGGAACAAGGTAATGTAAATGGTAGCCTTAATGAAACATATTTCTTGGAAATTTTAGGGTTTTTTGTAAGAAAAGGAAAAAGGGTGATGAAAGGATATGAAGACCATTGCCAATATTCTGTTAAGGCATGGAGTCCTAAGGAATCAAGTGGCAAGATGAGATTAATAAAAAAACCTCTTAGAAGTCAATCACTCAGTGTTTTCAGAATAGGGTAAGAGGTTAGAACCCAATAGAAATTAACTCCCTGGATAATCAAGGAGAATTATGAATTCATGACTAATAGAAGGGATCCCTCCAAGGAGAAATCCTTCAACCATAAAATCAACTATGGCATGAAATGGAATCAAAATCCTTAATAAGGAACTTGAGAGTGCGGCCTAGCAATGAGAGTTAAAACTTACCACAAAACAACAAAGAAGAGCATGTGAGAAGAGCCTCTATGCATTCTCCCTCCAAGTGACAAAATTTCCCTTCAAATGGACTAATTTTTGCAGCCATACCATAGTCTTGAAAAATCACAATAATACCTTTAAAAAAGTAGAAGAATAACCAAGGGGGAAAAACCTTTCTAAGTAAAAAACATTCACCACATAGATAGGCCTTTAACACCAAAATTCCTCTAATAAAGACATTTTCATTAAGCTCCAAGGAGAGGAGTGTTCTCATAATCCAAACATGAGTAAAAATGAGGAAGTTTTCCTATATTTATATAGTGAAATCTTCTCTCTCTACAATAAAATAAGAATATTTGATTTAATTCCTTAGATCTAGCCTAAGAAAACTAAATCTAACTCACTCCTAAAATCAAGTAAATTATCACAACATAAAGATAAAGTGGTCAAAACATATGTACAATGATTTGATGAGAAAATGTCTCAAAAAGAGGGGCCAATCTACCCAATAAGTGATTAATGGTCCAAGATGCCCACACCTAGCTTGAAGATGCCATAAAACATGGTGAAGGAAACTCTAACAGACACCATGATTTTCTCTACATGATTGACAAAGGCACAACAACTAGCTAGAAATTTGACTTGAGGTGACTTAAACATAAGTTGGAAGGCTTCCAAGGCAAGATATGTCTCAATATTGGTCCAAATCAATCATCAAAGAATGGTCAAATGTCTTCTAGCCAAAAAAAACCTTTCAAGGTTGTAATGTCCCGTTCTGAGTGATCATTTCATGGAATAAACTTAGTAGCCTATTTGATTTCCATAGGCTATAGTTGGTAAAAACAGGATTGAGTGATTTACTTATTTGATGTCACTTGGGAGAAAAAATAAACATTATAATGGTGGATTGAATAATTAAATTAAAAAGGTGTTATTAGGTGAATATGGAAAAATAAGGAGAACTTTATAAAGTCACTTTATATTTAATATAAAGGAGGGACCCATGGTATTCTAATGATCCATGGTATAGACCCATGGTATTATAATTATGAAAGTTATAAAAAGAGAATTGTAACTCACTTTTGAGCATGCATTGGTTATTTTCCTAAATTGAGTAAAGGGTGTGAAACCCTCATGATATATAGTTTCAGTGGTGAGATTAATCCAACCTAACTGGTTAATATTGGTTTCAATTGTGAGACATATCCACCCTAACTGATCCAAGGGAAGAATCACTCATATTATTCATGCGATTTAATGAGAAGAAGACAGCTGAATTTACCAAAGATCTTGGATCTTGGAGATAGAGACAATTTATCCATTGCAACATTTCAAAGGTTTTTTGGGCGGGCCAAATTCTATATGGGCAATTGAATATTTTGTACAGGCTGATTTTACATTTGGCAAGCCGAAATTATCAGGATAAGCCGAATTAAATGAATAAGGCCAAATTCCTTGCAACAACAAAGTAAATTTTTTAAGGGTTGAAATCTATTTGTGGGAGCTAAGCATTTCAGTGGAGATTGAATTAAATCACCAAACCCAAATTTAATTGGGGTTACAATTTTCCTTGTGGAGGCTAATTTTATTTAGGGAGTCTGAATGCCATTGCAGTAGCTAAACACATCTAAAGAAAGCTAAATTATTTGATGAGGTTGAGTTAATTTCCAAGAGGGTGTATTTCACTGGGCAGGTCGATTTATTGAGGGGCCAAATTGATTTAGAGGACATTGCATTCTTCTTCAAAGTTTGGAGATTGCATCTTACTTTGAGGACACATTTTCCTTTGTTCCTCATCACTATGCCATTTTCTAAAGCAACTTCCAAGTTCCAGAAAATAATTTATTTTGTAGGTAAACTCTTGGTTTAATTTAATAAAATTTGGCTAGAGCATTTGGTATCTATCTAAGTAAATTTTTTACCCAAAAAATAATTAGCAGTGGTTCCTTAATTTTATTATGCAATGTATTGCATGCAACATTTTTGAATAAATAATTACTTGCAAAGTGTTTGATCAGAGTATACATCAACCAAAAACAACTACAAGTATGCATGTCCATGCACACAAGACTCTCTGGAAATCACACTCTGTAGGTGTATACATCCGCCTCTATCCAATGCACTAGCATTCTAATATTTGTCTCTTCATCACACACTAACCATCACACTCTGCCTCTTTTGCTATACTTGATGCTACATGCATATGCACACTATATACATGCGTAGCTCCTCTGCAAATCACACAATATGCGATTACACACCATCGCATTCCCTTTCTATAATGCGCACTAAACTTGACCGACTCGAATCACCTGTCCTTCACACGGGCATATGATATATGTTCTGCACATAGTTTCCAAATCTGAAAATTACCACGATCTCATCCACGGCACATATAATAGCTAGCTCAATAAAATGGTTCGAACTCTCCACTAAGCTAGGTCTTCAAAGCTTTCACACTCCTGGAGGCTTTATAAAACCATGACTACATCAACTCCACAATGATTGCTCCATGACCATATCAATCACTAACTCGATTACTCAAACAATAAATGTGTTCTCATTATAGTAATGACCAAAAACGATATGCAAGTTATAAACCAAGTCAAAACCCCTCAATCGAACCATCTCAGTGAATACTCTGGGAAAATCCTTTTGTATAGCGCATGGTATTTTGTTTTAGCACCTACAGGCATCTGCGGTGGCACTGAATGAGCATCTTAGCAATAAACTGCGCAAGCATACAATGGGAAGGGAGGAGCACAAGCCCAGTGCTACACTGACATTTCACAGATTGCGGCACTGCTCTAAACTGAGGAAAATTACATTTTCTCTGTCTAGAACGCTGCCACTTGTGTTCAAAACTTCTCCCACACTTCTTCAGGACCTGTACAACCTCTGCAACACATGAGTAATCCTATGTCAAGCACCAAAGCATCATCACAAGGGCTTGTACAACCTCTGCGACACATAAAGTAATCTTATATAAATGAAAATTGCAGCACGTGAGATACTGTCCGAAACTAGGAATGGTAAGACGTTGAGACAGAAATGCGAATGGAATCTGAATATATATATATATATATATAGTTCAAGCTACAAGGAATTCCTATCACCAATCACTCACCAATGGAATTTCTCCTTTGAGATCTCGAGCAAATAGTAGGAAATACAAAGAAGATATTCTGAATATATATATATAGTTCAAGCTACAAGGAATTCCTATCACCAATGGTTCACTAATGAAATTTCTCCTTTGAGATCTCGAGCAAACAGTAGGAAATACAAAGAAGATATCTAAGTGAAGAAAATTATGAATATAAGTGAAAGAAAACCTCTGCTGCAATGCCCACTTCAATAAGCATCCAGCGAAGACTGAAAGTTGAAAATCAGCCTCCCGCGCCCCATTACTGTAGAATGCTCTGTTACATACGGAAACTAGGAAATCGAACCCGAGACCTCGGCTTCCTCGTCTTCCTCTTCTTTGAAGGGCAGCTTTTTGTTATACTGCTGCGACTTTGCAACTTCTTCAACAATGTGTTCGTCGAAACAAACCGACTCGGCTTCTCTTGTTGTCGACGCGGAGTGACAGAAGAGCAGCGTCGATGCCGCCATGATCGACATGTCGGCTGTGAATAATGTTGGTGCTGTCTCGACGCTTCCTCATTAACTTGAATTTTCCTCCTGGGATGAGCTGTGGGAATCGAACCCGGGCTCTGGCGCCGCTGCTGCTGCTACTCCGAAATGGGAAGGGGTCGAGGTTGCAGAGACTAGGAATGAATGGGAAATTGATGAATGGATGCCGCATGCAGAAATGGATTTTGGCAGTTCCGGGACTCAGGAGATTCAGGATCCCTGATTTTTTTCTAAATCTTGTTTTTGAAATTGGTTGCATGAACGAATGAGATGCCACAGCTCGCAGCCTCGAACCTGTTCTTGCCCTTCCAGTTTCTGGTGACGTGCCCGGTCGAATGCAGCCCGCGGTTAATTCCCAAATTCGAATTGAGGTGTGAATGGCGGCAACACAGCGATGGAACTCTTGTCAGACATCATTAAATGCGGAGCTAGGCGGCGCTGGGCGGAGCTCGCGGAGGGTGGCGGAGCTGGGGAGAAATTGCCGGTGGTCGGAGTCGGTGGTTTTTCCGAGCGGTGACCGGAAATCGGGCCATTCTACCGCCTGGGTAGACTACTCCCAAAAAAAGGGGGCGGATAAACTATGAAAAGACTCATTTGACCCGATTCCCCTGGTTTGGGAGGTTGTATTCCATTACAATCGCCTGATTTTCTGCTTTACAATGTTAAATTAGTTTGCAATCGCCCATTTTCTGGTTTAGGAGGTGGTTTGGGAGGTTGTATTCGGTCCCAATAAATAAAGTGGAGGTATGGTAAATAAATAAAACGTATTTTTATACTTAGTCCATAACCTCTTTCTATTTAAGAATGCTCAAAAAAGAGGTTTTATTTAAGTGAATCCTATGGGCCAAATACCATATTTATAAAAGAGGTATGGTAAATTAATAAAAATATAAATAAACGATAGGTATGGTAAATAAATAAAACATTTTTTTTTTTGATGATGATGATGATGATGATGATGGTTAATGTCCACTGAGACCAAATTGGTCTATCGGACCTATAATTTTCTTAGTTTTTAATTATTTGGCTCCTCGTCTTTCTTGGCGAGATTGGTGCTGTAGCTTTCTTTTTTTTCTCTACGGTCTTCCAACTTCCTTTATCTTGCATCTCCTTCATCTCTTCTGGTTCTTGGGACATTGGTGTTTTAGCTTCGCGATCTATTGTGTTCATCCTTTTGAAGTTAGTCGGAGAACAAGTTTGGTCTACGAGATCTGCTTTGCTGTTAAGTGAAGATTTATTTTGTGCGGTATTCGAATCCTCATCACTGTTGATGCTTGAGGGGTTGTCGAGTTCACTTTTTTGTTGTTGGGTGGGGCTTTCTCCCTGCTTGTCTTGAGAGTTGTTTCTTTTTTGCTCGATTTCTTGTGATTCAGAGTTTTCTCTAGAGTATTCTTCTTTGATGACAGTGTAGTGTTCTTTTTGTGCTCCTTCCCACCATGTAGATCTGTGGTAGTTTTTTCTAGCAGAATTTTATATTTACTCCATAAGTCACCTTATATTTATGAACACACAAGGGTGTAAATAAATAAAAATAAAAATAAAGTGAGAGGTATGGTAAATAAATAAAACATTTTTCAATATTTACTCCATAAGTCACCTTATATTTACGAACACAATATTTACTCCATAAGTCACTTTATATTTACGAACACGCAAGGGTGTAAATAAATAAAAATAAAAATAAAGTGAAAGTGGAGGTATGGTAAATAAATAAAACCTCTTTTTATATTTACTCCAAACGTATCGTAAATAAATAAAAATATAAATAAACTAGAGGTATGGTAAATAAATAAACCTCTTTTTATATTTAGTCCATAACCTTCTTTCTATTTAAGAAGGCTCAAAAAAGAGGTTTTATTTAAGTGAATCCTATGGGCCAAATACCATATTTATAAAAGAGGTATGGTAAATTAATAAAAATATAAATAAATTAGAGGTATGGTAAATAAATAAAACATTTTTTTATATTTACTCCATAAATCACCTTATATTTACGAACACTCAAAAAATGAGTTATATTTAGGTGAAGCCTATGGGCAAATTATTATTAATACCATGCAAAAAAAACATTATTAACCCTAATATTAGTATTAATAAAAATAAAGATGGCACATGGTATTGACCCATGGTATTCATGTGGAATGTAGCCTATTTAAAGGGGGGAATTAAACCAACCTAGATCCATCTTTACTCTGAATCTACTCAGGGCCGAGAAGGATCAAATATTGTGATATGCAAACTAGCATAGAGTGAAAAAATATTTGATCCCTCTCGGGGCTTGGTAGATCAAAAGTAAAAATGGATAGTGTTTAAGCTCCAGGTTTATGATAACCCATGGTATTGACCCATGGTAATATTATGGTATTCATGTGAGCATAAACTATTTAAAGGGGAAATTATATCAGCTTAGATCCATCTTAATTCCGGGTCGAGTGGTAGATGTGGAGTTAAGATGGATATAGGTTGGTTTTTATGATAATGAAGATATTAAATAGATCTTGGAATTATATTGTAAAAAACATCTAAAGTTGAATGGTTAAAGCTACGGAGGTTTTCCACCGCCAACGAAGTTGAAAACTAGGGTTTGAAACAGGGGACGACAGAAGCGAGCTGGTAACTATGGAGGGGCAAGGAGGAGGGAGCTCCTCTCCCTCCTACAGTAACGTGGTTTCAAACAGAGGCAGAGGGATGAGTCGGAACAAGCTCCAAAATTCTTCGAAGAATGAGACAAAAACTACTGGTACCCAAAAGACGGAAGGCTGCAAACCCCATGAAAAGGAAGGGACCCACGAGGAGGTTCGAAAGGATACGAAAGCTAGAGATAGTGGTCAGAGGACGGAGGGTAGAGCTACAACGGGACCCTGCAAGCCCAAGTCTAATATTAAACCACGGGTGGTCCTGAATGATCCTGCTCTGCAGGTGCACAGAGATCACATGGCGACCTATGCAGTCATATGCAAGTTTATGAGTATTTGTCCCACAGAGAAAGCACTATACACTTGGATAAAAAACACCTGGAAACCGAAAGGAGAGATAAATATACATCTTGGGTCTAAGGGGTTTTTTACTGTAGTATTCACGAACCTGGAGGATAAAGACAGAATTTTCGAAGGAGGACCATACTTTTATGCTGCTGCAGGCCTGTACATGTGACCTTGGATGATGAACTTTGTTCTAAAGCGAGAAACGTTCACATCGGTCCCAGTATGGATTAGATTATATTCCTTACCTTTAGATTACTGGCTGTCAGAATCCTTAAAAGCTATAGGTAATAAATTAGGACATTTTATAAAGATATCAGAGGCGACTCTATGAGGTAAATATACCTCCTTCGCCCGCATATGTGTAGAAATGGACTTATCGGGAGCACTCCCGGATGAAGTCATCCTGGAAGTATATGATGAGGAATGGGTTCAGGCGGTCGACTATGAACACATCCCATTCAGATGCTGCAAATGTCATGAACATGGGCACCTCTTCAAAGAATGCCCACTCAACAAAAGAGAGGACAACCTGAAAAGCAACATCAGAAAAGACCCTAAAGGATACACCAAAGTGGCAGGCAGGGGGAAAGGAGGGGGGGAAAGCACCAAAAGAAACCTAGTGAGAACAAGCTACCAAGTCACAACAGTTTTGAGATTTTAGAAGAAGAGGGGGAAGAAAATGGAAAGAGTAAAGACCTGGAGAACATTCCAACAGAGAAAGAAAAAGAGGACAGCATGGACATCACACAGGTAGATAATGAACTAAAGGAGGATCCACTAAGCACTATAGTACTTGGAAGAGACCAGGAGATGACCCCAAGTGAAGGAGGAACGGAGGACCAAGACCTACAGGAGATTCTTGATAGGGAGAACCTTGAACTAGAACAGTTTCTAGAGCAGGGAACCAACAAAGGGATTGACTCTCTGCCACAAGAGGAGTTTGATAGAGAAAGAAAAAGAGGACAGCATGGACATAACACAAGTAGATAATGAACTAAAGGAGGATCCACTAAGCACTATAGTACTTGGAAGAAACTAGGAGATGACCCCAAGTGAAGGAGGAATAGAGGACCAAGACCTACAGGAGATTCTTGATAGGGAGAACCTTGAACTAGAACATTTTCTAGAGCAGGGAAACAACAAAGGGATTGACTCTCTACCACAAGAGGATTTTGATAGAGTGCAACAGCTATTCCTCTGAAGATCCCAAACAAAGGCTACAGGAGTCAAAAGGAACCATGACAGCTAGGAGAATAAAGGGGTCAAACAAATGGAGATTACATCAGGATACTCCACAAAAAACCCAGGCAAGAAAAGAGGAAGAAGGAGACAGAATGATCTCCTGTCAGAATGTGGGAAACTCCTGATTAATTCAGGTAAGATGAAAGATCTTACCAGTTACTCTTTCACAAACACATCATTATGAAGCTCACAACTTGGAACATTAGGGGGCTAGGTAGTAAGAGAAAGAAAAGAAATCTCAGTAACAGATTAAAAGAAGAAAAACCAAACATGGTGTTTATACAGGAAACAAAATGCTCAGTAGACAAGATCAGAGAACTTCACAGCAAATGGCTCAACAAATATGAGTTCCTTGAAGTCAAAGCAAACAACACAGCGGGGGGAATTCTTACCCTATGGAATCCTCAGAAATTTGAGATCATAGATGCAGAAGCATCCAGAAATCACCTTTCAATGGTAATACAACCTTTGGGGGACAAAGAGTGCTATTTGATCACAAATGTCTATGGTCCTCAACTGTTAGAAGACAAACTAAAGCTCCTCACTTCTCTGGAGGAGCTAAGAGAGAGACACTCTATTATCCCCTAGATTATGGGAGGGGACTTCAACATGATCAGTTCCCTCTCTGAGAAAAAAGGGGGAAGCAGAATGTTAGGATGAGACTCACTTGCATTCCATAATTTCTTAGACAACATGAGACTGGTGAGTATGGAAACAATAAATGGCACCTTCACATGGAATAACAGGAGAGGGGGAACTGCTCAAGTTGCCTCGAAATTAGACAGATTCATAATCTCGGAGGATCTCCTTCTTTCTGGTCACACTATGTCAACTTGGATCCTTCCTTTTGGAGGCTCGGACCAATGGCCCGTCCAATTGGAAGCTTCTTTTATTGGAACCCCGAGAAACAAACCTTTCAGGTTCGAAAATGCATGGCTCACTCACCCTAACTTCATCACTAATATTAGAAATTGGTGGGTGGAAGACATGCCCACCTAGGGCACCAAAATGTTCCTCCTGCATCAGAGACTCAAACATATCAAACAAAGGCTCAAAGAATGGAACAAAAATGAGTTTGGCAACATTTTTGAAGCCAAAAGAGAAGTAGAAAGAAAATTACAAGAAACTAATCAAATTCTCATCACGGAAGGATACACAGAGGAAAGGAAATACAGGCAAACTCTCTACAACAAGAATGGGACAATAGATGTCAGTAGGAGGAAATCTTCTGGAGACAGAAATCTAGAGTAAAATGGATTAAGGAAGGGGAGAGAAATACTAGATTCTTTCACAAGTCCACCATGAAACACAGGGCTCATAACAGGATCACAAAACTCTTAGATCCGCAAGGGAAAGAGTTAAACACTCACAAGGAAATGGATTCTACTCTGGTACAACATTTTCAAAGCATAGCAGAGGAAACCATTGCAGACAGATCTCAATTCATTAAGAGCTTCACAAAGAACATTCCAAAATTGGTGACCAAGGAAGATAACTATAATCTCAACAGGCCAGTAACGGAGGAAGAGGTCAATGAAGTAATCAAAGAGATGCACAATGGGAAAGCTCCAGGCCCAGATGGATTCAATGTAGACTTCTTCAAAACATGCTGGGAAATAGTCAAATATGACATTCTAGATGTGGTGGAGGACTCGAGAAAATCTAGAACAGTTCTTAGAGCGATTAATGAATCTTTCATAGCATTAATCCCTAAACAGGAAAAATCCATGACACCAGAAAGATTTAGACCCATAGCTTTATGCAATGTGGTGTACAAAATCATTTCCAAAGTCATTGCTAACAGACTCAAACCTCTACTTCCATCACTCGTGTCAGAGGAGCAAACCGGATATGTGGAAGGCAGACAAATTCTCAACAATATCATCCAAGCTCACGAAGTGGTGCATTCCCTCAAGACCAATAAGCAAGCAGGGATGATAATACAACTGGACATAGCAAAAGCTTATGACAAGCTAAGCTGGCCTTACATAAAGGAAATCCTTAAAGCTTATGGCTTTGACTACAACTGGATAAAGTGGGTCATGGCCCTGGTTACCACAGCAAGTTGCTCTATCCTTCTCAATGGCTCTCCATCAAGAACCTTCAGGCCTTCAAGGGGCCTTAGGCAAGGCGATCCTCTTTCCCCTTTCCTCTTCATTCTCATGATGGAAGGATTGGGCAGAATGATCAACTTAGCCAAAGAGGAAGGAAGAATCAAGGGGCTAAAACTCACTCAGAATGGGGACACATTGACTCATCAACAATTTGTGGATGATACTATGCTGCAGGGCACACCCACCGTCAAGGAAGCCAAAGCCTTCAAACAAATCCTGCATGATTTTGCAATGGCCGTCGGCACGGAGGTAAGCCTCACAAAATCAAAAGTTTTCTTTTTCAATATGGATATTTCCATCCAAAGACATCTCTCCAGAATTCTTGGATTTCAAAGAGAGATTCTTCCCTCTAAATATCTGGGAATGCCTCTCACTGACAAACCTCTGAATAAGGAAGTATGGGAGTCAGTTACAAATAAACTGAAGGACAAAGTCAATAACTGGACTAGCAGATCTTTGAATTTAGTAGGAAGACTAATTCTTACAAAGGCTATTCTACAAACCATTCTAGTTTTCATGTTCTCAGCCCTTCCTACCCCAAAAGGAGTTTTACAGCAGATCAGGAATATTCAAAGAAACTTCCTTTGGGGCAAAGGGGAAGAGAAAAAGAAATGGGCCCTGGTAGTGTGGGAGAAGCTTTGCAAACCCAAAATCCATGGTGGTTTAGGTCTCCACGACCCAGACACCCTAAGCAAAGTCTTGGGGGAAAAACTTTGGTGGAGATGGCTAAAGGAAACCAACAATCCATGGACCAAGCTATGGAAACAAAAGTATGCAATGGATTGGCAGGAAAAGGACCACATTCGGATGTCAGGGCACATTAGGGGTTCTCATATTTGGAACAAGGCTTGGGAGAACAGAGCCTTAATTCAGAATCATAGTTTCTGGGAGATAAGAAATGGGAGTCTTTCCTAGTTCTGGGAGGACAACTGGCAGCAAGAACAAAATCTCTACAGAGAAGGTCTAGACATCATCAAAAATGACACCCTCAACAAAGGACTAAAAAGGGTAAGGGACTTTTGGGATCAGTCAAGAGAGGAAGGGAAATGGAGAATCTGGAAGGTACTAGAATACAATCTAGAGACCCCTTTGAAAGCCCAAGCTAAAGTTCTTGAAGAGATTCTGGAAAAGAGGCAAATTTTAACTTCAACCTCGAATGATCTACTAAGGTGGGGTAGAAACAATGAGGGCAACTTCAACCTCAAAGAAGCCAAAAGAATAATCACCGGATTTGACCATCCAAATCCTAACAAGACTTGGAAAAACCTTTGGAGCAACCCTCACTAGATGAAGATCAAACTGTTCATGTGGCTAGTTCAGCATAAAAAGATTCTGACCTGGGAAAATCTTAGAAAAAGAGGTTTTGCAGGTCCTTCTAAATGCCATTTATGTGGTCTGCAGGAAGAGACCATGGATCACATTCTCAACCTTTGCGCGTTCACCTCCTCCATATGGAATTGGGTAGCCTCTATCTTCAACCAAACAGTCAGGAAGGATGATGACATTACTGTAACTTTAAAGAATTGGAGAAAAGACTTCTCGGATAATGAGATAGTCAATGTAGCCTGGACACTGATTCCAGGTTTTTTGATCTGGGATGTGTGGAAAGAACGCAATAATAGGATCTTCAAAGATAAATCTGGTTCAACTCAAGGCATCATGGCTTAGATCCTAAAACAGCTCAAAGAAACAGTTAATGTCTTTCTGAAGCAACCTCCTAAGAAACCCCCTGGTCAAAGGGACACTCACATCCTTGAACAGTTGGGACTTCAGTCTTATGGCCCTTTAGGCACCAAAAAGAAAGCAAGGCACAGATCAGATGGCAAGGCTTTCTAGCAACCCCCTCCCCATGGCTTCCTGAAACTCAACATAGATGGAGCCTCAAAAGGGGATGCGGGTTTCGGGGGAGTCATAAGAGATGCAGAGGGCAATATCAAAGTCATTTTTCACAGTCATTTGGGGAGTTCTACCAATAATATGGCAGAACTCATGGCCATTGAGCAAGGCCTAGAAATCTTGATGGACTACAATTTACATAATACAATCATAGAGGCAGACTCAGAATTAACGATTAATTCGGTCAAAAGGATAAGTACTGGCACAACACCAGACAAAGTTTCAAATCACTGGCGACTTTCGCAAGTATTTCATCGAGTTCAATCTCATCTTAGAACACTTAGAACTCTGAGCTTTGTTCACGTGCGCAGAGATGCCAACAGATTGGTGGACAGGCTAGCTAATGAAGGGGTGATTTGCGCAAGAGAAAACAAGTGTTGCTTGTGGGAGTTTGCTCAGAATGGACAACTGCGCGAGGACTGTAGCACTCTGGCGCGCAAAGACAGGGATCATTATCATCACTCCAAGGGGAAACAACCAGTAGAAATCTAAGTTGACGGAAGTCAAGGGTTTAACTAACAGGCAACCCAAGTTTTGGATCTTGCAGAGGAATGGAAGGCAGAGGAGAAAGAGCGCAAAACCAGAAAGTGGTTCCAAAGCTTCACTTCAGAAACGGGTGGTTTTGCAGCAGTTACCAGGGTTATTGGAGGCCCGATTGTACGAGATGTGGTTTTACCGAAAAGTCTCTGATGCCACAAACGGAGTTACACGTGGTGCCAGGAAGAAAGAGAATATCGCCGTCATCGGGTGGGTATCTCCCACTCTTCTCTTTAGCTCGATATCCTTCACAACCGTCGGATCTGGTGGCAGCAGATCTAGGGCTGAGGTTTGTTGGGCTTGTTGTTGGTGGGACCGCGATGGTTTTGCTACAGTTTCCCTAGTTTTCGGGTGTCGACATTACCATAAGCGGGTTTTCGGATAAGCCTCCGATGCCACTAACCATGTAACACGTGTCTCCAGGTTGATTGTAATTACCACCCTCATCGGGCGGGTAATCCTAGTGCTTTTAGTCTGCCTGATATCCCTCTCAGCCATTGGATATTGTGGAGGCAGATCGACGGCTCTGTTTTGTCGTGCATGTTTTCCACCATAGGGTCGACTCGAGGGTCTCTTTGTCTCTTTTGGGTCTGCTCTTTGGCTTTGTTGGTTGTAAGGTTTTGTGGGCCCTTAACCGCGTTCTTGAGCATGTGGCTCAATTCCCTAACTTAGGGTGTATGTCAAATCCTTGACATCCTATATATTATGTATCCTCTTTGTTGCTTAATTTGAATAGAAGATTCGATTCTTGCTTGAGAAAAAAAAAAAATGGTTAAAGCTACATTTAATCACTTCACATTAGTAAAAAATACCAATATCTCCATTAATATTGGTTTTTCTGATTTAACAAAAAAAAATTCAAAACAGTGAAATCTTATCACTCTTTCTGCATCACCCTCAGAAGAGAGATATTTGTTGCCTAGATTTCCCACCATTTTTCAAATGTTCTCAATATGATATCTTCGTGAGAAAGTTAAGGGACTGATATTGGATTAGTTGTTTGAAAAATATGTTGGTTTGTATAACCTTTCATCTTCTATGTTATTCTTAGTTTGTCGTAATGATCTATAGGGGTTGGGCCACTGCACGACATTGTCCTAAAAGGCAGAGATAGTGCACCAAAAAGGAAATTAATCCACATGTTACGACGTTGTTAAAAAATGCAAGACGTATGAAGGTAGTGAATTATGCTAATAAGCACTTTAGATTGGGAGAGACGTAATTAAATTTTATTATTTAATTGAAGATTTCCAATTAAAATGATAATAAATCTACATTTATATATTTATATATTGATTGGAAGGCTTGTGACAATGGTCACTTCTTTCCATTATATCCCCTTGCCTTTGGGATACCTACTACTTTCTTATATTATATAGTTGGGGCTTGCTACTTGTTGGCGTGTTGGGGTAAACAAACTTGATGTGTTTTTTTTTAATCTCGCAGTTGGAGTCTATGGAATAAGAAAGAAATTTGATAGCTTGACAAAAGTGGTAGAGAAAAGATTAATCTCTCCTACCTTGACAAAACTAGTGGTCAAGATCAACACCTACAAGAACTTTGTTGTGGAATATTATCAAAACTAATAGAAGGATATGAAAGAGTGTACAGTAAGAACTTTGAAAAACACGACCACTAAAACTTGTAACATTATTTGTAGGAAGAGAAAATTATGTTTCTTTTTTCCAAACATGTATATTAGTATATTACAATTTAATGAATATGTTTTCCTATTATCATATATGGTTTCATACTTTAACAAAACATTCACCAAGACTTCACAATGTTTTATTATTCAGTGAAAGATTTGCCAAGAGCTTACAAGATTTTATAATTCAGTGAAAGGTTCACCATGACTTTACAAGATAATATAATCTGGTGAGAGATTCGCCAAAAAAATTATATATACATATTATATTATTGATAAAACCGCCTCCCATTTTTCCTATGTATCATGGGGATTCGCCCACTTATTATACATATAAATTTTGGGTGGTTCTTAAAATTTTCCCTGCACATGTGTCACCTCATGTGAGTGCCTTCTTCAACTCCATTTGTAGCTCAGCTTTAAGTGTAGGCTCTAGACAAGATGCCAAAATAGTATTTGCGGTTTAGCTTCATAACCATACACCTGTTGACATCATACAAGGCATAGGACTCATACACCTGTTGACATCAATGGCAACACTACAATGCCAACAATTATGGGTCAATCTAAAGGCTAGTATTAGCCTAAAGAGTCTCAAATAGGTTTTCCATTCACATCAAATCAAGAAATGCTTAAGGTTGTTATAAACTAGGGTCTTCAACAACCAAATAAAAAAAAATAACAATCTGTAACATCAACAAATTTAGACATGAAAATTTAGTGAATAGACCATGATAAATAAGGCTAAATTATAAAGTAAACTAAGCACAAAGTCACAACAAAATTTGATGATTATTAAGGTATAAAATAACAAATAAACGTTTGACAGCAACCTTAGAAAATGGATGAAAATGCATGAAAGACTTCAATTTCACTTCTCTAATGCATTTTTACACTATGTCTAACCTTAGTGCATACGCAACAAGTCATGTTGAAAATAAGATTTTATTGTAATTTAACCCTAATTTACCATGAAATAAAAAGAAAAATGTTTTTTTATATTTTAAAAGAATGCTACAAGAGAGATATATTAGTTCCTTCCCATTCTAGGGCATATGGAGCCTAGGATACAAACAATTCTAGGGTTTCTTTGGAATGATACTAAATCCAAACAAACTAGTGCAAATAAACTAACTTGCCCTAGGGTTTGTGATTTAAGTTCTAAATTTTCCAAGTGATAAAGGGAAAGAAAAACCTATATATTTTCCTCAGATGCTCGGGGGAATGGGTTAGCTCAACGAAGAATAATGAAACAAATACCAAATAAATTGACTTAGCATAAGAACATTAATTTCATGTAACATAATACCAAGATAAAGAAAATAAACTAAGTCACTTCACAATGAAACATCCAAGATTCACCATAGGCATCCATGAAAAGAGATAAAATTGCATCAGAATCCATCCTAGAGGAGTTTCTCAACTAGGTCCCCATAACATACAAGATAGAAGAATCACTAATCAAGAAAAGTTATATATATATATATATATATATATATATATATATATATATATATAAGCGAAACCAAGTCAATTTATCTCTAATTCTCTTTAAAATCCTTAAATACAAGTTATCCATGTTAGAAGGTTGATAGGTCATCCAATGACCCCCAAAGATAGCAAAAATGAAATAACATGAAAATAAGCCTCAATTAACCTACACGTGTAAGAAATATCCCCTCCAAGGGATTATGTTGTTTGCATGAAAATTTGCAAAAGATGACTCAAAATGCATGCATTATCCACAAGTGATGTGTGCCTTATCATGAAAATAACTCTCCTTAAACCCATCATCACCCTCCAAAAATAGCCATCTTTAAACCCATCATCACCCTCCAAAGGGATTGCATTATCATTGAATGTAACCTATTGGTGATGTCTTAAGTTGTAACATGACAACATCATAGAATAATGTGCACAATCCCCTCCAAAGAGTCCCAAATGATCATCATCATCAATCATATTAAGAGAACAACATCCATTAAGAAGGTACAATGCTAGCTTGGGTGTGTCCTACAATCTTGTAGGTATGTATGATCTTAAAGCTAGATCATCAACATCCAAGGTTCTAAGGCTAAGGGATAGTATCATCAATTATGCCAAGTCATCCTTAAGTTCAGTATCGCTCAAAAAGTGCTCAATGTTCTCTTCCAAAGTATTTTGTGTCACCATTATATGTGGTTGGACATCATCTTTGAAGTGCGAGAGAAGCATCATATTATCCCTCAAGGGATCCTAGTTGCACCCAGAAGAACCATTTAGCACATACTTAAGGAATCAACTAAAATCAACATCATGGGTACAATAACATAAAAACATCAATGTGGGCCATATTCAATGCCAAAGCTCTTCACACAAGTATTTTTTTTCCTTTTTTGTAAGTTCGACATTGGTGAGGCTACGTCATGGTCATGTCCAAGAATAACACCTACAAGAGATGCAAAGAGGTTAGCAGAAGGGGAGAGGAAGAATAAAGAACCAAGATGCACAAAAAAATGATAAGAGGATGGAGAAAAGAAGAAAGAGGAGCGGGAAAAAAAAAAGCAAGAGACATTGAAAAGGAAGAAAGAAGCGGAAAAGAAGAAAAAGGAAGAGGAATCTCTAAAGAAGCAACTTGAAGAAGAGGAAGAATAGAAAAGAAAGCAGCTTGAAGAGGAGGGGAGAAAGAAAAGAGAAGAAGAGGCAATGGTAAATAAATTAGAATAATATTTAGTTGTCAAATAATTAGCTAACCAATAGGTGGAAGAAGTCAAATTAACGAATGTGGAAGTTGAATCAATTGTGGCTACAGGAGGACATCTCCCACTTAATGAGATGGGCATCATGGTGCAGAGAGAAGAAAGGACCTTAGACATCTCAAACCTCACTTTTGACTAGTTCATGCTTAAGATCAGCCAAGAGAGGAAAAAATATTATCCTAATGAGTCGGATCGGCTTATCTCAATCAATTTAGAAAAGGAGATTGTTGCAAACACAAGAAGCGACCCTAAGGAAATAAATTTAATAGGCACATCATTTGAAGCAACAACCGAGAAGAACATTGATTATCTATCTCAAGAAGTTGAAATGTTGAAGAAAGAGTTGGCCAATGCACAATAGCAGAATGAACAACTCCTCAGAGAGAATCAAAGTGTGTCCACTACAAGTTGTAGCAGGGAAATTTTGCAATGAGAAATTTTTGAAGACCTAAAAGAATTGGACGAAGTTATGAAATAGGTTTATGATGAGATGATAATACTACATAAGGTATTAGCTCCTCTAACTGAGATGCAAAAGTAGTTGCAAGAAAGGGGAAAGTTATTAAGACTGGTTATCTTAGACGTAGATTTTTTTCAAGGATGGAGCACAAAGTACCCCAACACACTTATGGAGTTTCCTAAGAAGGGAAGGATAGAATTTGAACTAGATAGAGTGGAAGTGAAAATGCTTGTGCAATCACATGAACAATTAAGTAACAACATGGTTTATACTATATCAACCTATCTTAAGCTACATAGTGGATTAGAGGTCTCGGTCAAAATACACGAGATACCTTTTATTGGTACACCGGGAGAAGTAAGGTCAAAAGAAGAAATTAAGTGAGAAACGTGAGAAGCATTGGATATCATAAAGCATGTTGTTGTTCTAGAAGACTTAGAAGTGACAAAAGAATCCATTATTCAATATGTTGCAGAGCCCACCAAATTGCATACCAAATTGACAATGCTTTGGAACAAGTTGCAAGTGGATTCAAAGACAATACTACTAGATGCTTTAGAATGTAGGATAAAATATGACCAAGAGTTGGCATGAAAGGTGAAGGATGTAGTTGCTGAGTATAAAGCATGGTACGAGAATGTCACTAAAGAGCTTTATATTGAAGTTCCAGAGCTTTCCATTACACAAATTCTCACATGAATGTATTTTGTTTCTCATAATTTTGGTTATAATTTTGTAAATAATAATTTTCATAGTTAGAAATGTGAAAACAAAATGAAAACATATGTAGAAGTCAAAAGGTCACATAGAAGTTGAAGAGTCATGAGGGAAGTCCAAGAGTCATAGAGGGAGGTGAAAGGTCACCTCACTTCTTTTAAATACACCCTCATGGCTAGAGAAAAAGGAATTTTAGCTTTGGTTTCTATTGTAAGCATATTGTAGAGAGCTTGTTATTCTTTTGATAATGAAAGTAGTAGCTTTAACACTCCACTATTGGATAGAGTGGGTGCTTCTTGTAATTTTGCATTTCGACACTTCTAATTAATATTCAGAAGCTCTTTGATCCAGACAATTATTTCATGCATATATCATAAAGTGTTGTGCGACTCTTCTTGTAATGATTGATGGTATGTGTTTAAATTCATATGGGTTAAGGAAAAAAGATTATTTTGTTATCCCTAACACACATCTTATTTGAAATTGTATACTATTTATGCATTAAAGATTGTTGTTGGTTGTAAACTATTTTCCAATCAATGAATGCATATTTCCCTTACACATGTATAATATTTATTAGAGTAATGCTAGCATTCTTCTTATAAAATTTCATATCACTTATTTTGTTTGTAGCAGTATTTTATGCACATTATTTGAAATTATTTCACAAGGCTATTGTTACTTGTATTTATCAAAAGTTATATTGGTGTTCTCATGTGTTGTTGATTTGTGCTAAAACATATCATAAATCAAACGAGATGGCAGTCGGGCCAATATACCAGATGGGACTCCTATTCCAAACTGTGTAGGGTCTAGTTGGGACTTTACACTAAGGAGATCCTCTATCATTGGCGGAACATTCAAGCCCGTCAACATGACCCTGTAACGTCCAATTAGCAATGTGATTTAATAATGGGAACTCATCCAATTGAGATAACCCATGAGGCTGAGCATCCCAATCTCTTATTAATTTAATTTGTGTACTTTTTTAATTAATGTAATTATATTTGAATGCGAAGTTACTATTTTTGTGACGTTATTCTCAACAAAACATTTTGATAACTTATTAAATTTAAAAATAATTAAAATAACTAAATATTAATCACTGATCAATTTAAAATATCTAACACTAAATTTTACCCTACACTCTACAAAAGTTGTTATGCTACCACCAATTCCAACATTGTAAGCCTGTATGCCCATTGTGGATGAACAAGGCGTATTAGGGGTATATGGTTCATGATCCCAACCATAGTTCATGGAAGAGAAGCTAAGCAACACAAAGTTATAGTTAGACATATGCCCAATCAAGATGACGGCTTTGGAGCAGTCTCTCCTATTGATCTTAATCTCTCTGTCGCTACATCAACTGAACCTTACCTGCCTTATTACATGATTTATTGTTTCAACAGATACTCTCCTAGATATAATTATCTTATCCATATATCATGGATAATTATCAATTTTGTATGGAAAGTGTTGATCCCAGTAATATGTTATCAATATAGAGTCTGGAGAATGTTCATTCATAGATAGATTCCCCTTCTTGGTTGAAATAGAAACAAGAAAGGGAAGAATAATATGAAAAGAATTGGCAAGGGAGGGAGAGGGACATAGGCACAATGGTGACAATGTAGACCATACAACTCTACGTGGTTGGTGCGTCTCAAACTCTAATACACCTCCACTCTTGCATCTCATTTTGTTATGTGTTCAATTTGGTTCTCAGTCTGCTATGGTGGTCTTCTTCTCCCCCTTTCTTGTTTCTATGTGGTTTGTATTTGTTTTCATTCACTTAAATATATATCTACATGGTTTGTATTTGTTTTCAATACTTAAATATATATTACTCTCTCAGAGGTTACTTAATTTCCTTCTCCTTCTTGCTATTTCTATATTGGTCAGGCTTATTTTTATTGACTTATTGACTTTTTAATTTTTCAATTTTTTTTTTTTTTTAAACTGAGTCATATAAATCAAAAATTTGTCAGCAAATATTAATAGGCATCAATCTATAAAAGGCACATTAGTATACTAATTTTATTACCAAAAAATATTATTTTATTTTAAATAAGCATAAATCCATCTCAATTCCACATTTACGTCTCAAGGGATCAAATCTCTCAAGATGCAAACCTTCTTTTGAGTGCCAAACTTGAACAAAAGTTTAAGATTTGATTTTTCTTGACTCTTGGCAAATCTAGGGTTAAAAAGAATTTATGTTGGTTTTGAGCAACACACTAATAAAATGTTTTAACTATAAAGAATTTTTTGTTTTCACTTGTTTTATATAATATATACATGGTTGACATTGAAATATTCTATTTATGATTGACATTCTTTATATGTGTGTTTGTCTATATGTATGTATATAATAACTATTTTATTTTTTCTATATAAAGTGGATATAAATTATGTTATTTAATATGGGCATTGAAATATTTTAAATATAACACCCACTAAAATATTTGTTTGTTAATAATATATTTTTGTTTTAAATATTATAAGCTAATTGAACATAGAATGAATTACACATCATGTAATATCAACAAGTGCTACATAGTAGCTAGTCCCTGTCGTTTAGTTTAAATATAACTAAATTAAAATAGTTTAGTTTAAATATAGCTAAATTAAAATATATGTTATTGTTAAATATGTTTTTTTATTATTAATTTGTACTATATACCTACCCATTGGCCATGAAATCGATCATAACATTCATTAACTTTAGAATAAGTGTGAACTAAAGAGTTGAAAATTTATATTTATCTAAAATTATGATGATCAGATATGATAATATATTTGACAATTTTTAAATGAAAAGTTAATCAAGACAAGAATGTAAGACAAATAAGTTATATATTTGAAATTGGTTTAAAGATAATAATTTGGGTGGTAGCTAGTGAGTTTAATTCTCACTTCACTTGGATTCTATTCTCCCAAGTACGAGAGTTCGTTGGGCCTAGAAAATACATAATTTCATTAAAAGTAATATGAGCGATAATCAAAAGGGATATTAGTTTTGTTGAAAATATTATTAGGCCTTTGATCTTGAAGTAAGACCTAAAATTACTTTTTGATTGCCTAAGAATTCATCTTCCTCAAATGAAAGGAAACCCTATAAATCATTAGTAAGTTATTTCAAATAACAAGATTTTCCCTAAATAATGATAATAACTCTATTAACTAAAATTTACAAATAACTATTTTCATTACTTATTAACAACTAAATATAATGATTTTTTTAAAAATAAGAAAGTATATCATTTTTAATAATAATTAAAAATATTTTTAAAAGTGATATATGTGTGTGTGTGTGTTAAAACAAAGAAATTGTTAATTAGTCTACTAAACTGAAAATAAAAAGATAAATAAAAGTTAAGTTTTAAATGATTAAAAAAACAAATACAACATTTATAATAAATTATTTTTGTAAATGTATTTGATTTTTAATAAACATTTAGAAATGTCAAAAATTACATCAATAAAAATAATTAAATGGCGAAACTAAATGCAAGTAAGAAAATCTCATCGGGGCTTCAGGAAGACGGTTTCATCGGAGGATTTCGGAGCTGAGTGGATTTGACCTAGGGTTTGGCGATGGCGTCTGCAGGAGTAGAGTCTGCGAGTATCGATCTTGAGACTGCGAGATCGGCGACGGACAAAAGGTCGGCTTATGAGGTGAATATGAGCACTGATATTTCCGCTTCTGCTGTTGGTGAACCTGTAGTCAATAGACGGGGGCAGTGTACTGTCAAGAAGCCGCGTGCTGTGCACTTACAGGAGATGGAAATCCGTCAAGAAGACGAGCATCTGGGGGAGGATTTAAAGGAGGCCTGGAGCACCAAGAACAGAATTTCGTATCTGCCTATCGTCCCGCAGGTGAAAGAGGGTTTCCTTGGCTGTTCGAGACCTGCGTTTCCAATAGATCTGGCACCCAGGGGCTGTAGCAATATCAAAATCAGCGAAGCACGCCCGGAAACAGAGCAGAGGGCTTTCAATCACATCGTTTTGATATGCAGTGATATGCTGGCACAGATCCGAGGACAAGAAGCCCACGACGACAAAAACCCAGAGGTAAGAAAACGTAAACTCAAGTTTTTTGCACAACAGACCCCGGATCTGTTCCATTATGCTGCAGATCTCGTTGACCAAATACTCGAGCAATCGCCTTTGAGCCCAGATTGGGCATCATTTTTCTTGATCCGTGGCATGGCGCCGAGATCGAGCCACGGGATCTATGATCTAGACCTGCGCACTGTAAACCGACCCCCATTCTGGACAGATCTGGAAGCCTACTCACTGTCTAGAGAAAAGCAAAAGATGGATAATAGAACCTCGTTGTTAGATCGGCACATTACAGATCTGGAGGTTTCTGTTCCTGAAGCACCCAAGGAGAATCTAAACAATCTATTTATCAGATCCATGGAAGGGAACACAATATGTATCAGGATAGGAAGCTGGGAGGAAATAAAAATGCTCAAACAGAGGATACAAGAAAGGACAGGCATCCCACCCTGCAAACAAATCCTGATCTACACAGGAAAAATACTGCAGGAGGAGCACAAACTGAACAAATATGGCATAGGCAAAGATTCAACCATTTACCTCAGCACAAGAATCCGCGGAGGAAGTTCAGGCACGAGCTCAAAAGCAACCGCTTCCTTCAAAGATGCAGTGAAAGGGAAGAAGGAAACACAAGCAAATACAGAACAGCAAGCCACAATGCCTGGACCCTACATTGTTGAGCAAACAGAACAAAACCCTGCAATAACAATTACTACACCTGAGGTAAATGAAATACAAGAGGAGTATTTAACCAAAGCTGTGATTTGCAGGTTCAATGGTTTTTGGCCCAAGCCGGAAGCCCTTTGTCAATGGATATACTCCATATGGACAGCAAACTGCGACATCCACCTCTGTTCTAAAGGTTTCTTTATTGTCAAATTTGATACAGTGAATGATAAAGAATATGCATTGAATGAGGGACCATGGTTCTGGGGAAATGCTGGTCTGTTCTTGACACCCTGGTTCCCAGAATTCGATCCGAATACTATGGTGGTCTCCAAAATGCCTGTGTGGGTAAAACTATACAATTTACCCTTACACTTTTGGCATTACAAAGTATTAGCAGACATCGGTAACACATTGGGGAAATTTTTAAAAATAGATAATGACCGCCTCTCCAAGGACATCTACACATTTGCCAGGATCTGTGTGGAGGTGGACCTCAGCCAAGGATTACCAGACCACATTCTCTTACTACACAATGAAAAGCAATGGGCACAACCGCTGGATTATGAAAACACAGCCTTCAGATGTCGAATATGCCGCCAAACTGGACATCTACAAAATATATGCCCTCAAAACAAAAAAGACAAGAAAAGAAAACAGATACCAAAGCCGAAAGGATGGCAGTTTTCAGCTACAGATAACAGAGCAGAAGAGGAAGACATAGAAGATATCAACATACCTCAAGGAGCAGAATATACTGGGAATAATACAGAACTCAGGCCACAGAATGAGGAAAAACAGATGGGATCTGCAATAGTGCAAACCAATCCACAGCAGCAAAGTGAGAAATTCAGCACACCACAAGAAATTGGAGGAAACAAGCGAGCATACTCAACAGAAAGCTCCGATTCTGAAAAAGAAATTACAAAAGAAGCACACAAGGCAATTGTAATAGCCACACCCAACAATGAAGGTTGGCGGAAAGTGGATAAAAAGAAAGGAAGAAAAGTATAGTTTAGGCTGAATATCTTTTTAGTTTCCTGAAGCACAGGAAAAGTTTTGATAAAGCATATGCTGTTTTCAAGCATCTACAACATGTAATTTTACTCAATATGAATAAAATTACGATTTTTCCAGTGGAAAAAAAATAATTAATTATAAATTTAATATTTAAATATCACTCATCAAAATCAAAATTAAGTATAATTCATAATTCTAGAAAAATAAGAAAGTAACAAACAAAAGGATATCGAAATTCCAAGCATGATCCGAATATTTGTTTTGAAAAATTAATAGAAATTTTAGGCTTATAAAATATTGAAATATTTTTCTATATAATTACCATTAAACTCAGAACTTAATATCCATTAAATTTGAAAGTTACCATATGTAGGACAAGCCTGAGTATTTTTAACACAGAAACTTGAAGAGTCAAAATATTTCTTAATGATATTTCATTTTTTATTGAAAATTTTCCAATTTAAAATACAATGCCATATATCTGGCATTGATGTTACGCTTTGCATTCCATAACCTTGTGCTGAGATTGTTTTGTCGTTGTCAAAATTTAAAACAAGAGTAAATTGCAAAACCGTGCATTGATCTTCTTTATTTCTTTCTTTCTTTTTTTTTTTGGTATGTCATAGACAGATTGGGGTCCAATTCAAACATGGGATAATTGAAATATTTAGTATGTGGGTTGACTCATAAACCCATGTGACTGGTTTATTATTTCTTCTCAATAGTACCAAATCAAATTATATAGTACCAAATCAAATTATGGCGAGCGTGAATATCGCATATAAATCACGGCCAAGCTATGACTCATGAAAAAAGGACACGGTATGTGGAACTATGTGATTGGATGAAAAAAACTATGGATATTTGTACTTTTGGTTCATTAATCCAAGCATTAAGCAATAACTTTCATAGCCAATTAATTTACAGAAAAATAAATTAAAATAATGCCAAAAATAATAAATTTCAATATACAAAGTTAAACTATGGAAACTTGATTAAAAAATTAAGTCAACCCCAAAGTAATATGAGTTTGACCAAAACTCAATGCAATATCCTTTGCCTACGGCAGGGATAATAATATTATTTTTACGCCGTAAGGCGTTTCCCTATGAAAACAACTCCCTAACTATCGCCGTGTCAATTAGTAAACCGTCGATTCTATATGTTAGACGATTAGAACGTTTTCAGCCTTTAGATGATGTTAGGTGGAAGTTATTATGATCATTGATCTCCAGAATCGAAAGGGTTCATATGTTTGACATGCCATCACAACAACTCTGCAAATTTGCAAATTTACTCCTTCCATCGATTTTCCTCTTCGCGCAAAGACACCTAAATCTGGAGCGCAAACCCAAATAGCACTGTCAGAAAAAAGGCCAGGGTCGGTTCACAGGTAGTTGTATAAACTCATTCAATTTTTCGCTATTGTAGACTTAACAATGAAGCTCTGAGATTCTTGAGATTCTTGAATTATGAGAGTTTACCATCTACCCCCAAGTCTGAAAGGGAGATCCTCTCTTCATCAAATTTGAAGGTTTTCGCTTTCAATGAGCTCAGAAGTGCAACAAGAAATTTCCGTCCAGAAAGCCTTTTGGGTGAGGGTGGATTTGGGTCGGTGTTCAAGGGCTGGATTGGTGAGGAACATGTATGCCAGAATTACAGTTACCAGGTAGATTGCAAATCCCTCTAGCTCCATTTCTAGATTCAATACCTCTTATTTGCAGCCTTACTAGATTCATAATCATTACCTCTAACTTCCATTCTCGAGGTAGTTCTGACTACAAGAGGCCTCATGACCAAATCTCTATTACAAGGTCAGTCAGGCAGTGCAGACGCTAGAGCACCCAACTTATTGTCAACAGGAATATTATTACCAACTTCTTCTTGCTTTTGGGTGTTGGAGATCTGCTAATTGACGGCATTTTCGGTTAAAGCTTTCTCCCTAGGTGCTCTGGACACTATTGCCCCTGACTTATTGTGACAAAACTAAAAATTTAGTGCTTTCTTATTTTGTGGTTATGTGATTCTAGTAAAGTACATTTTAAATTGATTCCAATTTTTAGGACAACCTTACAGCATTGAAACTATGCACACCCCATAACAATACATTATTTTCAGCTGGTTTCTCACTTATTTTATCCAGTTAGATCTGGATGTCATTACTTTTGGATTAAATATGCTCTTTTTTGAACTGTTTTTTTCTTTTTAAGTTTTGGTACTAGTTGTCTGCTGCAGAATGATTCGGATTCCTTTATGGCATCATGTTTCTATTTTTCTTACAGACCAATAAGATAGATATTGATGTCAAGTTTTCATTTTCAGGTGTGACTGTTTCTTACTGAAGATGCCCCATTGCAGTCTGGCCTAGCTAACCAAGACGATCTACAGGCAAAACAATCTCGGTTGTGGCATGCATATGGCTCTGGATTTGAAGGTAATCAGTTGTAGGGCGTTGGAAACAATTATACAAAGTAGAATATACAGGAATATTCCATTGTACTTGTGACCACCTGGTGCTGCCCCCCAGGGTATACAAACATAATTTCTTGCTCTTATATGGGATTTGGAACTATCACTCATATATTCTGTTATGCAGCAATAAATGGTTAATCATATGTGTGGAATAAATTTTAAGACATTCAAAATGCATAAAGCGAATTAAAACGATGTCAATTATGAAGATTCCTAGATGTATATCAAGTACATTTTATACAGTCATGTGAATGTTTCTTCTTAATAAGGTCATTCGATTAGGATTGGTCTTCTCAAATATTTTCTTTCCATTAGAGATCTTATCACTAGCCTTTTTTTAAATGTTTGTGTAGTTTTTCATTAGTCCTTCATGACGAGTAGTTGTTGGGGATGAAAGTTTAGAAGTTAAAGTACAGTGTGAACGAGAAGTCAGGAATTTGGAGGCCATATACCCACGCCCATCTTCTATTCCACCAAGGTAGCTGCATTTTTTGATGTTTTTAGGCCTTTTATGTTTTTGGGTTGGACAGCTATGAATGAAATGTTCTATGAGACTTGCAATGAATTACTTGCAGCCCCATAGAGCCACTGGAAGTTAAAGTATAGTGTGAACGAGAAGTCAGGAATTTGGAGGCCATATACCCACGCCCATCTTCTGTTCCACCAAGGTAGCTGCATTGTTTGATGTTTTTAGGCCTTTATGTTTTTGGGTTGGACATGTTCTATGAGACTTGCAATGAATTACTTGTAGCCCCATAGAGCCACTGGAGCCACAGGAGGACGGGTGCGATTCTGATACACCTATGATTCCATTGAATCCCATAGAAGAAGATGAAACTGGAGAGTTGAATGAAGTGCCTCCTTTGCAAGATTTTCAAGAGCTGGGTAGGTGATGCTAGTCATCTCACTTCTATTTGATTATTGCTCTAGGGATTATAGTTGTCGTAGATCTAATTCTTTCCTGAGATGATTAAGCTGTTATGAAAATGCTACCTTTTTCTAATTTAAATTCTTTATTTTACTTATAAAATCACAGGGTAGCTAAGGAAGAATTGATTGGCAACCTTAACAGGAATAGATTTATATGATTCTATCGGGATTATGCACAATATGAGAGCAATGCAACCAAATTCTACAGGAATATCATCCCAAGGTGGCGAATCTGTCTCTATGGTCCCTCCTATTGTTGATCAGCAAAACATGAGTCCTTATCCATATCTAAACCTACAGCAGAACCTGACATAACTGCAACTGCAACAGATGTTGTTGCTTTTGTTGCAATAGAAAAATCAAATGAAAAGGGAAACATGATTGATCATGATATGGTGCTAAAAATACTCAGGATTCCACAAATAATTGAAACATTGACAACTTTACACAGAAGAAATAATAATATTCAAATGGACTTGATGCCTAATTTGCAGGAAATTGACACTAAGCATGATGCACCTAAAAATCCTTGCAATGTTGCCGAAGATCAAAGCCCATTGATAATTTTCAGACAGGAATCTGTTGGCATGAATAATATTGGATGCATTTACACTTGGGGTATTACATTTTATTAAGTAGATGGCACTGGATGTTATCATTATGATCATGGAGTGTTTGATTACTTTTGGCTCTTTTGCTGGAAAAATTAATGTTATAGAACTCTCCATTTTTGTGTACATGATATTGCAAGTTTAGAAATGTTTCCATTTTAACCAGTGGGTCAAACTTAGAAAGGAAAAATCATGGCTACATTGGCAGGCTTGACATTATATGACTTGTAAAATTACATTTTGTGATTTGATTCTGCCATCAGTGAATGTGTTTAAAGTATTCGTAGACAAGAAATGTGTATTTAGTGAAAGTTAAGTGTTCTTGGACATGAATTGTGAATTTAGTCCAAGGGTTGATAAAATGCATGAGGCTTTGTCTTCTTATTATCATCTCTGCTGAAAATATAAATGTCGATTTTTCACAGAGAGGTTTTGCCAATACTTTGTTTTGGAAGCCATCCAAGTCTCTGAATCTAAAATGCCCATTGTCACAGAGAGTTCTGCTCGTACTTTGTTTTTGAAGCCATCTATGTCAAAAAGGTATTTATCTTCAACTTGTCTCCCTTGATAAATACACAAGGGTGAAATCATTAATGTCTACAAATATAATAATCTTTTTCATGCCAGAAGATAACAAAAGACTTTAAAGGGTTATCCACTGAAACTGTACAAGTCATCATCCTTTTCATACCTGAAGATATAAAACACTTTGAAGTGTTACCCACTGAAACTGTACAAGTCCTTTGCTTCCAGAGGGGTTCTGGCATTTTATTACTGGAAAATGATTTTTATACTTGATCCATGTTTGTTCATAAATTTAAACTAGTGAAATCACTATGTTATACCACTATATTGGTCACACATGGAAGTCTGAAAAACATGCAAAAATTACAAGATGTCTGTATTTTTTGAAAAGTTGAATCTATTTGGTAGAATGGAAGAGAAAAGGGAAATATTGATGTTTATCAACTGACAAAAATTTCAGACTCCATGTGGGTATATGTATCTTAGAGATTCCTTTTACTCTTTGAAATGCAATTTCAAAACAAAGAGCTTATAATCTATATAGAGATTCAGGGTGAAAAGGACCTTTCTGATATATAGGAGAAGACCTCCTTAGTAGAGGGAGATTCGAGGTATCCCCAATTTTTATGCAAGGCATTTAGAACCAAACAAGTATGTCTAGGATGGCACACAGTCTGGACACTATTGGCCCTGACTTATTGTGACAAAACTAAAAACTTAGTGCTTTCTTATTTTGTGGTTATGCGATTCTAGTAAAGTACATTTTAGATTGATTCCAATTTTTAGGACAACCTTACGGCATTGAAACTATGCACACCCCATAACAATACACTATTTTCAGTTGGTTTCTCACTTATTTTAGCCATATCTCTCACTTATTTTATCCAGTTAGGTCTGGATGTCATTACTTTTGGATTAAATATGTTGTTTTTTGGACTGTTTTTTTCTTTTTTAAGTTTTCGTACTATTGTCTGCTGCAGAATGATTCAGGTTCCTTTATGGCATTAGCTCTCTATTTTTCTTACAGACCAATAAGATAGATATTGATGTCAAGTTTTCATTTTCAGGTGAGACTGTTTCTTGCTGAAGATGCCCCATTGCAGTCTGGCCTGGCTGACCAAGACCATCTACAGGCAAAACAATCTCGGTTGTGGCATGAATATGGCTCTGGATTTGAATGTAATCAGTTGCAGGGCGTTATAAACAATTATACAAAGCAGAATATACAGGAATATTCCATTGTCATCTCACTTCTATTTGATTATTGCTCTAGGGATTATAGTTGTTGTAGATCTAATTCTTGCCTAAGATGATTAAGCTGTTATAAAAATGCTGCCTTTTTCTGATTTAAATTCTTTATTTTATTATAAAATCACAGGGTAGCTAACGAAGAATTGATTGACAACCTTAACAGGAATAGATTTATATGATTCTATCGGGATTATGCACAATATAAGAGCAATGCAACCAAATTCTACAGGAATATCATCCCAAGGTGGCGACTCTGTCTCTATGGTCCCTCCTAGTGTTGATCAGAAAAATTAGCAGTGCTTATCCATATCTAAACCTGTAGCAGAACCTGACATAACTGCAGTTGCAGCAGATGCTGCTGCTTTTGTTGCAATAGCAAAATCAAATGAAAAGGGAAACATGATTGATCATGATATGGTGCTAAAAATACTCAGTAATCCACAAATAATTGAAACATTGACATCTTTACACAGAAGAAATAATAATATTCAAATGGACTTGATGCCTAATTTGCAGGCAATTGACAGTAAGCATCACACACCTAAAAATCCTTGCAATGTTGCCCAAGATCAGAGCCCATTAATAATTTCCAGACAGGAATCTGCTGGCACGAATAATATTGGATGAATTTACACTTGGGGTATTACATTTTATTAAGTAGATGGCACTGGATGTTATCATTATGATCATGGAGTATTTGATTACTTTTGGGTCTTTTGCTGGAAAAATTAATGCTATAGAACTCTCCATTTTTGTGTACATGATATTGCAAGTTTAGAAATGTTTCCATTTTAACCAGTGGGTCAAACTTAGAAATGTAAAATCATGGCTAGATTGGCAGGCTTGACATTATATGACTTGTAAAATTACATTTTGTGATTTGATTCTGCCATCAGTGAATGTGTTTAAAGTATTCGTAGACAAGAAATATGTATTTAGTGAAAGTTAAGTGTTATTGGACATGAATTGTGAATTTAGTCCAAGGGTTGATAAACTGCATGAGACTTTTTCTTCTTATTATCATCTCTGCTGAAAATATAAATGTCGATTTTTCACAGAGAGGTTTTGCCAATACTTTGTTTTGGAAGCCATCCATGTCTCTGAATCTGAAATGCCCATTGTCATAGAGAGTTCTGCGCGTACTTTCTTTTTGAACCAATCTATGTCAAGGTATTTATCTTCAACTTGTCTTCGTTGATAAATACACACGGGTGAAATCATTAATGTCTACAAATATAATAATGTTTTTCATGCCAGAAGATAACAAAAGAATTTAAAGTGTTATCCACTGAAATTGTACAAGTCATCATCCTTTTCATACCTGAAGATATAAAACACTTTGAAGGGTTACCCACTGAAACTGTATAAGTCCTTTGCTTCCAGTGGGGTTCTGGCATTTTATTACTGGAAAATGACTTTTATACTTGATCCATGTTTGTTCATAAATGTAAACCTGTGAAATCACTATGGTATACCACTATAATGGTCACACATGGAAGTCTGAAAAACATGCAAAAATTACAAGATGTCTGTATTTTTTGAAAAGTTGAATCTATTTGGTAGAATGGAAAAGAAAAGGGAAATATTGATGTTTATCAACTGACAAAAATGTCAGACTCCATGTGGGTATATGTATCTTAGATATTCCTTTTACTATTCGAAATGCAATTTCAAAACAAAGAGCTTATAATCTATATAGACATTCAGGGTGAAAAGGACGTTTCTGATATATAGGAGAAGACCTCCTTAGTAGAGGGAGATTCGATGTATCCCCAATTTTTATGCAAGGCATTTAGAACCAAACAAGTATGTCTAGGATGGCATACAGTCTGGACACTATTGGCCCTAACTTATTGTGACAAAACTAAAAATTTAGTGCTTTCTTATTTTGTGGTTATGTGATTCTAGTAAAGTACATTTTAAATTGATTCCAATTTTTAGGACAACCTTACGGCATTGAAACAATGCACACCCCATAACAATACATTATTTTCAGTTGGTTTCTCACTTATTTTATCCCTATCTCTCACTTAGTTTATCCAGTTAGGTCTGGATGTCATTACTTTCGGATTAAATATGTTGTTTTTTGGACTGTTTTTTTCTTTTTAAGTTTAGGTACTAGTTGTCTACTGTAGAATGATTCACATTCCTTTATGGTATCAGCTCTCTATTTTTCTTACAAACCAATAAGATAGATATTGATGTCAAGTTTTCATTTTCAGGTGAGACTGTTTCTTGTTGAAGATGCGCCATTGCAGTCTGACATGGCTGACCAAGACTATCTACAGGCAAAACAATCTCGGTTGTGGCATGAATATGGCTCTGGATTTGAATGTAATCAGTTGCAGGGTGTTAGAAACAATTATACAAAGAAGAATATACAGGAATATTCCATTGTACCTGTGACCACCTGGTGCTGCCCCCCCAGGGTATGCAAACATAATTTCTTTCTCTTATATGAGATCTGGAACTATCAGTCATATGTTCTGTTATGCAGCAATAAATGGTTAATCATATGTGTGGAATAAATTTTAAAACATTCAAAATGCATAAAGCAGATTAAAACAATGCCAATTATGAAGATTTTTGGATGTATATCAAGTACATTTTATACAGTCATGTGAATGTTTGTTCTTAATAAGGTCATTCGATTAGGATTGGTCTTCGCAAATATTTTCTTTCCATTAGAGATCTTATCACTAGCCTTTTTTTAAATGTTTGTGTAGTTTGTCATTAGTCCTTCATGGCGAGTAGTTGTTGGGGATGAAAGTTTAGAAGTTAAAGTTCAGTGTGAACGAGAAGTCAGGAATTTGGAGGCCATATACCCACTCCCATCTTCTATTCCACCAAGGTAGCTGCATTTTTTGATGTTTTAGGCCTTTTATGTTTTTGGGTTGGATAGCTATGAATGAAATGTTCTATGAGACTTGCAATGAATTACTTGCAGCCCCATAGAGCCATTGGAGCCACAGGAGGACTGGTGCGATTCTGATACACCTACGATTCCATTGAATCCCATAGAAGAAGATGAAACTTGAGAGTTGAATGAAGTGCCTCCTTTGCAAGATTTTCAAGAGTTGGGTAGGTGATGGTAGTCATTTGACTTCTATTTGATTATTGCTCTAGGGATTATAGTTGTCGTAGATCTAATTCTTGCCTGAGATGATTAAGCTGTTATGAAAATGCTACCTTTTTCTGATTGAAATTTTTTATTTTACTTATAAAATCACTGGGTAGCTAACGAATAATTGATTGGTAACCTTAATAGGAATATATTTATATGATTCTATCAGGATTATGCACAATATGAGAGCAATGCAACCAAATTCTACAGGAATATCATCCCAAGGTGGTGACTCTGTCTCTATGGTGCCTCCTAGTGTTGATCAGCAAAAACAGGAGTCCTTATCCATATCTAAACCTGCAGCAGAACCTGACATAACTGCAGTTGCAGCAGATGTTGCTGCATTTGTTGCAATAGCAAAATCAAATGAGAAGGGAAACATGATTGATCATGATATGGTGCTAAAAATACTCAGTAATCCACAAATAATTGAAACATTGACATCTTTACACAGAAGAAATAATAATATTCAAATGGACTTGATGCCTAATTTGCAGGCAATTGACAGTAAGCATGATGCACCTAAAAATCCTTGCAATGTTGCCCAAAATCAGAGCCCATTGATAATTTCCAGACAGGAATCTGGTGGCATGAATAATATTGGATGCATTTACACTTGGCATATTACATTTTATTAAGTAGATGGCACTGGATATTATAATTATGATCATGGAGTATTTAATTACTTTTGGCTCTTTTGCTGGAAAAATTAATGCTATAGAACTCTCCATTTTTGTGTACATGATATTGCAAGTTTAGAAATGTTTCCATTTTAACCAGTGGGTCAAACTTAGAAAGGAAAAATCATGGCTACATTGGCAGGCTTGACATTATATGACTTGTAAAATTACATTTTTTTATTTGATTCGGCCATCAGTGAATGTGTTTAAAGTATTTGTAGACAAGAAATGTGTATTTGGTGAAAGTTAAGTGTTCTTGGACATGAATTGTGAATTTAGTCTAAGGGTTGATAAAATGCATGAGGCTTTGTCTTCTTATTATCATCTCTGCTAAAAATATAAATGTTGGATTTTCACATAGAGGTTTTTCCAACACTTTGTTTTGGAGGCCATCCATGTCTCTGAATCTAAAATGCCCATTGTCACAGAGAGTTCTTCTCGTACTTTCTTTTTGAATCCATCTATGTCGAAAAGGTATTTATCTTCAACTTGTCTTCATTGATAAATACACACGGGTGAAATAATTAATGTCTACAAATATAATAATCTTTTTCATGCCAGAAGATAACACAAGACTTTAAAGGGTTATCCACTGAAACTGTACAAGTCATCATCCTTTTCATACCTGAAGATATAAAACACTTTGAAGGGTTACCCATTGAAACTGTACAAGTCCTTTGCTTGCAGAAGGGTTCTGGCATTTTATTACAGGAAAAGGATTTTTATACTTGATCCATGTTTGTTCATAAATGTAAACCTGTGAAATCACTATGGTATACCGCTATAATGGTCACACATGGATGTCTGAAAAACATGCAAAAATTACAATATGTCTGTATTTTTTGAAAAGTTGAATCTATTTGGTAGAATGGAAGAGCAAAGGGAAATTTTGATGTTTATCAACTGACAAAAATGTTAGACTCCATGTGGGTATATGTATCTTAGAGATTCCTTTTACTATTCGAAATGCAATTTCAAAACAAAGAGATTATAATCTATATAGACATTCAGGGTGAAAAGGATGTTTCTGATATATAGGAGAAGACTTCCTTAGTAGAGGGAGATTCGAGGTATCCCAAATTTTTATGCAAGGCATTTAGAACCAAATAAGTATGTCCAGGATGGCATACCCTTGGGCATATCGTTCTCTGTGCAAATTATTTTTGAGTGTGAGTGTCACATTTGGTTCTGTTGGCTACAATTCATGTGTGAGAATGCAGAACTTTGGCCCAATTCGTTAGGAAAAGACAAAAGTATGAGCATTCTTTTAATGGAGATAAGTTTCCCTAGATATTTCAAATTGTTTAAGAGTGCGTTGTGTGTTCACATGTAAATTCGAAATGAATTATATCTACCAAAATCTAAAGAACATTGTAACTTCATTACAGATGCATAAATCTTATGTTATTTGCAATACAAGATTATTCTGCATCGCCGAAGGAATATCAAATTGGAGTTTTATTGAATTGGTATGATTCCAGTAGGATCTATTGGCTACCAGTTCTAGTGTTTGTGGCCATGGCCTCATTGAAAATATTGTTGGCTTGGGGATTACGACCCAGATATTCCCAGGGGCTTGTACCATAAGTTTTGTTAAATGTTTAGCAGCCCTCCAAGACAGATTCGTGCAAATGTTGATAAGCTTCCAAGTAGACCTTGTCTACTATCAGGAGCAGGAAAGGCCCACAAGGTTGCCGATTTTCACCCTGCACCAACAGCTTCGGAATGCCCGTCAAGCAGTACTTTATTTTCATGGTATCTGCATGGTCTAACTGATCAGCTTCTTCTTGTTCAGTAAAAACGCCATAGGAGGCAAGGAGCCTCAGAATTATGAAAAGGTATCCGACATCCACGTGCGAATGTGAATTACTAGTCGATGAGGAATTAGCAGCAACAATGTGAAAAACAATATGCTCAACCGAAAGGGCACCTCCGTTGCCTTGTGTGGCGATAATGTCAGGAATGTTGAGCAACACTGCTGCTCTCAAAGCCAGGGGCTTGATGGAAGACCATATCATCTCATAAAGATGGATATTAAAGATAAAAATTAAAAATTAAACGTTATTTTTTTATTTTTATATGCATCAAGTAAATATTTTTTTAATAAAAATAATAAATTGAATTTTTTATTGATATATTCTTAATATTTTACTTATCTGTAAATTTGTCTATTAAAAAAGTTATAATTGGATGCATATTTTAATTTTAATTTTAATAATTATGTTATATATATTGAATTTTATAATAAATTTTGTGAAAATATGAGTTTATGTAATTTTGGAAATTTTGTGTGAATAGAAATTTTTTTAAGGATTAATTATAAGTTTACTGTTTGAATCTATAATGTATAATCACATTTTTTTCAAGTTTTAAGTTGTTTTTTTATATTGAATTGTAAAATAAAGAATATTAATTTAGATAAAGAAGCTTTAGAATTTTTTTATGAAGTGGAATTTCTTTAAGAATTTAATGCATGTTTAATGTTTGAATTTAAGATTTCATTTTCTTTAGGTTTTAAGTTGTTTTTATTTATATTGAATTATAAAATAAAACTTTTGAGAATATGAATTTATATAAAAAAAAAACATTGGAAAATTTATATGAAGATTGGTGAATGTTTTAGGCACACTATGTATAAATGGAAACGCCTTTAGAGGTTACTCACAAAGAAATTTGGTTTGGAACAATTACCACATGAGGGAGAGTGAAGGGTTCAGTTTAGGCGATGAAAGACAAAGGTACCATACTGAGGTGATGAAAGACAAAGGCACCATATGATGGTGGAGGGTTCAGTCTGGCTTCTATGCTTGGAGATTGGTGAATGTTTTAGGCACACTGTGTATAAATGGAAATGCCTTTAGATATTACTCACAAAGAAATTTTGTCTGGAGCAATTACCATATGAGGGTGATTACCATATGAGGGGGAAGGATTTAGTTTGGTTGAGGCAATGAAACAAAGGTACCATATGATGGTCAAGGGTTCAGTCTAACTGAGACTATGAAAGACAAATGGAAGAGAAAGGAGTTCTGATCTGGGATGCAATTATCAACGGAAATAAACTCTTCGAATTGTCAATGAAAATAAACTCTTAGATTGAGCACTTGGGAAGGAAGTTGCACATGGCTCTTTTTTGAGTAGATTGTTTGATTGTATTACATTTAACATTAACATTTTTTTCACTCAAATTGGGCTATAGTTAGATCATGTAACATATCACATCTTTTTTCATTTATGCTCTTCTTCCATATGCACGACTTATGGCGTTTTCTTTGCAACATCTGATGCAAATGCTAGTTACATATCATCTCTTCAACTCCATATTAAGTAGCTAAGAAATTATATATCTACTTCATACTAAAAAGTAAATTAATTTTTTTGTACTAAAGTTGATGTAAAATTAAGGTGCAAATTGAATTATTTTATTTATGGCCAACATTGATTTTTTTTTTTGTTATTACTATATTTTTCAATTTGTTAATGTAAGTATTATTTTATTATTATTAAATTAACTTTACGTGACAACATCTCCCTCATATTTTTGGTGGGCATTGATTTTTTTTGGTTATTATTATTTTTTTTAATTTTCTAATTGAAATATTATTTTTATTATTTTTAAATGTATTTTTGAATAACTACTTTTCTATTATATCGTGCATCAATCCCTTGTCTCTTAAGTGTTATGGCAAGATAAGACTAGCTTGTCATACATAGCTTGTTAGGATGGCAATTATTATTATTATTATTACTAATTATAAAAAAATGAATGCATGCACTAAACTTATATACATTTTAAAAACATGTCAAAATAAAAATAGGTTAAAGCAACAATAAGCAAGAAGAGTTTAATGCCATAAATTATAATTTAATGGAAACCTTATTTCACATATGTGGAAATGATATTTTTTTAAATTAAATTGAAAAGTAAAAAAAAAATAGCTACTTTTGACATAAATCTCAACCCTATATCCCCAACTATTAATAAAATATTCCAAATGTATTTTGTGGAGATTAATTCCTACTATCCATCTAATAATTATTAATTAAAATTTTAAAAACCTTATGTCAAAATAAACACAACTATTCGACTCAAGAAACATATCAAATTGTCTTTCCAACTTTAAATTAGTTTCTTTGATTTTTCAAATATATATTAGTGTCTTAAACTCGAGTTATCTACTACCAATCATCTGGGTAAGGAACATGTCAGTGTCTTTCTGTTATAATTACGCTGATAGGAATTTATCTGCTGGGTTGGGGTGGCAGACACCATTCACCCCAACCAATCGCAGGGTTGCATTTTCGTTCGCCTTTGTCCAACTAACATTTGACATGCAGCTATTTCTTGTTGCTTTGGTATCTCAATCCTTATTCTTCTTCTTCTTCTTCTTTGGCAAGGGTTCCTGGTCATCTTCTTCTCTCGCTGGAAGGACGACCTACATCAAGTTCAGGTTCGAAGGCTCCACTAACCTCCACCATCTTCCATAGCAGGCGATGTTTCACAACCTCAGCTTCTCCCTCAAAGAGCTCCACCAATGTCAATTCGTTTAGTCCATGGTTTTTCCCTACATAGGACTTGAACCACCTCCAACCAAGAAAATTTGAACAACGCCTTTGTAATTCAAAATCCTTTTGTCAATAGAGGCTTGGAGGTGGGCGAAATCGACCAAAACTAGAAATTTATTGGCTCCCCAACCTTCTAAGAGATGAAATGGTTCATCTTCCTCGTGACTTTGTTTGTCTTTGTTGCATGCAACTAACAAACTAGAGAACTCAAACAAAAAAGTTAACAAAATCAATGATGAATTATATAGAGAGGAAAACTACCAAACCCGCCATCCAAGAAATGACCAAAAAGGTTTCCCCTCTTCCGTCTACCTCTATTTTTATTTTTACTCTTTTCTATTTAAGATATGTCGGGTTCGAATCCATGTATTTGTTTTGGCAGGATTGTGAAATAGATGGACTAAACAAGCAACTGGAAGAAGATTGAAAGACGATGGAACCGTTTCTTCTCTAACTTCAACAAGAACGAGCCAAACGATTGGAATGGAGTGTGAGAATGCATGGTTGAATGACCAGGTTTTCATGCTTATGAACATGCTCAATGATGATGATGGGGTTGATGATATCAAGGGCTTGCATGTGATGAGCCTCGGTATTGCAACAAGAATGTTGCAACTCCCAAGGCTACCGACTTTAATTATCAACCCGGGGTTCGTACAAACTTAAGAGGTGTCGGCACTATATGTGTGGCATACAATGTGTCCTTCCTTTGCTGTCATGATGTAATGGAGTGCATGTACTGAAGTCAAATCCTAAACTAATTGCAGAAAATGAAATGTTTGAAATGGAACCTTAACCTATTGCAAGAAAGAAAGTACAAGGAAAGAAATTGAAATCAAATGCTAAAACACACCATTTTCTAACTAACTTCCAAGAAAATATGCTTTGCAATAATGCTAAATTATCATGAATGAAATGTTACTATCTAAGCATGGAAGTAAGAAGCATCAAGCATCACTAATGTGCAAGTAAAGGGACTGAAATAAATCTATTTTTGTCTTTTTGTCTTTTCATACAAAATCAAGTATGCAAACTAATTTCCTTTGGTGATGTGGCAACTGAATTTAAGGATGTTGAAGGTTGGATGGAAGGGTTAGGAGATAGTTGGATGGTGTGGGAGACCCTTGGGAGGCTTTTGGTGACTTATTAGAGGTTTTCCATCAATTCGGCCTCAAAACAAGTCGTTTCAGGAAAACCTACAAGATGTACTAGAAACCTACAAGATGATCTAGTAGGAATTACAGGAAATCTACAAGATACAGCCGAGAGCAAAATGTGAGGTGTTGGAGGTGATCGGAGGCTTAGGAAAGGTGTGTGATGGGTGGAATGGAGTGGGAAAATTCATAGGATCACTCAGAACTCAAAAGCAAAGTCGGGAGATGGATGGATTCGCTCAAAAAGCTTGGAGAAGTTTCCTTGTGAAATGATGAAATTGGTGAGGGTTTAATGACCAAGAAAATCAAATCCAAATTGGATGGGACAAATATTGTTATTAACTAGGATGTCTTAGGTCCCTATTCCAAGTGGAATCACTCAAAAAGACCTTTGTTAACCCATTCTAAAAAAAACAAAAAGAACATTACTAGTAAAAAATCTAGAAATTCGAAAACTAGTGAGCTAGTAAATCTAACAAATGCCTGACCAAATCAAGTGCAAATGCAATGGAATAATTTTTGTTATGAACTAGAATGTTTTTTTGATCTAATTCAAGTGGAATCAAGTCGATTGAAGCTCGTTAGCATGCTCTAAAAAATAGCAGAAATTTATTGTTCTTTGCTAAAAGGAAGGTCCAACAATCTAGATTTGGGAATAAGAAGATTAATCCACGCATATCAATGATTACTATGAACTTCCAAAGCTTTTACAATGATGAAACAAGACTTGTGATCCTGCAAAAGAACTTTCATTAACCAGTTAACTCAGTCCTAAAACAAGAAATCATTAATACTAAATGCAGAAGTAGAAAGAAATGAAAACTAGAGATGCATGTGAATAAGCAATGAAAAGAATGAAATAGAATGATACAAAAGGGCTATAAAGTTCTTGGGATGGCCAAGCCCAAGGAAACTCAGAGACCTATGGAGGAGAACAAGATTTAGAAGCTGAACATGACACCAATCTTCATTATTTTCATCAATAGAATTACATCCCTGCAAGAAAATACAATGGAGCTGCAAGAATACAAGCTCTCTCCACAATAAAAATTAATGAAAATCTATCCCTAGAGGAAAATTCGACTTGGTACTTATAAAAAATGATTAGGAATCATTCCCCATGAATGGAGGAAGCTTTCCCCACCAAAATCCCTTGATTAGTGGATCTAGTCCCCAATACTAGGAATTTGCATTAAATGGCAGGGAACACATTCCTAGATTTTTTCAATCATTCCCTAGAGGAAAATTCGACTTGGTACTTATACAAAATGATTAAGAATCATTCTGCATGGATGGAGAAAGATTTCCCCACGGAAATCCCTTGATTAGTGAATCTACTCCCTTGATTGGTGGATCTTCTCCCTTGATTGGTGGAACACATTCCTAGATTTTCTCAATCATTGGAGTTCCACAATTTGTGGCATAATTCCATAATATCTTGTTGACTTATCATTTATTATTGATCCTCCAATAGTAGGGAACAAGTCCCTAAATTATCTCCTCCTCTAACTCTTCATAATCTACCCAATATTCTCATAATATTCCACAAAAAATAAATAATATTAGGCACAAATATTCAATTATTCATAAATCTTCCTAATGAATATATTAAAGTTAAAAATAAATTATCTAATGCAAAAATAGAGGTTTAATGTGCTGAAGGATGGTCATGGGCCTTAATTTATGTTTTAAATTAGAGGCATGGGCCTTAATTTATGTCTAATTTAGAGGCCCATCATACCCCCCTACTGAAAGTGTTGCTCATCATCTGAGCAACTTAGTGACCTCATTGTGCCTCATCCATGGCCCTAGTGGCCTCTCTCTTGTGCATTAAGACTCTTGGTTGTAAGCATTGCAAGGACAAGGCAAAAAAAATATTTGTGCAAAGAAAAATCCTTGTTTCTTGAGACTATTAGTTTGCCTTCTTCCCCTTATTCAAGATGGTTATTGATTGTTTCTTTCAGTTTGGGAAGGTCTTCCACACCCTTATCAACATTCTGCTACCTTGTTCCACCATTTATTTTCCTTAGGACTGCCTCCTGTAGGATTTCTGGGTCACTGTAATTCATACATGATCATCCTGTAGAAAACACAGTCCCTTTGTAAACTGAAGTAAAGGAGTGGAAAAAAATGACATAAATGGTGGATGAATGAATGGTAATGAGTGGTAAAATAAAAATGTGAGTGACAGGGGTCTCTTTGTGATCCTCCTTTTCTCTTTGACCGTCCTTCTTGCTGGCCTGCAAATGGAAATTTCATGAAAATGGAGAGGATGATCTCTTTGTTTTTTTTTTCGAGAATGAAATAGGATGGATGAATGATGAATAGATAGTGAATATGAAGTGGATGGAGGTCTTGGAGTGTTGTGGTGACCTTGGCCTTTGCAAAAATTTCTTCTTTTAACTGTTGTCCTCATTCCTTGAAATGATCACCCTTCATAATTTGACTTTCCAACATTGCATGAGTGAAGGAGTGAGTTGCAATTAACTAGCTGAAGGCAGATGAGACTACCAACCAATCCTTAGCTTATAAAACCTCATCTCTCATGCATTGACAACAAATTTCTGACTATAATATGCTCAAGAGAATAGGTCAAGAATATTGCATACTTGTACCTACCTGATGGTTGTTGGAGAGACATGCATGCTGTTGCTGAGTTGATATTGATGTGCAGGTGTTGGATGGTCATGCTGATGATCCTGATGCTGTTGTTAAGCTCTTGAGGAGCTTCTTTGACCTCTGGATCTCCTTTAAAACTGCTCACTGCCAATCTTGTAGGTGATGTTTTGTATCCTGTAGGTTTATAGGACAATGACTTGTTTTGTCCATATCTCCCAAACGGTAGACTGGATTAAGCTGAAACTTTTTGAGCATGTTGCCATCATCATTATGCACCTCCCCATAGACAAATTTTGGTCAATGGATGCACGGATCTCGAAAAAAGCAAAAAATGGTTGAAGGTGATGGAGGTATATTTCTTGGAAAATGTGCACTGGAATTTGTTGAAATTTCTTGGGCATGTTACCATCATCTATATGAATCTCCCCATGAAATAGTTTTTTAAATGGATGCACGAATATTGAGAAAATGCAAAAATGGCTGAAGATGACGGAGGCTAATTTCTTGGAAATCGTGCACTAGAATTTGTTGAAACTACTTGAGCATGTTACCATCATCCATATGCATCTCCCCCTGAAACATCTTAGCAAATGGATGCATGGTTTTCAAGTTATGGCAAAAACAAATTTCTGCTCTATGTATTTTTGTATCTTGTAGTAAAACAGAGCATCCTGTAGTTTTTTAGGACAGCAAGCAAACTGAATGGTAGAAGCTTGAGAATGATGGGTGGATGGTGAAAATAGATGAGGGTGATGGATTGGCATGGCCTTGGCCTTGTTGGAGCATTTGAGCAAAGGAGGAGAAAGTCAAAATTTGACTTCTTTTCACTAGGCTTGACCAATTTTCCTTTTGGTACCAACTTGTTCTTGTTGCTTGCAGATGTTGGAGAGTACATGCATTTATCAAAGAGATGCATGGAGCAAGGATTTCTTTTAATTTTTTTCTCTTTTTTCTTCTAGGCCTACTAGCCGCCTCAATGAGGTTTTCAACTAGTAGGTCTGCCTAGGTGCCTCAAAGGAGGTTTTCAATCAATGAGCCAATCCGAGGCGCCTCAAAAGAGGTTTTCACCTGAGTTTTTTTTTTTTTTTTCTCTTATTTTTCATTTTTTTTCTACCCTACCCTACTTGAAAAACAAAATCACTTTCAAGTATAAGAATACTTCCAATGGAGCCATGTGCACATCAAGATGACAGAAAAATTGATGTGTAGGCTTGAGATGTATGCTTTGACATTTACCTGAATTTGAGAGATCAAATGATTTGACTTTGATGATATCAAGCACAATTGAAGAAGAGGGTATTGCTGCAACTTAATGACTGTCTGGAACCATATTTCAATATAGTTGTGATGCCCCTGGTCCACTTGTTGATTTGGATCATTCTTCATGTCTTCTTCTACCATGACCTTCAAATATTCCTCTTTTTGCTGATTGTTCTCTTGAATACATGGAGGATTTGATGGTAGCCATGAGGGAGTTCTCTCGATCTCTGATTTTGATGTCTGCTCTTCATCAATCATAGCCCATGGTTCTGTGGTCTTCTTATTTGAATCTTCTTCTTTTGGATGTGGTCCTTCAATGATATCAAGATGATCTCTTTTTTGCAATACTCTTCCTGAGCTATGGTGAATACCATTGATCTCAAGAGGAGATGTTTGGAAGTGTTGTACCTCAGCATTGTAAGTGGGTTGAGCTACTTCAATGTGTGGGTTTGGGAATGGTGGTATAGGTAGTTGAGTGGGAGTGTATATTTGAGATGGATGTGGATGGGGTTGTGGTTGTGGTGGAGGTGAATGGTAAGGATAACATGGAGTTTGGTATGGAGGATATTGAGGAATATATTGAGGATATTGTGGATGGCTCCCATAAGTTCCTTGCCAACCTTGTTGCCAAGATTGGTTTTGGGGTTGAGATGGCCAATGTTGCCAAGGAAAAGGTGTGTTCCAATTACTTTGAGGTGGATGTGCATAAACTTGAAATTGTGAATTAGGTTCTTACATCATATCAGGTTGCTGCCATGGTCCTCTTGGAGCTACATAACATTGCTTCATTGGCAATTGACTTGCTCCATTGTCCTCTTGGTGAACTTCCTTCAAACTTGGTAATGAGGAGCAACATTTAACATCATGTGATTTTGGATGGACAACACAAACATCTTATTTTTGCTCATTTTGTATTCTTAACATTTCTACTTGTTTGGTTAGATTGCTAAGAATTTTTGTTTTAAAGTCATCAAACAAATTTCCAAGTTTAGCTTGACTTACCGATCTTGACACTGATTTACCTACTCTTGCTTTTCCTCTTGATACATGTTTGCATGTTTCACAAATTTCCTCAAATGATCATTGATATACATCACCTCTACTCATGAGATTAAGGAGATCAATCCACTCATCCATAATTGTTCTAAGTAAGAGGGGTTTTAGCGTGTCAGATCCTAAATGATGTAGTTTTTCCCTCTTAAGATTATACATGAACCTCTCTATTAGATCCTCTAGACTTTCATCTTCTCTTTGATTCATTCTAAAGATTTCTTCTTTAAGATCACGATCTTTATATTTTTCTAGAAATATATTTTGCATATCATTCCATGATCTTATTGAATTAGTCCCTAAACTCATGAACCATTTAAGAGCTCTATCCTTCAAAGTTCCCAGAAACAATCTCAGTTTTTGAGTTTTTAATAAGTAACCATAAGATCTACAAGCAATCTCAAATTCAAAGAGAAAGGTTTCTGGATCTTCTAATCTTAGACCATGAAATTTTGGAAGAAAAGAGGGAGGGATGTTCTTCATGTGCACACTACCATCAGTATCTTGAATGGGAAATTTGAGAGGATCTTCCTCATTGTCATCATCTCCATCCATTTCTTCTACATTCAGTCATCTTCTTCTTCTACCTACAAAAGTGAATGACGATATGGCTCTTACTACACCATCTGATCAAATGGGGGGGTGAGTTGGTGTCGGAAAATTTTGCTTTTGTTTTTATGATTGAATGAAAACTATAATGCAATGCAATTTTCTACTTTTGAAATCAAATATGCCTAATGATTTTTTTTTTGTTGTTGTTGCAAAAATTAAAAAGAAATGAATCAACTAGGGAAGAAAACAATGCATACTTTGACACCTCTTTGGCAATGGCGCCAAAAAGTGATGAGCCTCAGTATTGCAACAAGAATGTTGCAACTCCCAAGGCTACCGACTTTAATTATCAACCCGGGGTTCGTACAAACTTAAGAGGTGTCGGCATTATATGTGCAACATACAATGTGTCTTTCCTTTGCTGTCATGATGTAATGAAGTTCATGTACTGAAGTCAAACCCTAACTAATTGCAGAAAATGAAATGTTTGAAATGGAACCTTAACCTATTGCAAGAAAGAAAGTACAAGGAAAGAAATTGAAATCAAATGCTAAAACACACCATTTTCTAACTAACTACCAAGAAACTATGCTTTGAAATAATGCTAAATTATCATGAACCAAATGCTACTATCTAAGCATGGAAGTAAGAAGCATCAAACATCACTAATGTGCAAGTAAAGGGACTAAAATAAATCTATTTTTGTCTTTTTGTCTTTTCATGCAAAATCAAGTATGCAAACTAATTTCCTTTGGTGATGTGGCAAGTGAATTTAAGGATGTTGAAGGTTGGATGGAAGGGTTAGGAGATGGTTGGATGGTGTGGGAGACCCTTGGGAGGCTTTTGGTGACTTCCTAGAGGTTTTCCATCAATTCGGCCTCAAAACAAGTCGTTTTAGGAAAACCTACAAGATGTACTAGACACCTACAGGATCCTACAAGATGTACTAGAAACCTACAGGATCCTACAAGATGTACTAGAAACCTACATGATGATCGTGTAAGAATTACAGGAAACCTATAGGATACAACCGAGAGAAAAATGTGAGGTGTTGGAGGTGATGGGAGGCTTATGAAAGGTGTGTGATGGGTGGAATGGAGTGGGAAAATTCCTAGGATCACTCAGAACTCAAAACCAAAGTTGGGAGATGGATGGATTCGCTCAAAAAGCTTGGAGAAGTTTCCTTGTGAAATGATGAAATTGGTGAGGATTTAATGACGAAGAAAATCAAATCCAAATTGGATGGGACAAATTTTGTTATTAACTAGGATGTCCTAGGTCCCTATTCCAAGTGGAATCACTCAAAAAGACCTCTGTTAACCCATTCTAAAAAAATAAAAATAAAAATAAAACATTACTAGTCGAAAATCTAGAAATTCGATAACTAGTGAGCTAGTAAATCTAACAAATGCATAACCAAATCAAGTGAAAATGCAATGGAGTAATTTTTGTGATGAACTAGAATGTTTTTGTGATCTAATGCAAGTGGAATCAAGTTGATTGAAGTTCGTTAGCATGCTCTAAAAAATAGCAGAAATTTACTGTTTTTTGCTAAAAATGAGGTCCAACAATCTAGATTTGGGAATAAGAATATTAATCCAAGCTGCTCAATGATTACTATGAACTTACAAAGCTTTTCCAAGGATGAAAAAAGGCTTGTGATCCTGCAAAAGAACTTTCATTAACCATTTAACTCAGTCCTACAACAAGAAATCATTAATATTGTTAGGATATTCCGACACATAGGAAATAGTTAAGTATAACTTGGTCTAGTGTAGAGTTAGGTAAAGTGTGTTTCTTTACTATATACTTTTGTAACTTACAATCCGACGGTCACGATATGTTCTAGACATGAAGTGATCCGACAGTTCATTCTCTCCTCGGTATTATTGATACTTGATCCGTGGCTTAACACCCGATTGGTCCATGATCTCTATTTAAAGAGCATGGAGGGTCATTTGTGGGTTAACCGTTCATGAGAGAAGGTTATGTAAATTTTCATTATTTTATTAATAAATTTCCTGAAGTGGCTGCTTTGGCTCAGGCCGTGGACTGTTTCCCTCTTTGAGGGTTTTAACCACGTCAACAATACTGGTGTATTGATCTGTGATCTGTTTGTGAGCGGTGTCCTTTGGTGTTTTGTTTGAGGAACTTACCCTGTAAATTCCTACATGGTATCAGAGCTATTTGAGGGCCGCATCCATTGGTGATCCAAATCTGAAGCCGGTAGAACTGCATTCGACTGTCGTTTCTTAGATGTACTATTACTGAGTACTTTCGGGCAGAGAGGACTACTCTATTGTGTTAAGAGCATCTGTTCCAGTGAGGAACCCCTTTTGTTTGACACGAAAAGGTTTCTAGTAGCCCTAGCTACGTCATTTTTAAGATCTGGAGCTATACGGTGTTTATTTGCAGTTTTTAGTTATTTTCTCTTTGTTTATTTCAGTTTATTTAGCTCTTTTTTTTAATTACCGGATCTAGCTTTCTCAAGTAAGCACACACCCCAAAGCTTCAGTGACAAAAAAAAAAAAAAACCTTTTCCTCTTTTCCAAAAATTACTAACCTTGTAATTTAGCTCACTTGGTCCAAAGCTACTTTATGAGAGTAGAGGTCTTGAGTTCAAGTCTTTCTTTTTGTTGAGTTAATTAGATTAAGTTTGGAAAGGGGGCGAATTTTTTTTAAATATAACATTATCAGTCATTTTCGCACATTCCCGCACTTCGTCGGCATCTTCAACAACTTTTCTTCAAAAAGCCATAACTTCTTCATCTAGAAGCCGTTTTCAAAGCTGTTTTTTTTAATCAGCCTAATTTTTCAAGATCTTTCCATTGGAACACTTAGTTTCAGCATATATAGCTTCAATTTGTGTTAAAATGGAAATTCCATGCCAAGCCAACTACTTCTAATGGTGGTCCTACATTGTGGATTTACTTAGAAGTAAAGGTATTTACATAATAGCCTCAAGCCAAGAAACCAAACCAAAAGATGAAGATAAGGCAGCCAAATGAGAAAATAGGCAAGATCATGCACGTGGGTTGATAGGGATGCCTGTTTCTCCAGACCTTAGATTCCATATCGCAGAATTTGATACTCCTAATGAAGCAATGAAACAAATCACTGAAGTTTTTGGAATTAAAAATGAACTTATAGCCCATCAACTCGAAAATGAGTTGCTTACATTGGACCCCAATAATTTTTCTTCCATTGAAGATTTTTTGTCCAAGTTCAAGACCCTTAGACTTCTCTTGGAAAGTCTTAAGGTTAAGAAATAAGATGGTAACCTTATCTATTCCATTCTTACTAAGTTGGGACCAACCTACTCTGTGTTTGTTTCCACCTTCCATTCTACAAGAGAAGCCTTCATTTCTCAAGGACAAGACTACAAGTCCCCTTCCTTTGATGCCTTTTGTGATTCTTTAATAAGAGAACAAGAAAAACTCTTACATCTTGGTCTTCTTAATCTTGGAAACTCTTCTAAGAAAGCCTTAGCCGCTCAACAACAACCAAATTCAAAGAATCCTAAGAAGCTGTATCCTAAAAAGAATGGTCCTAAACCAAACAAGGGTCCTAAGCAATTTCAGTCTCAAAATGAAAAATCATTTCAACAAAATGATAAGGCAAATAAAAACAAAGGGAAGAAGACTGATAGACATTGCCACTTTTGTAATCGAGATGGCCACTTAGAATCCAAATGATTTAAGAAGATGGAAGCCTTGGAAGCAGCAATGAAGAAGCATAACATCCATTTGGAGCACTCTTCAACTTCAACTTCATCTTCAGGAATAACACTTTCTGCATGTGGTTGTCAAGCATCTTAGTCTGGCTATGCACTAAATGTATCTTCTTCTTCTCATTCTCATGAGTGGCTCATTGATTCTGGAGCTTCTTATCACATGGCCAAAAACAAAGCCATGTTTTCTTCTTTAAATGATTGTAACACCAAAAATATATATGTTGGTGATGATAGATCTCTTAGTGTTGTAGGGACTGGAACTGCTCATATAGACAATGGTCAATTTAATGATGTATTATGTGTTCCAACCTTATCCTGCAACCTTCTATCTGTATATCAGATAACTCATTTAGGTGAAGGTAAAATCGTTGAATTTTAACCTCACGATGTTGTAATTAAGGACCTAAGAGATCCTAGACAGATTTTAGCTACTGGCAGTGCTGATGATTCTACAAGGTTTTATAAGTTTAACAACTTTGCGTCATCAAATCTTCCCTAGTCGGTATTTGTTGCTCATAACGATGAAGTGAGAAAACTTTGGCATGAGTGATTTGGTCACTTAAACTATCGCTCCCTTCATAATCTATGTAAAGAAAATATGGTGACAGGTCTTCCAATGGTATCTTGCAGAGATGGTGTTTGTTCTGGATGTGTACTCGGAAAACATCATCGGGATAGTTTTGAAAAACATGTCTCTTGGCATGCCTCATCCCCTTTACAACTTGTGCATAGTGATTTATGTGGTCCACTTCCAGTTGTTTCATTCTATGGCTACAAGTATTTCTTAACTTTCATTGATGATTTCTCTAGATGCACTTGGGTATACTTCTTAAAACTCAAGAGTGAACTATTTAACATGTTCTTGGCATTTAAGGCCTTTGTTGAAAAACAATCTAGACATCAAATTCTTAAGATAAGATCTGATAATGGTGGAGAATATGTTAACAACAAATTCATCAACTTTTGCACTAAGAATGGAATTCAAATGCAACATACTGTTCCATATGCTCCACAACAAAATGGTGTAGCTAAAAGGAAGAATCACACCTTAAAGGAAATGGCTAATTATATGCTTCAATCTAAAGGACTTAGTCTTAGTCTTTGGGCAGAAGCAATTAACTGTGCAAATTACATAGTAAATCGCACTCCTACTAAGGTTTTAAAGAACATCACTCCAGAAGAAGCATGGAGCTCAATTAAACTAGATGTAAGTCACTTTCGTGTTTTTGGAAGTGAAGCATGGGTCCATATTCCAGATGAGAAACATAAAGCTTTAGAACCTAAGGGTGAAAAACATATTTTTGTTGGATATTCTGAAGATGTCAAAGGATATAGACTTATTCCATTTAAGTCAAAAAATGTTATCATTAGAAGAGATGTAAAGTTTGCTGAAAATATATCGGCCTATGAACCTAGTGCGGCGGATGTGCCACCTCTCTCTATCCCTTCTACTTCTGAAAATATTTCTTCTTCAGATGATGACAGTGAGGATGACAATCCTCCCCCACCTTCTCAGGATCCTCCTTCAGCTCCTCAGCTTCCAAAATGGGTCCGTGCTACTCGGGATGTAGCAGGTGCTCTTGCCAGTGATCCTACAGATTAGTGTCGCACACGTTCTCAGTTCAATAGAGCCTCTTCTTTACTGGCTCAAGCTTTAGCGAATTATGATCCTGACACCTTTGCAGAAGCTTCAAGCCATCCAGATTGGGATGCAGCTATGAATGAATAATATCGTTCATTATTGGCAAATGATACATATAATCTTGTTCCTCTTCCAAAGGGACAAAAACTTGTTAGATGCAGATGGGTTTACAGAACCAAGTATGGCCCAGATGGAAAAGTTGATAAACATAAAGATCTTCTTTTTGCTAAGGGTTTTTCACAAGTTGAAAGCATTGACTATATTGAAACCTTCTCCCCTGTTGCCAAAATGAACTCTATCCTCCTTGTTCTTTCCATTGCTGCCTCTTTCAAATGAGAAGTCCATCAGATGGATGTTAAATCTGCCTTCTTGCATGGAGACTTGCATGAAGAAATCTATATGGAACAACCTACTAGCTTTATACAAACATACTCCAGCCTTATATGTCAGCTTAAGAAATCCCTTTATGGTCTCAAGCAAACCCCTCGAGCTTGGTGTGCCAAAATGGATAGCTTTCTTTTAGAAACTAGCTTTTCTAGGTGTCATTATGACAATACTGTCTACACCAAGAAAGTGGGAAAGTCTCTTATCATTCTTGTTCTTTATGTTGATGATCTTATCCTTACTGGTAGTGATCCCAACCTTATAAACCATGTGAAGTCCAGCCTTAAAAAGAAGTTTGAAATGACAGACTTAGGACACTTGCATTATTTTCTTGGTCTTCAAGTCTTGCAATCCAAGGAAGGTATTTCCCTTTCCCAGTTCAAGTATTCCTATGATCTTCTACACCATTTTCACATGGAAGACTATAAGCCAGCCCCTTATCCCTTTTAGTCTGGAGCCAAACTTTCAGTCACTTGTACTTCCCCTGAAGTTGATGCTACCTTATATGGTCAACTTGTAGGAAAACTCTTATATCTGACCCATGCTCGTCCTGACCTTTCCTTTGTTGTTGGCCTTATTGCTCAGTTTATGCAAAACCCACATGAACGTCATTAGAAAGCAGCTAAAAGAATACTTCTTTATGTTCGAGGTACAATTCAGTTTGGGATTCATTACAGTGCAGAAGCATCTCCTCTATTGGTTGGTTTCATTGATTCTGATTGGGCTGGTGACCCTGATGATCGGAGGTCTACTGCAGGTTATGTGTTCACTCTTGGTTCATGATCTATTACATGGGCTTGCAAGAAACAAAGTTCCATTTCTCTTTATTCAATAGAAGCAGAATATCATGGTGCCGTAGAAGCTAGTAAGGAGGCCCTGTGGCTTCGTCAGATCCTGTTAGAGTTTGGCTTTCAGCAGCAGCATCCGACTACACTTTGGTGTGATAATCAAAGTTCCATTCAACTATGCAAAGATACAATCCAACATAAGCACAACAAACACATTGAACTACACATGCACTTCATCAGAAAGCTCATTCATGACCATGTTCTTGAAGTGCAATATTGTTCAACAGATGATCAAGTTGTAGACATCTTTACAAAGGCTCTCACAGAGGCGAAGTTTACTAAACTTCGTTTTATGGTTGGAGTTCAGGAAGTTGTCACTAAGGGGGGATAGGCTCTAGTGCCTCCTTCCTTCTACTATTGTGTCATATTTGTACATCCTTCAATCCTATCCCAAGTTGTTCTTAAGGGGGGACGTTAGGATATTCCGACAAGAAATAGTTAAGTATAACTTCGTCTAGTGTAGAGTTAGGTAAAGTGTGTTGTACTTTTGTAACTTACAATCCGACGGTCACGATATGTTCTAGACATGAAGTGATCCGATGGTTAATTCTCTCCTCAGTATTACCGACACTTGATCCGTGGCTTAGCACCCGATTGGTCCATGATCTCTATTTAAAGAGCATGGAGGGTCATTTGTGGGTTAACCATTCATGAGAGAAGCTTATGTAAATTTTCATTCTTTTATTAATAAATTTCCTGAAGTGGTTGCGTTGGCTCAGGCTGTGGATTCTTTCCTTCTTTGAGGGTTTTAACCACATCAACAGTACTGGTGTATTGATCTGTGATCTGTTTGTGAGCGGTGTCCTTTGGTGTTTTGTCTGAGGAACTTACCCTGTAAATTCCTACAAATATTAAATGCAGAAGTAGAAAGAAATGAAAACTAGAGATGCATGTGAATAAGTAATGCAAAGAAGGAAATAGAATGATACAAAAGGGCTTTGAAGTTCCTGGGATGGCCAAGCCCAAGGAAAATCAAAGACCTATGGAGGAGAACAAGATTTAGAAGTTGAACATGACACCAATCTTCATTATTTTCATCAATAGAATTACATCCCTGCAAGAAAATACAATGGAGTTGCAAGAATACAAGCTCTCTCCACAATAACACTAATGAAAATCTATCCCTAGAGGCAAATTTGATTTGGTACTTATACAAAATGATTATGAATCATTCTCCATAAATAGAGGAAGCTTTCCCCACTAAAATCCCTTGATTAGTGGATCTAGTCCCCAATAATAGGAATTTGCATTAAATGGCAGGGAACACATTCCTAGATTTTCTCAATCATTCCCTAGAGGCAAATTTGACTTGGTACTTATACAAAATGATTAAGAATCATTCCCCATGGATGGAGAAAGATTTCCCCACTGAAATGCCTTGATTAGTGGATCTGCTCCCTTGATTGGTGGATCTTCTCCCTTGATTAGTGGAACACATTCCTAGATTTTCTCAATCATTGGAGTTACACAATTTGTGCCATAATTCCATAATATCTTGTTGAATTATTATTTATTATTGATCCTCCAGTAGTAGGGAACAAGTCCCTAAATTATCTCCTCCTCCAACTCTTCATAATCTGCCCAATATTCTCATAATATTCCACAAAAAATAAATAATATTAGGCACAAATATTCAATTATTCATAAACCTTCCTAATGAATATATTAAAGTTAAAAATAAATTATCTAATGCAAAAATAGAGGTTTAATGTGTTTAAGGATGGTCATAGGCCTTAATTTATGTTTTAAATTAGAGGCATGAGCCTTAATTTATGTCTAATTTAGAGGCCCATCAACGTGTATATCTCATATTCAGGGGTTTGCAGGGTTTGAAGATTAGACGGTAATTGGGATATCTTTGAGGATGGTAGGAGAACGACAATATGGTGTTATCAAAGCCCATATCAATGGCAATACCCACTGAGGTTGATCTTCCCAGGACTTAACAATTGGAAGAGGTATGACTAAAATCAAATGCCCTTGATTAATTTTTTTAGGGTTATTTTAAATTATATTTAATTTTTTAATTCCCTTCTTTTCCATAAAATTGCATGTGTTTGGGTGTTATATTATATGAGGTAATTGTGTGTAGTTTTTGGTGAGCGATGGGCTTTATGAGAGTCCAAAGGATGGTTCCTTAAGGAAGGAAGTTTTGGCCCAAATTGATCAGGTCAGGGGAATTTATATATTTTTCCGTAAAACTGGTGTAGGGAATATGAAGTGGTCTTAAGAATTTAGGAAATTGTTGCTATGTTATGGTTAATTTTCTTAGCACGGGGTAAGTATGATTGTTTCATTATTTTCCAGCTTGCAAAAGCAAGGGTCAAGAGGATAACTCATGAAAGAGGGTATGGTGAATAATGGTTGGAAGAAGCAAAAATTATGAAAATTTATACATTTGGGTCTTATCGTATGTCGGTAAATTACTATACTTGTCATGATTCTCGTTACAATGCTTTGTTTTGATCTCATCTTCTATCTATTTTCAGAAAATATTATGGTTTTTAGGGTTTGTATAATTTATAGTCTCACCCTTTAGTGTTATTGTCAATAACTGTCAACTGTTGAGGTTGATGCTCTCAACTATAGATCCAGATTGACGTGGTACTTATTTATGTTGCGAGTTAACCCCAATTTATAACTATGGTCATTCAATAAGTCAATGGCACTGGATGAAATTTTGTTAAATGTAAGTGTCATTTAAGTCTCAAAAGATGTCCACTACATGAGGCACACAGTCTTCTTAGTTTTGTGTAATGTTGTTCAAAATTACTATTGTTATAAATACTTAAACCTTACTCCTTTAAAGTTCTATGTTTTTATTGGTTTAATAATTGATTGCTAGCAAAATCTCGATGTCAGTAGGTACATGGTCCAGGAGCAGATCTAGACACGCTGTGTGTAGGGCCTTGCTATGTGAAGTTAGGGAGGTGAGTATTGAATGTTTTTTTAGTCAATTTGCTTTTCATGATGGTGGATTGATTTGACAATATATTGTGTCAATTTTCATAATACTATCTGTGGGTGAATTTTTTGGACATAATTTGCTTGGTCGTCCACATGGATACAAAGTACGCAGCTGGCTTATTCTAGATGAATACTACTAATCTAAATAATCAATTTACATTACTCTTCCATAGGAGGATTTTTTTGGCATTTTTCACGATATATCGACTGAAATATTGGAAGTCTCTAAACTCCATCCTAGCCCTGATGCACAGTACCTGTCATGGAGTTTAAGTTAAGAGGGATATCTATTTTTTTTGGCGAGTTAGCTTAAAACCTATGTTTTATTGAATGCTTAAGCCAGACAATACAATAAAGATTATAAAATTCCTCATATATATCGGATTTTGATTCTAGAATTTGCACTTGAAAAATGGAAGAAAGCTTTGATTTCACTTCATAAAAACTCTTAATGTTACAATCTCATATGATACTTGTAGTAATAATGAAGCCATAGATCTACATTAGGGGGGATTTATTCACAAAATGCATACATGCACGGGATAACACAAATATTTGTGTCAAAAAAATCCATTAAATGCCTTACCTTTGTTTCTTGCCCTTTCTTTTTTTCTTGCTATTTTTGGTGTGATTCCTAGTCATCATGCCACATTTTCTGATACACCATTACTAGTGTCAAACATCCCATATGCGATTGCATTTTGAAACCAATTAAGAAACTCTTCTTTTGTCATATTTTCATCTAGGTTTGTAGGTACATCAGCATTTGTGCCAGCTTTGTGAGTTGAAGTTCCACCTCGAGAATAATATTTTCCAATATGGGTAGTATTGACATTATAAATAGGCTTGTGTGTGTTTGGAGGACACTTCATACTCTAGTAAATAGCCCACTCAGTTGCATCATATTCTTTGCTTTCTACATAGGCATATGCTTGTGGTGTGTCCACCCTTCTAAGCATCCTAAACAAAAATGCATGGTATGTTTGTTCAACCCATCCATATCCACCTTTTGCTTGATGGTAATATTGGGAATCCTGGCACCACCTAACTTGTTCTTTTGTCCTATCAATATGTATCCAAATATGTGAACCATTGCATTTTTTGCAAGCTATTCTTCTTGAATTTGCTTGAAGACCACCCCTCTCATCCTCATCATTAGCACAACCATGTCTAAAAGGGTTGTTCCTACTGATGAGCCTCAGTATTGCAACAAGAATGTTGCAACTCCAAAGACTACCAACTTTAATTATCAATCTGGGGTTCGTACAAACTTAAGAGATATCAGCACTATATGTGCAACATACAATGTGTCATTTTTCGCTGTCATGATGTAATGAAATGAAATCCTAAACTAATTGAATAAATGGAAATTTTACTTTGAAAAAAAAATTAATCCTAGGCAATAACAACAAATAATAATTGAAATCCTAAGAGCATGAATTCAAAGAAATAGGCCTAATCTACGTTGTAAAAAGGCATGTTCTAATTGATGTTTATTCTTCCTCGACCATTGATTTAGAGCCTAGGTGTCATGATTCAAGCCAAATAGACAAAAACCAAACTTTTCGAGCAAATCTGGGCAAGTATATACGTGCTAGAAGAGTGCTACAGGAAGTTAGAGGTGCTGCTACAAGAAGTTACAAACTGCTACACGAAGTTACAAATTGCTACAGGAAGTTACATGATATGGTACAGGAAGATATAATTCACCGAATGACCAAGCAAATCATATCCAAATTGGATGGGACATATTTTTTTTTTGAATAGGATGTCTTAGGTCTCCATTCCAAGTGGAATCACTAAAAAATACCACTGTTAACACATGCTAAAAAATAACAGAAAATTACTACTCTAAAATCTAGAAATTCGAGAACTAGTGAGATAGTTAATCTATCAAATGCCTAATATAATCAAGTGAAAATGAAAGGGGGTGAATTTTTTTATTAAATTTAATGTTATTATGATCTAATTCAAGTGGAACCAACTCAATTGAAGCTCATTAACATGTTCTAAAAAATAACAGAAAATTACTACTATTTACCACAAGGGACTTCCAAAAATTTAGATTTGGGACTAAGCAAACTAATCCATGTAGTTCAATGGTTACTATGACCTTAAAAAGTTGTTCCAAGGATGAAATCATGCTTCTAATCCTGCAAACAAACTTACTTCAAGCATTTAACCCAATCCTACTACAAGAAATCATCAATACTAAATGCAAAAATAGGAAAAAAAACAAGAACACGAGATGCATGTGAATAAGAAGTGAAAAGAAGAAAAGTAAATTATACAAAAGGGATCTGAAGCTCCTGGGATGGACAAGTCCAAGGATACTCAGAGTCCTATGAAGGAGACCAAGCTTTAGAAGCTAAAAATGGTACCAAACTTCATTATTTCCATCAATGCAATTACATCCCTGCAAGAAATGAAAGTGGAGCTGCAAAAATACAAGTTTTCTCCACAAGAGGACTAAGAAAAACCAACCCCTAGAGGAAAATTTGAATTGGTACTTATACAAGATGATGAGGAAGCATTCTCCTTGAAAGGAGGAAGCTTTCCCCTTAAAAATCCCTCAAATAGTGGATCTGGTTCCCAACACTAAGAATCTGCATTAAATGTCAGGGAACACATTCCTAGATTTTCTCAATCATTGGAGCTCCAGAATTTGTGCAATAATTTCAAAATATCTTGTTTATTTATTATCTAATATTTATCCTCCTGTAGTAGGGAGAAAGTCCCTATATTATCTCCTCCTCCAAATCTTCATAATATGTCCAATATTCTCACAATATTCTACAAAAATAAATAATATTAGGCACAAATATGAAATCATCTCTAAACCTTCCTAATGAACATATTAAAGCTAAAAAAAATTATTAAGTGTAGAAGGAGAGGTTTAATATAGCCTTCATGTGCCTAAGAAAGGTTAGATGGGCCTTAATTTGTGTCTAATTTGGAGGCCCATCATACCCCCCTACTAAAATTGTTGCTCATCCTCTGAGCAACCTATCCATCCTCCTTGCCCTGTTGTTCTTCATGTATGCTGACATGTTTCATGCTTTGTTTGTTGGTCTATTTGATGCTCTTTTTGCTGCTCTTCTTGCTACTGCATTTTTTCTATCTCAGTTTCCCAAGGAAGCCCTAATGTAGGTTGAGGCTGCTTCTTTCCCTTAGGTGATTCTTCAACTGTAATGAGTTCTATTTTTTAGGGAAACACCTTGCTTTTGGTTCATTGTCTTGGCCAATTGGATCATGTAAATTGACTACAAACTCAAGTGTAATCCCATCATCATATCCTCTTACCTTTTATTTGCACCCTTGCCATTTCCTTTGAATATTTCCTTGCTCCCCAAGGCTTTAGTGGTTATTTTGGGTGAAATTTACCTTCCTGTAGCACTCTGTTAGTTTCCTATAACAGTTTCTCGACCTTCCTGTAGTGCTACATGATCTTCCTGTAGCAATTACAGTCTTCCTGTAGCAATCCAGAGAGAGGCCAAAATTTGATTTTTGAGCTACTGGGATGATGGAGAGTGGTGAGTACATGAGCTGCACACAACCTGAATCCTGTAGAAACTAATATTTGCATGCCAAGAGGTGGTGGGTCCACCTTTTTTATTTTATTTTTATTTTTCATTGATTTTTTCATTATTTTTTTTCTTTTCCTTTTTTTCAAATTTTTTTCTCTTTTTTTTTTTCATTACATGCAAAATAAACTCGAAGTTCTTTGAGCTAACTGAGTTGGCCCTCATTTATCCTTTTGCACTCCTTGTCCTCCATCACTACTAAATGATTACAACCCACTTTCTCAAGTCCTCTTCACTTTTATCTTGTTCCTCTCCCACAAATGTGGGTGTGTTGGCGGAAAGTTGAAGTTATTTGCTAGATAAGGTTGGGGTTGCTTTGCTACTCATTTTGAATATAAAAAAATCTTTTCCATCATACACTTGCAACGTTTTTCAAGCTAAAATAAGTTCATAGGAAAGTTTTAGAGGATTGCATACCTGAGCCTTAACCTTGATGTGTTTTTCAGGTGATATTGAGGCTAATGATATGAATGTTGAAGCTGCCTTTGGTGGCTCTACAGCTGCTAGTGATGATCCTTTGGTGGTTGCATGCTTCTTGAACAAAGGTAATGGTTGATCTGTTGGCTTCTTGAGGTGTCATATTCTTATGCTTTTTTCTCCATGCATTGGCTTTGCTCTGAAATTTTTCTTTGGAAATGTGCTTAGCTGATTGAAGTTGTCACTATAGGTCTTCTTGATGGTGGATCAAGCTGTTGTTGTTTAAGATGATTAGTGACCCTGTAGTAGCCCTGCTGAAGTTTTGTGGCTTCCCAAGGTCGAGGAGATGATCCCTCAATGCTTCATGTTGGTCAATTCTTCATTCTGGTGCTTCCAAGTGGTTTTGATTGTGGTTCTAGAGGGCTTGTGCAGACTGCTACAAGACTGTGTGTCTTCCTATAGCAGTCAAATAAACCCTCCTAGGATCATTATTTCCTTCAGGTGATACCTTTAAAAATACTAATAATTCATGAGTAATCTTTTGACAAGGATCAAAGGCCTTTTTTGTGGTGGAAGGGATGGAAGAATGGGTGAAAATGAAGATTTTTCATGGACAGGGATGAAAATGAGAGTGGAGAAGAGGTCAAGTGGTGTGGAAAATGAATGATGAGGCTATGGTGGACCTATCTCAACCTTCCCTAAAGAAAACATGACCTTTTGACCCCTTTCTCCAATCAGATTTCCTCCTGTAGCTTCTTCTCGGCCATCCTGTAACAATTCAGAACTTCCTATAGCATTTTAGGACAACCTCCTGTAGCAAAATTATTTTATGCATATCTCTCAAATGGTAGACTAGATTGACCTAAAATTTGGTGAGCATGTTGCCATCATCCCTATGCATCTACCCATTAAAAATCTTGGCCAATGGATGCACTAATTTAGAGAAAAAATAAAAACGGTTGTAGGTGATGGAAGTCAATTTCTCGAAAAGTATCCACTAGAATTTGCTGAAATTGCTTGAGCATGTTATCATCATCCATATGCATCTCCCCATGAAACAACTTGTAAAATGGATGCACGTATATCGAGAAAAATAAAAAATGGTTGTAGGTGATGGAGGTCGATTTCTTGAAAAGTGTGCACCGAAATTTGTCGAAATTGCTTGTGCATGTTACCATCATCCATATACATCTCCCCCTTAAATAGATCGGAAAATGGATGCTCGGTGTTCAAGATATGATAAAAATAATTTTCTGTTCTGTGTATTTTAGCTTCTTGTAGCAAAACAAAACCTCTTGTAGCATTTTAGGACAATGAGGAAAATGAATGGGAAAAGATTGGGAATGATGGGTGGATGGTGGAAATAGATGAGGTTGATGGATTGGCATGGCCTTGGTCCTTTTGGAGCATCTGAACAAAGGAGGAGAAAGTCCAAGTTTGACTTCATTTGACTAGGATTTTGACCAACTTTTTCTTTTTGTGCTAGAGTGTTCTTGTTGCTTGCAAAGGTTAGGGAGCACCTACATTTATGAGAGAGATATACATGGAGCAAATAATTTTTCTTTTTCATTTTTTTCTCTTTTCATGGGCCTACTAACTGCCTCAGTGAGGTTTTCAGCTAGTAGGTCTGCCTAGGCACCTCAAAGGAGGTTTTCACCTATGATCTTTTCTTTTTTTCTCCTTTTTATCTTTTTTCCAACCCATTGACCACCTCATGGAGGTTTTCAATCAATGAGCCAATCACAGGCGCCTCAAATGAGGTTTTCACCTGATATTTTAATTTTTCCTCTTATTTTTCATTTTTAAAATTTTTTCCTATCCTAATCTACTTGAAAAAACCAAAATTATTTTCAAGTGTAGGAATACTTCCAATGGAGCCACTTGCATAACTTGCTGACAGATAAAATCATGTGTAGGCTCGAAACATATTCTTTGACATGTACCTGAATGTAAGAGTCCAAATGTTTTGACTGAGATGAGATTAGGAATTGTTGAACAAGAGTCCACTTGCTGATTTGGATCATCTTGGATGTCTTCTTCTTCCATGAAATTCAGATCTTCTTCTTACTGATTATTCTCTTGAACACATGGAGGATCTGATGGTAAATATGAGGGAACTTTCTCAATCTCTAACTCTGATGTCCTCTCTTCATCAAGTGTAGCCCCTAATTCTTTGGTATTCTCATTTGAATCTTCTTTTTCTACATGTTGTCCTTCAATGGCATCAAGAGAATCCTTTTTTTTCAATACTCTTCTTGAGCTAAGATGAATACCATTGAGATCAAGAGGATATGTTTGGAAGTGTTGTACCTCAACATTGTAAATGGGCTGAGCTACTTCCTTGTGTGGGTTTGGAAATGGTGGTACAGGTAGTTGAGTGGCAGTGGATGTTTGAGATGGATTTAGTTGGGGTTGTGGTTGTGGTGGAGGTGGATGGTAGGGATAGCATGGAGTTAGGTGTGGAAGATATTGAGGATATTGCAGATTTCTCTCATAAGGTTCTTTCCAACCTTGTTGCCAACATTGGTTTTGGGGTTGAGATGGCCAAGGTTGCCAAGGAAAGGGTGTGTTCCAATTACTTTTATATGGATGTGCATAAGCTTGAAATTGTGAATTAGGCTCTTGCATCATACTAGGTTGACTAGGCTTCCATGGTCCTCTTGGAGCTACATAACATAGCTACTTTGGTGATTGGCTTGCTTCATTGTTCTCTTGGTAAACTTCCTTCAACCTTGGTAATGATGGGAAATATTTAACAACATGTGATTTTGCATGGAAAACACAAATATCAACATCTTCATTTCCCTCATCTTACATTCTTAATATTTCTACTTGTTTGCTTAGATTGCTAATAACTTTTGTTTTAAAGTCATCAAGCAAATTTCCAAGTTTAGCTTGACTTACTGATGTTGACACTCATTGACTTACTCTTTCCCTTCCTCTTGATATTTGCTTGCATGTTTCCCATATTTCTTCAAATGATGATAGGTATACATCACCTCTACTCATGAGATCAAGGAGATCAATCCACTCATCCCTAATTGTTCTAAGTAAGAGGGTTTTTAGCATGTCGGATCATAAATGATGTTGTTTTTCCCTCTTAACATTATACATGGACCTCTCTATTAGATCCTAAAGGCTTTCATCTTCTTTTTTATTCATTCTAAAGATTTCTTTTTTAATATCATGATCTTTATATTTTTATAGAAATATATTTTGCATATCATTCCATGATCTTATTGAATTAGTCCCTAAACTCATGAACCATTTAAGAGCTCTATCTTTCAATGTGGTCGGAAACAATCTCAACTTTTGAGTGTTTAGTAAGTAACCATAAGATCTATAAACAATTTCAAATTCAAATAGAAAGGTTTTCGGATCCTCTGACCTCATACTATGGAAGTTGGGAAGAAAAGATGGAGGGATGTTCTTCATATGCACACTGACATTAGTATCTTGAATGGGAAATCCAAGAGGATCTTCTTCATTTTCATCATCTCCATCCATTTCTCCTACCTTCTCTATCACCTCTTCTTCCTCTACTTGCAAAAATTAATGGTGATGTGGCTCTTACTGCACCACGTGATCAAATGGTGGGGTTGGTGTTGGAGAAACTTTTTTTTTGAATAAGAATGTTAATGCAATGCAATTTTCTGTTCTTGAAATAAAATATGTTGAACGCAATTTCTTGATTTTGAATAAAGTAAAAAGAAATGAATCAACTAGGGAATAAAACGATGCATACTTTTACACCTCTCCGGAAACGGTGCCAAAAAGTGATGAGCCTCAATATTGCAACTCCCAAGACTACCAACTTTAATTATCAACCAGGGTTCATGCAAACTTAAGAGGTATCAACACTATATGTGCAACATACAATGTGTCCTTCTTTCGCTATCATGATGTAATGGAGTGAATGTCATGAAATCAAATCCTAAACTAATTGCATAAATTTAAATGTTACTTTGAAAAGAAATTAATCCTAGGCAAGAACAACAAATTATAATTGAAATCCTAAGAGCATGAATTCAAAGAAATAGGCCTAATATACATTGTGAAAAGGCATGTACTAATTGGTGTTTATTCTTCCTCAACCATTTACTTAAAGCCTAGGGTCATGATTCAAGCCTAAGAGACAAAAACCAATCTTTTTGAGCAATTCTGGGCAAGTATATATGTGCTATAAGAGTGCTACAAGAAGTTAGAGGTGCTGCTACAGGAAGTTACAGGCTGCTACAAGAAGTTACGAGATTTGCTATAGGAAGATATAATTCACCGAATGACCACAAAATCAAATCCAAATTGGAAGGGGATTTTTTTTATTTATTGAATAGGATGTCTTAGGTCTCCATTACAAGTGGAATCACTCAAAAATACCCCTGTTAACACATGCTAAAAATAGTAGAAAATTACTACTCTAAAATCTAGAAATTCGAGAACTAGTGAGCTAGTTAATCTATCAAATGCCTAGCCTAATCAAGTGAAAAAGAAAAGGGGTAAATTTTGTTATTAAATTTAATGTTCTTATCATATAATTCAAGTGGAATCAACTCAATTGAAGCTCATTAGCATGTTCTAAAAAATAACATAAAATTACTATTTGCCACAAAGGGACTTCCAGAAATTTAGATTTGGGACTAAGCAAACTAATCCAAGTAGCTCAATGATTACTATGACTTTCCAAATCTGTTCCAAGGATGAAATCATGTTTTTTATCCTGCAAAATAACTTACTTCAACCATTTAACCCAATCATACAACAAGAAATTGTCAATACTAAATGCATAAATAGGAAACAAACAAGAACAAGATATGCATGTGAATAAGAAGCGAAAAGAAGAAAAATAAATTATGCAAAAAGGCTCTGAGGATCCCGAGATGGCCAAGCCAAAGGATACTCAGAGTCCTATGAAGGAGACCATGCTTTAGAAGCTAAAAATGGTACCAAACTTCATTATTTCCATCAATGCAATTACATCCCTGCAAGAAATGAAAGTGGAGCTACAAAAATACAAGTTTTCTCCACAAGTGGACTAATAAAAACCAACCCCTAGAGGAAAATTTGAATTGGTACTTATACAAGATGAGGAGGAAGCATTCTCCTTGAAAGGAGGAAACTTTCCCCTCCAAAATCCCTCAAATAGTGGATCTAGTTCCCAAAACTAGGAATCTGCATTAAATGACAGGGAACACATTCCTAGATTTTCTCAATCATTGGAGCTCCAAAATTTGTGCAATAATTTCAAAATATCTTGTTGATTTATTATCCAGTATTGATCCTCCTGTAGTAGGGAGCAAGTCCCTAAATTATTTCCACCTCCAAATCTTCATAATCTGCTAATATTCTACAAAATAAATAATATTAGGCACATATATGAAATCATCTCTAAACCTTCCTAATGAACATATTAAAGCTAAAATACATTATTAAGTGTAGAATGATAGGTTTAATATAGCCTTCATGTGCCTAAGAAAGGTTAGATTGGCCTCAATTTGAGTCTAATTTGGAGGCCCATCATCTGCCACTCTGATCACCACTTCTAAACCTGCGAAGGTGACTGACTAGCTCCTCGATTAGTTCATCATTATAAATTTTCCTCTTAACTGAATCCAATAGAACCTCATATCCATTTTGGATGTTTTTAAACAATTCCCTAGCTTTTACATTGCCCATATTTTTGTCAAGATGATCCAGCATCACCTTTTTCCTATACTCATTTTTTAGGAAAACAACATCTATGTTTTCATAACGAGATAAACCAAGCACTACATAGTGATCAAGGCTATCTGATAGTTGGAATACTTCATCTTCAGAAGATGGATCTCCTCTAGCCAGGCCACTGGTTGAGGGCCCTCTTTCACTATCTCTAGAATAATTGTACTAAGAGCTTTCACCAAATTATCTTATTGAAGAAAAATTACCTTCTTCACCATGAGGACCATTGTATCCAACTGCATGAGAGAAATTTCTCGCCCGTCCATTATTCCCTTCATATTGTGGATCAAAAGCTCTCTCTTTACCTTCATTTGTATTGTTCTTTAGAAACTAAATTAAAATGTAACTAGATATGTGTTACACAACATTTTGTCACTGTCCCTGTACTCCCTGTTCCTTGACCCTGAGGACCTCTACAGTGAACCCTATATGCTTACCCTTCATCAAGAAACTCCCATTGTGTCCCTCTTCATGAGCAGAACAATTCCCTTTTGCACCATTTCCCCAAAATCTTTTGTTTTTCCCAGTTTACAAGACCGGTGCTAATGGCCTTTGTCCTCGCGCCAATATGTAGGGATGAACACTATCCCTAGCTTGATTTTAGACTTTTGTGATCCATACTGATTTTGATAAATTCTTTTGGATAAATCACATCATGATTTTTTGGTCGACGTTTCAAACCATCTAATGTTGTTCATCATCAGGACAAAGGTGAGGATGAACCACATTTAGATGGTTCGAACATCAACCAAAAACTCATGATGTGATTAATCCGAAAGAATTAATTAAAACTATCCCTAATGCCGACCGGAGCGAATGATCTTTGTTCCAGTCGCACCGATCCTCTTATGGAAAGTTTTTTAAATAAAGAGCTGAATCATCCAGCTCTAGAAGCTTCGTAACAGAAGTCTAGTAAATGGTTTGGTCGGATGGGGTATAGGATGTCAGTTTGGGCTCCTTTACCCTATAATGATGGAACTACCTCAAGAGATAAGACATTCTCCCATGAGAAGAGGATCCATCTCCCATCCATTCATCCTATATAAACCTCACTTTTTCCCAAGCACAAGTTAGTGTTAGTGTTGGAGTGTTAATATTGGTGCGCTAGTGCTAATTAAGTTTGTAGTAAACAACAAGCTATTCATAGTTGTAGCTCTCTAGTTGTGTCAAGAAGAAGTGTGATTTGGTTTGGAGTGAAGCCTAGAGAGAAGAGCCTTAAAATTATTGTTGTTGAGGCCATCATGGAATTCTAGCAGAAGTGTGTGGGAACCTGGTCCTGTCAAAGGAGAACGGCAACGTCAAGACAACGGTTGTAATCTCTTCTTGATTAAAGATATATGAAACTATCGATTGATTTCCTACATGATTTGTCATCTTACATATTCATGTCTTAATGTTTCTTGACTTGTTAAGTAGGTTGAATTACAATTTGTCTATTATCACGGTTGTTGTTTACTGTTGTTTACTTGTTTTAGGTGTTTGAAGAAGGAAGCGAGAGACAGCTAGAGTGAGCAAGCAAGGACGTCATCAAATGGGATAAGTGTACTAAGAGGTGGACCCTCTTAATTGGTTCTAACCTAAGGAAATCTTCCATAGAATGTATTAGTTATGGCTAGACCCATTATCAGGCTAGAGGAATTTGTTTATGTCCACACTTATAATTTTACTTCACCATAAATTGGCGACTCCACTGGGGAGCCAATCCTTCTGTTTGTCTTAGATTTCATGATTTCGTGTGAACTTTTCTAGTTCCACTTTTTCCCTTTGGTTCTGTTTCTTTTCTCCTGCTTACTAGTCTGAGTTCAAAATTCATAGTAGCAGATTTGGTCCATGTTTCAATTTTTTTTTTCTTGGCTCCCTCGCTCAGTGTGCTTAATCCGCTGACAGTCACGTCGATTAGCACGATATGCTGAGAAACAGTCGCGTCGACCTCCCTCTAGCGAATGTTCTCAGTTAGGTAGTCGCCTCGATGCCTGTAAGTGAAGATTAGGGTTTGTCCCCAATCTTGGCCAGTGTGTTTTGCTTTCATGATTTAGACCTTGTAAGCCTTTTAGACCGTCTTCTCCCTAGCTAGAAAGCTTCGTTTAGCTTGCTTTGTGTGCTTGCTTAGTTTAGCCCACCCTCTGATATGCCCTGCGTGAAGTTCTTTTTTATTTTTTCTTTGAATCCATCGATCAGTGATATTTTTGGCCAAATAGTCGTGCCGATCAGGCCTATCAGCACTAGTTTTAGCTTGAAATTCATGTCAGTCGTGCCGATTAGCGCTACTTTTGGCCCAAAAGTTGCTCTGGTCTCTGAGTTAAGAAAAATCAAAATTTCTCCCATTCCAGTGCCAGTGTGCCTTGACCCTCAGACTCTCTTCTTCCTCCCAGAAGTGACTAGGATGCTTTATTTTCAATTGAATGAGTGAAAGAGTCTCGTTTGTTCTCTTATTTCAAGTGTCTCTTTTGTCTTTCCAAGCATAGATTACATTGCTTGGTTTGTCGATTCAAGCAATTATGTGTTTGGTTTGTTCAATTCAGGGAAGAAGTTGATTTTAGTTTCATTTATAATGATTTGGATTTGATTGATGCTTGTTTGTTCAGAATTGTGAAAATTTTGATTAAAGTGCTTTATGTGAAAGATTCATTTTTCATTTTATGAAAAGGGGAACATCATTCTAGTTTACTTAAGCGAAAATATTGTATTAGTAGTATCATTGAGAAGCTAGAATTGCATCATCATAAGCATTGGAAGTGAAATGAAACTTGTTTTGTTGTTAAGGGAAGATTAAGTGCATTTAGGATATTTATTAGTGAGAGATTTCATTCTTCGATTGTTGCATTAATTTTGTGTTCTCTATCTCTCAATTAGTGATAACTTTCATCAAAGACAAATATCTCTTTTCTCATATAGTTGCATGTAGGAGTTTTGTCAGATGACAATGGTAGGGCCTTGTAATTGAAACCTAATTCAAGACCAACCGTTAAAATTGATTGAATTAACCTAAGGAAGCATTGAAACTTAACGCTCACATTTAGTGGTCTAGGCTAGAGACGTGTTCCAGCGTCTTTAAACCTAGCAGTTGTCATTCGCTTCGGCATTAGACAACGCTAGTACAGATTTGTGCTCCCTGTACCGTCGTGTAAATAATGAGAGACCCCACTAGAATGCAATCCTTTATCCATAGGAAGCCGAGTCTGCCGCCTTGTAAATGTGATATACCGAACACAACATTCGAGGAGATTGCCTTCCCGTACTTCTCGGTTTGTTGGGAGGTATTCTGTAGTTCACGGTTACCTGGTAATCCTTTCCGCCTAGAGTACCCTGAGAAGTCATTTTTTATCTTTACTAACTCTTTAAATTTGAAAAGATCCTCGAGTACTTGTCCTTTCGAGCTTGTTAACTCCGAAAGTGACTAGAGTCATCTTTCGTCCTTTTCTTCACTCTTAAAATGTGTAAAGGTAAATTTTTGTTTCAGTGTTTCCCACAAAATATTCCTGGTAAAAGTTATATTCCTTAGTAATTCTTTAGGGTCGATTCCAATGGCAACATTTCTAGAGTCCACTAGTCAAGGGTTCCCCTCGAATGGGAATCCTGGTCCTTTTCCTTCTTTTGGAAATGTTGGTGCTCCTTATATGACAAAGTTGTACCTCCCTGGGTTAACCATTAGTTTACCTGTCTGGTTATTTTCGACCTCGATGATCCTGAGTGTCCCAGATCCTTCCCAAACACCTCCTTAATTTGAATCACATCATGTTGATTCTAAACTTGACCTCTCACCTTCTTCCCCTATTTCTTCACCTTCCTCTTCTACTTCGCTTGGTGAAAGTTTCAAATATAGTAACCAGGAGGCTAAGAAGAAGAAGAAGAAGATGAAGAAAAAGAAGTCAGATAAGCGAAAGGCTAACCATGTAGCTATTTCTCCAAATGCACCTCCCGTAGACAAACCTTTCGATCCTCCATGGAAGGTCAGATTCCCTTGCAAGATGTGTAAGGGTGACCATCTCCTTCGAGACTGTCCTGGCATTCCCAGAGTCTTAGAGGTATGGTCTCAAGACCTGAATCAACCATCCTCGTCGACCTCTGGAGATCATGTCGATGCTACACCCTCGGCTAGTGATGGTAAGAAGAAGGGAAAGATTAGATTCCCCTGTAGGTTATGTGAAGGAGAGCATCTTCTTCACCTTTGTCCTCTTATGGATAAAGCTTCCAAAGTTTTTAAAAACCTTACAGCTCCTCAATCCCAACTTCCTATTGGTTATCAGAGGCTTTCTTCTAACCCTCTCCCAGCTGGTAAAGAGATTGACTTGAATTCATCTCTTGCCCATCCTACTCTTCCTGTGCGAGACTCTTTTGTGTCTATTCCCGGCCAACCATTGGTTGAAAAGAGTGTCGACTTGGCTCCGCCTTTAGTTGTTCACTCTATTCCCGAAGAGAGTAGTAATCATACTGCTCATGTTCTTCTCATCTCCTTAGATTCCCATGAATCAAAGAGTGATCCTCCCATCCCGGTTGTTCAGGAGAGTCCTCCTATTCCTGTACAGCATGGTGGAAATCGTATGATAGCCCCACCAAGTAGTTTTGTTGCTTCTTTTGATTGGAGTCACTTGACTGCTTTCCGCCTCCCATCTTATGTGCCTTTCCAGATCACAATACAAGCCTATAATATGGTAGTACTTGGCACTATACTAGATGAAGGTGCATCTGTTAGCATCATGTCTTCTACTACTTGGCAAGCTTTGGGTTCCCCATAGCTTGTGCCTGTCAGTCAAAATATGTTGGCTTTCAACAAAGGAACTAGTCAAACCTTGGGGGTCCTTCTGAAGTTCCCTATTACTTTGGGAGGAAAGGTTGTCTATATAGACGTGATGGTAGTCCAAGGTCCCTTATATTTCAATCTTCTCCTTGGACACGACTATGTTTATGTCATGGGAGATCTTATTTCTTCACTTTTCCATGTGGTTTGTTTTCCACACGAAGAGAGAATTGTGACTATTGATCAACTGTCATTCATTGGTCACCAGGAACCTCCTTTGCAACCATTGTCCCCTATCAGCTCTTGTTTTCAAGTAGTACCTTCCTTGCCATAGGTCAATTATGTAGCTACCCGTTCCGTCTCCGCATCTGCTAATGATAAAACGGATGGTATACTACATTCTATAATGGGGGAATTGGAACCTGATCTGTCTTTGGTACCAAATGACATGTATTCCTCCCAGAACATGGTTCTTCCATCTAGTGAAGGCCTCTTGGGAGCCATGTTCTCTTATGGGTCATGAGCAAACGTCATGAGGATAGTTCCTAGTCTTGTTTCAACCTCGTTAAAAAATGAAACAAGGATTCGTGAGCATAGTTTTTTGTCTTGTGTCAAGCTCGTTAAAAAATGAAACAAGGGTCATGAGCATAGTTCCTTGTCTTGTGTCAATCTCGTTAAAAAATGAAACAAGGGTTCTGAGGATAGTTCTTTTACTGTGTCAACCTCATTAAAAAATGAAGCAACTCCCTTTTCCAAATCGAGTCTTTGATTAAGATCTCGTAAAATCCCAATCGAGTCTTTCCTGGATCTCGAGAGTGAACCTTCGTTCCATCCACCTTGCTGAATGAAATGAAGCTTGGGGGGCGTGTACCTTGAATTGAGTCATTATGTTGGGGGCATGCAAACTTATAGCAAGCATATTTTTTTATTTCAAGCTTGTCTAAACATGAAACCGAATCCAAGCAGAGTTCTCCATGGTTTAAGCTTGTGTAAAAATGAACCCATGCCCAATTTACATCTCATGATTGTTGTTTTTATTAGCTAATTTCTGCTACATGAGCCTTGGTTGTTTCATTCAATCGCCACCATCTCTTTGGCCGGTCATATGCTTGCACTTGGTTGTTTTTCCTTTCCTTAGGAACCGCAATGATGAGTGGTTTTATTAACTAGCCTCTTGAGCATTACATGTTTTGAGTAGTTCCACCATTTCCGAAACCAGTTGCTACCGTTTATACCACTCGTTCCTCTAGGACGAGTCACCTTAAAGCTCTTTTCTGACTCGTAAAAAATGAAAAGATCATCGAGTATTTTTCCCTTTTGACTCTTGAAAGAGAATAAAATGGTGGTCCGATTTCAAGCTCTTTTCCGACCCTTTAAAACCAAAAATATAGTCGAGCCCTTGTCGTTTTGATCTCGTTAACGAATGCGAAACATTGTGTGCCCAGTATAAGTTTACCCCTTTTTTAGGCTGGGATGCACTATTTACAAAAAAGGTACTCCTTGACTGAAATGGTCAAGCAGTTCTCTCAAGTATTGTTTTCTACCTTTTCGGGCTCGAGAGACACAAATGTACGAAAAGGGATCATGTGGAGTTTTCTTTTCCATGTCTTTTTCAAACTCTCTAAACATGAAAAATATACCGAGTTATACCTTTGTCGAACTCGTTAAAATATTAAATGACATCAGATTCGTCATCATGGCGAACATGAGCTTCTCCTTCCTAGGGCTCGATAAGATTACTAGATCGGATTCGTCCGAAGGATGAACTTACAGTGCAAGCATGTGATATCCCCTTCAAGCTTGCGATTAAAAAATAATTGGAGTACCTGCTAGAAATGGTGGGGGAAAATTTTGAAATCTAATCAGTTGTGTCGGCAACTCACTCTTGAACATGACACTTTCTGCTTCGTGTCAAGTTGGGATATCCTCCTTTGTATCGTTGACCTTCCTGGGTTGGGCCGTTCATTTTTGCCTTCCATTTGATCTCTGACACGTCATCATGACCACCGATCATATGGATCCAAAATCTGCCAAACTTCCAGTCATGTCACCGATATGTTCAAGAGTTGTCCTTATGTAGTTACACTTACGTCTGATTCTCTATATCATTCACACTCATTTTGAATCCTCTCGTCTCGTGTCGATGATGTGGGAAACATTATGGCCCTCCTTCGACATGATCGTTTCTCGTTGACTTCAACTCATTATTTGGGAAGTTAACCGAGGGACCCCCTTCCAGTACCTTAGAGATTGCATGCCCTAATGGCAAGTTCTTCGCACTCAACGACACGTTCACATCATTGGATTTTGATCGAGCGATTTCACGGGTGTTCGAATTCGGTTCCTCTATTCACATTCCGTGAATTGTGCTGATAGTACCTTGAGGACCATTTTCATTATTAGTGGTTTCTCTCGCGCTTGTTAACAATTTACATCATTGAATGGTTATCAAGCGACTTTATAGCATGTTCGACGTCAACACATCTATTCACATGTTACAATTTGTACTTTGATCGGGTCGTGTTGGAGCGCATGACCCTAGACTCAGATCACAAAAGTCCAGGTTGCGAAGTGATGTGACATGGTTATGTTGATATGCATGTCTCTTTCAGATGGATGGCTGCAACCATACCATGAGTTATCATATGTGATCCTTCTCATTTTTGGATGGCTGTGACCATACCTTGGTTTCGATATGATCCTCTTTATAGGATGGCTGCGCCCATGCCTGGATCCATTTACATGATCATTCTTTGGGTGGCTGCATCCATACCACGATTCATGTATCATTTGATAGAGTTTTCAGTTATGTATATGTATCTGTACTTGCTTGCAGGTTTTTTCGACGACAAACTCTGGTTCCCCACACTGATTCATAAAGCATTTCATCCCTCACTCTAGTTCGGCCTTCATGCTTTAGGGGTCATCTGTTTTGTCACTGTCCCTGTACTCCCTGTTCCTTGACCCTGAAGGACCTCTACAATGAACCCTATATGCTTACCCTTCATGAAGAAACTCCCATTGTGTCCCTCTTCATGAGCAGAATAATTCCCTTTTGCACCATTTCCCCAAAATCTTTTGTTTTTCCCAGTTTACAAGACCAACGCTAATGGCCTTTGTCCTCCTTGTGCCGATATGCAGGGATTAACACTATCCCTAGCGTTGATCAGAGTGACTGAGATTTGTTCCAATCGCACTGATCCTCTTATGGTATTTTTTTTAAATGAAGAGCCGAAGCTTCTAGCTCTAGAAGCTTCGTAACAGAAGTATGGTAAATGGTTTGGCTGGATGGGGTCAAGGATGTCAGTTTGGGCTCCTTTCCCCTATAATGATGGAACTACATCAAGAGATAAGACATTCTCCCATGAGAAGAGGATCCATCTCCCATCCATTCATCCTATATAAACCTCCCTTTTTCCCAAGCACAAGCTAGTGTTAGTGTTGGAGTGTTAATATTGGTGTGCTAGTGCTAATTAAGTTTGGAGTAAACAACAAGCTATTCATAGTTGTATCTCTCTAGTTGTGTGAGGGAGAAGCTTGATTTGGTTTGGAGTGAAGCCTAAAGAGGAGAGCCTTAAAACTATTGTTGTTGAGGCCATCATGGAATGCTAGCAGAAGTGTGTGGTAGCCTGGTTCTGTCAAAGGAGAATGACAATGTCAAGTCAATGGTTGTAATCTCTTCTTAATTCAATATATATGCAACTATCGATTGATTTCCTACATGATTTGTCATCTTACATATTCATGAATTAATGTTTCTTGACTTGTTAAGTAGGTTGAATTACAAATTATCTATTATCACGGTTGTTGTTTGCTATTGTTTAGTTGTTTCAGGTGTTTGAAGAAAGAAGTGAAAGATAGTTTGAGTAAGTAAGGAAATCATCAAACGGGATAAGCGTACTAAGAGGTAGGTCCTCTTAATTGGTTCTAACCTAAGGAAATCTTCCATAGAATGTATCAATTGTGGCTAGACCCATTATCAGGCTAGAGGAATTTGTTTGTGTCTGCACTTATAATTTTACTTCACCACAATATGAAATCCAGGTTCATGCACAAAACCATGCCAAGCCATCCCACATGAAATTTAGCAGAATAGATAGAGTACAAAATTGTAATCAACAACACTAGATGTTCATGATTCAGAGAAAAAACAATACTAGTTACTATAATTAGTAAGTTGGTCATCTAAAAGCTACCATGTATCCATTGAACAACCATCCCAATAATAGTTTTTGTCAAAACTGAAGTTTTGTAGCCAAAAACAAATGCCATCGTGCAAGCTACACCCTGAATCAATAAATCCCAGGCTCATAAAAACATTGAAAATGGCTGCCATTGAGATGAAGCTAAGAAAGATGCACCAAATAACCACAAAGAAGGATGATGTGCCCAAATGAAGAAATGAGTCCATGCCTCTGAGATAACAATCTAGCCACAGTATGAAAAGTAGCAAGAATAACCTCTCGAAATGCAACAACCATGTGCAAAATATGGGAGATATTTGTTGAAACCTATGAACAATAAAGTCCCTTGCCTGTAAAATAGCTGCAATGGATGTCGTTAATATAGGATTCTGATGCTGGATCCATTCTGAAGCTTTTCTAAATAGAGTATATGCATGTGAAAATTTACTCTTATCATTCCCATTCCCTTCTAGCTGTTAGGAAATGACATGCATCCCATTCTCTATTATTTCTTTCATCTCATTATATAGAGTAGTTGTGGCTTGAGTAGTGAAACGTATGTCTTCGCTGCAACTTTAAGCATTCATCAACCTTTCCTCATACTCTGCCTCACTAGCATTACTTCCGTCACCATCTCCAATAGTTCTTTTCCCTCCATTTTCTTTGGATGTAATTACTTCTTTTGACTTGCAAGAAGTTAGTTTTGTACCCTTAGAAATGTTGGGTTCTACAGGTGCTGCATCATATTTACCATCTCTCAAACCTCTGGACCTCTATGATTTGTTCCTGTAAACATTGCTCTGATTGTCTGGGAAATCAATATTCTGAGCATTCTCACTGTTGTTGCCATATCCCTCATGTATGGATGATGTTGTAGACCTTGAGCCCATTTTTCTCTAGGGCATACCAATTGACTTTGTAGAGGCAACATTGTCCATTGATACATCCTTTTTAAACCCCTTTCCATGGAAGTTACCCTTTATAGTCATGAAACCAAAAGTTACATGCCTTCTGATTAGTCTTGTGCTAACTCCAATATGAATGATTCGCCACCATAGGTTTCCATAAAAGCAAGAACTATATATTTATGTTTAATAATTTCTTAAGTACCATGGAACCAAAGTCTCAAACTAGGGAGAGATAAATGGATTTAAAACCTTGTTGGAAATTGTTTTTCCACTACCTGCTTCTTTGAGGACCAACTGGAGAAAAAACATAGTCAAATGTATTCAATAAGTCATTTGATAGCCAAAGAAACTGCTTAAAAATGGCACCAACTGGGCATCAAATATGGCCATCGTTAGCTAGTAAATTAACCTTAATCTACACTAGAGATGTTGCAGTTTGTGAATTACTAGTTCATTTTTCACTTATGTGAAAGCGGAGTAATGGGGCTTCACTTCAGGCACAAGGCCCCAGGGAGAGGGAGGTCAAGAGGGATACCTATTGATTTGATCTATGCTAACATATCACTTTGGGTTTTTCATGAAGTAAATTACTCCTACACACATGATAAATCAAGTATTTATATTCAAAAAATAGTGTTATGGTTCACTCTGTTTTTTTAATCATTTTTTCATTTTCGAAGCTAATTGTGGTGTCCCCTTTGCTTGCCACTAATTATTTTGTTTAGAATCAGTGAATAGTTTTTAATTTGAGTCATGTGTATCATTTGATCCTCATTAGGGATTTCATCTCTGATTTACATTTTTTGTATTGGTGTGTATATAGGATTTTGATATATCTCAAGAGTTAGTACTCTATGACATTGATGAACAAAGTGCAAGGAGCTTATCATTGTGCATATATTTTATACATTTTCAAACAAAATTTGGAAATAATTTTCTTAATATAATTCATCCTTATTTTGTTTCATGATTACTCTAACAAGTCTTTTATAAATAAAATCCAACACTTATATTGTGATCATATGAAGCAAACTAAAAACATCATTTGAAAAATAGTCACATATGGATAGGATTCGAAAAGAAGAAAAAATCATATTCTCTCTTACATCATGACTTCTATTTGACTAACTTCAGAAGAAATATAGGAATATAATTCTATGCATCCTTTATGTAGGTGGTATTGAGATATATGATATACACGCCGGCAATGGGATTTTCATTTATGATGGTAACACATAATGCATAATTTGTCTGATCGATATGTATAGTTTCAAAGCTAGAGATTTTCCATGACTTTGGAGGATCTTGTCTTGCTCCATATTCCATGCTTCTAACTTGTTTATGATGTTTAAGATCATGTCTGTGATATCCCTTGGCTTGATAATATTGGTAATTAAATGTGCATATGTGTGTTTTTGGTTAAGTATGCTACTTTGAAAGAAAATTGAACATTTTAATTATCAATAACTTATTACTGATATAATTGATTATAAATTTGTACTTATTATGTTTTATTTTTGTAAATAAAGAATTTGGGAAAATTAATTGTTGAGTACAAATGGCTGAAAGAGATGAAGCTGCAATTTATTGTGGAAGTATTATTGCCCAACAATAAGTCCTAGGCATCTAATATGAATGATTAGATTTAATTGAGGAATTATGATATTGGCCAATTAATTGTTTCCTAGAAGACAGGGAGTTGTCCTCAAGAGTGGGAAACAGGAGCTCATTAATGAGCATATAACTACTTGCCACATGTTGATGAGGTGGAGACAGTTATTAACCACCAAAAGAGTGGTAGATGGGTTGGAAAAAAAATCATTGCTTTTGTCTCATTTTGAGAGTAGAAGAGACTGAAGAGAAGCAAGGAATAAAGGCAGAAAGAAATTGCAAGCCTGGTATGCTCGGGGGGACATTGTAAGTTTGTAGTGTCAAGGTCGAGAGGAGCCAAGTACTTGACTATTAATTTTCCAGAAAAAAGAAAATTTGCTTCAAATCAGTATCTCTAACTGGAAAATTGTAACAACCCTAGTGAAAATTCCATGTAATTAAAGTTAATAAAGGAAAGACAATAACCACGGTTGATGGGACACTTACTCCAAGCTAAATGTTGGGCAAGACATCCTAGTGTGGGTGTTCATTTGGTTATTAATGGCTAAGGAAATTAGAAAAGGCAGTGACTAAGGCTTTGGAAAGGCAAAATGACATTTTTGGCACATTTATTTATGAAAATAATGGAAATTAGGAGAAAAGGGAGGTGAAAGGTCATAGGTTGCATGTGAGGAGGAAAATGAAGAAAAATAATGGAAAAGGAAGAAAATAGAGGCCGCATTCATAAAAAGGCTTTTGAGGATCAGTTGGTAACCTTTTGTCATTTCAGTTTTGGAGCTATCTCATTATTCTCTCTCTCTCTCTCATATTCTTGGAGACTTAGAGTTTCTTGGAGCACTCTTGGAGGGTGTGGCACACTTGGATTTTTGGAGCAAGAAGGCAAAGGAAGGGCAGGAAAGCTCAAGAGGACATCAGGATCAACAACTACAATGGGATTTGATTATAGGCAACGAGTTGCATGTATGTTTTCCTCACTAGTTTTGGCATGCATGACATATGCATGTGGATTGTTGGTCATGGTCTGTCATTGGCATGGAGGATTGCCTAGATTGACAGTGGATTTCCTAGCCTTGAGATTTCCTAGATAGCCATGGCGATTATGGGTTTATTTCCTTGTTTTTTTTTGGTTGGTTCTCATGTTTCCTTAGCTTGGGTTGAGTTATTAATTCCTAAAAGCCCTGGTTGGACAAATGCTCTAGAAGCCCTATAACAACTTGGGTTGAGTTACTAGTCCTGGAAGCCTTGGTTGGACAAATGCTTTGGAATCCCTTGGTGGGTTGAGTTACTAGACCTGGAAGCGTTGGTTGGAAAAAACGCTCTGGAATCCTTAGAAGGATTGGATAAAGACCAATCTGATGATGATTTTGTGATGTCTGACCGTGAGGTGGAATCACTATTTAATGGGTTGAGGTGGATGGCCTCTAGAAGCCTTGGATGGATTTAGATTGATGTGTTCTATGAGATCCCACATTTATGCTTGGAATATGGCATGAGGGTGAATAGTTGAAGAGAGATTTGGCTCAACCATTCTATGGTCAGGTGGAACTTGGAAGTCCCATCCCGGGTTTGGATTTTGCATCATCAATATGAGGTTATTTATACTTATATTTCTGAGTATTATATTGGATTATATGTGGTTTATATCGTTGTGATTTCATTGTTATTTTTGCTGCTATTATGCTAGTTATGTATGTGTTTTATGACATTAGCTATGTATAGCTCTCATCATGTTTTTACTTGTAAATGAATGGAAAATGTATATATGACCTAATGGATGAAATGACAATTGATGTGTTGAGGCATCAATGCTTCTTAGCGATTCTCAGCTAAGTATGCGACCCCTATGTTTAGATTTGTTATTTACACTTGTAGATTACATATTCGTGATATGTTTGACGAAATGCCTGTCATTGCTAGTAGAATTCCAATCAAGGTCTCATTCATGTGATTGCATTTATACTATCATTTCCTTATTATTTTACTGTTCTGAAGATGTGATTCAATTCTGGGCAATGACCTGAGATTTGGGCCTGAAAAAGTGGCTCAAATACCGGGGATGCTGGCACAACACTGACAAAATGAGTCCTTGGACGCTGGCTTGCATGCCTGTGAGAGCGTCTAGAGGTCCCTGGACGCTGGCATGCCCATAGCATGAGCGCGTCTAGAGGTCAAGTTGTCCAAAAGCTTAGTGGGACCCAGGGATTGGTTGGCATAAAGGTTGGGTTGGTTCCTGAGTGTCCTAATGTTGATGTTGGATGTTTGTATGGTGTGTTTCCATCGGTTTCACTTCCTTAATGTGAATTAGGAGGTCAAATCATATTATACTGGCCTCTCGTCACATGTTTACCTCGGCTAGTCAGTTGCTTGGGTAGATGTGGGAGGAGGGTGTTACAGAGTGGTATCAGATCATGGTTTACCCCTTGGACTGGATGGGATGTGTGTTGGTCATGCATGCATGTCAGTTGCATGTGTGTATCTTACACTTGCATTCCATGTTCTTGTTGCATTTGCATAATGTTGATTATGGTTGTAGTGATGTCGTCATGAGGAACTTGATGTTGTTATTGTCGAGTGCACCGTAATGAGTGTATGATTGGTTACATGTTGTTATATGTCGCTTGGTTGTATTCTTGCAACGGTTACATGCATCATTCTTTTAGGTTTGGTTACAAGTATTGTTCGTTTATGCTTGGTCATATGTGTTTATGCATATGTATGGTTGGTTACACACTGCTTACGCATATTCATGTTTGCATGTGGTCAAGTGTGCAGTGATGTAATGATTGTTGTCATGCATGAGATCGTGGTGTGTGTTGTTGATGAGGTCATCCATTGATGACTGGACCCTAGATAGAATGATGGTTGCATGGTTATATTCTTATGTATTATGTTTCTATATGTTTTCATGATTATGTTATACATGTATCACGTTGATTTGTTGATCTTGCAGACAAGGTATCCTCCTCGAGCTATACTAAGGTACGCTGTTTATTGTGATTTGGTTTAGTTGACATCATATACCTTGCAAGAAGAAATATAAAATGGCTAGCAAGATGGTAAACTACAAAGACTCTCCCTATGAATCAAATGAGCAGTATGGTGTTGGAAACTCTTCCGATTTGGTAGATACATTGAGAAGCTTAAAGGAAGAAATAAGGAGTTGTAAGGCAGATAATGACAGAATCATGTAGACAGAGGAGAAACAACCTGATGTAAATGCAGTGATACTTCAGAGTTTGTCAGATTTGCAGCGACAGGGACCACGTTAGATCAACTATGAGCAGGAGGACAAAACTAATGGGGCATATGGTAGTAGGTCGCATGGTGGTCACATGTCAGATAGAGATGACATAGTCAGAGATGGCAGATTGTTGGACACTCCGAAGAGGAGAAGGGATAGACACAAGTATTATTCTAGTTCTGATTCAGATAGGCACTATGATCATCATCGTTATCATCCTTACAGGAGGAGTGATAGGGGATACTTGTCAAATGAGTTTAAGAAAGAAAAGCCACCTACTTTTGATGGAGAGATGAAGAAAATATAGGATGCAGAGGCATTGTTTCCTGGAATGCAAAAGTTCTTCAGTTTACATGATTGTTCACAGAACATGAAAGCCAGAGTAGCTACATTCAGTCTCAAAGGTAAAGAAAACATTTGGTGGGAGGACATGAAGAATGTTAGATGTATTCATGAGGAAGACTTGACTTGGAGTGAGTTTGAGCAACTGTTCAAGAAGAAGTATTTGTCGGAGAGATACTTTGATGACAGGGAAAAAGAATTCTATGAGCTAAAGATGGGATCGATGACAAATGAGGAGTATACTAGCATGTTCTTGGAGTTACTGAGGTATGTGCCTTATCTCATGGAGGAGAAGGCCAAGATTCAGAGGTTCATTAGTGGATTACCGATTGCATTCAAAGACAAGATTGAGTTCGATGAGCCAAAATCATTGGAGGAAACCATTCGAAATATAAGGCATTACTATGAACAATTGAAGCGCAAAAATGAGGCTAAGCCAGATTGGAAAGGTAATGTGAAGAATAATGGAAAATGGGATAGAAAGCGAGAAATACCTCAGGGTATAGATAATAAAGAGAATGTTTCACCATCTAAGAAGTTCAATGCATCAGATAGAGGACAGGGACATCGATCTAAGGAGCAGAATAAGGGTGTAGGCTGGAAGCCTATAGAGTGTTGGACTTGTGGCAAAGATCATCACAAGAGAGATTGTCCGCAAAATCTGGGTGGTAGGTCTCAAATATATCGTGCACATGAGGCACATACTGTTGGCGATGTTGGTTAGAGCGTTCCTCATATCTATGCAGCGTTTGATAACAAACAGGAAGATCATCATGCATCTATCATTGAGATGGATGGTAAGCTTTGTGATCAAGCTATTTCTATTTTGATTGACCCTGGATTTAATTATAGCTATGTTATTCCTGATTTAGTGGATAAGTGTGGTTTGAGTAAGGAATTAAATGTATAATATTGGTTAGTGCAGTTGGCTATAGGTACAAAGAAGTGAGTGCATCATTGGGTAAGAGCTTGTGCATTTGATTTGAATGGTATACCTACTGCAACACATTTGAATGTATTACCGTTGGGATCATACAATATGTTGTTGGGCATGGATTGGTTGTACCTTCATAGAACCAAGGTGGACTTTTATGACAAAGCCATTGAGTGTGTTAATGGCAATGGAGAACCAAGAGTCTTACAAGGTAAGAAGAAAGCGACATCAATTAGGACAGTAACAACTATGCAAGCAAAGCGCAACCGCAGGAAAGGGTGTGTATTATTTGTACTGCACATTTCTAGTGACAAGGGTAAGGAAGTTGAGGATGCAAATGTTTTGAGCAGGTACCTAGTTTTACAACAATTCAAGGATGTATTTCCTAAGGACATTACAAAGTTTCCATCTCACAAGGAAGTAGAATTTTCTATTGAGTTGGTGCCATGGGCAACTCCAACATCAAAGGCACCTTGCAGGATGAGCACACGTAAGTTGGTGGAGTTGAAGCTACAATTGAAGGAAATGTTGGACAAGGGGTACATTAGGCCAAGTGTATCACCATGGGGCACACCGGTATTGCTTGTGAAGAAGAAAGATGGTACTCTTAGATTATGCATTAACTACGGGTAGTTGAACAAAGTGACCATCAAGAACAGGGATCTGTTACCGAGGATTGATGACTTTTTTGATTATTTGAAGGGAGCAACAGTGTTCATGAAGATCGACTTGAGATCCAAACATCATCAGGTACGCATCAAAGAGGAGAACATTTACAAGACAACTTTCCAGACTAGGTATGGGAATTATGAGTTTGTTGTAGTTCCATTCGATTTGACTAATTCTCCAGCTAATTTTATGTTCTTGATGAATAGTGTGTTGTATACGTATTTGGATAAGTTTTTTATTGTGTTCATTGATGACATATTGGTATATTCTAAAAATGAGGAAGATCATGCCAAGCATTTAGCAGCAATGTTGAGGTTGTTGAGAGAGAATCAGTTGTATGCTAAGCTTAGAAAGTGCATTTTCTTTCAGACTGAAGTACATTACTTGGGACATGTTGTCTCCAAGGAGGGCATTGCAGTAGATCCAGAAAAGATAAGGGCCATCATGGAGTGGGTAGCTCCTAAGAATGTGGATGAGGTGAGATCTTTTATGGGGTTAGCAAGCTATTATAGGAGGTTCATTTGGAACTTCTCACAAATTTCTTATCCTATCACATCATTGCAGGGTAAAGGTAAGAAGCTTGAATGGACAAATGAGTGTGAGGCTAATTTTAAGCAGCTTAAGCAGTTGCTAAAACATGCACCAGTGCTAAAGATTGCAAATCTGGAAAAATAATTTGCGGTATACACAGATGCTTGCAAGAAGGGACTTGGTGGAGTCCTTATGCAAGATGGAAAGGTGGTATGCTATGAGTCACGAAAATTGAATAAGCATGAGCAGAAATATCCCACGCATGATCTTGAATTGGAGACAATTATACATGCATTAAATATGTGGAGACACTATCTTTTGGGTAGGAGGTTTACATTGATGAGTGATCATAGTGGTTTGCGGTATCTATTTGACCAACCGAATCTAAATGGTAGGCAGGATCAGTTGTTGGCTACGATCAATGAGTTCGATTTAGAGATCAGGTACATTAACAGAAAAGAGAATAAAATGGCAGATGCTCTTAGCAGGCGGATATAGGTAAATCACTTAGCAGCTATGAGCTTCTATGGGACATACATACATGATAGGATCTTGCATGCATGTAAACAAGATGTCAGATATATGGAGATTATGCACATGTTGCAATAGAGTACAAGTACAGGTACAGGTACATGTACAGGTGCAGGTGCACGGATGTGGACTATTGTCTTATAGGAGATGGATTGGTTAGATTCAAAGACCGGCTATATGTGACAGACAATAGTGAGCTCAAGAAAGTGATCTTGAAAGAGTTTCATGTGAAACCATATTCAGGTCACCCAGGTTATCAGAAGACACTAACAACAGTGAAGAGATTTTATTATTGGTCGAACTTGAAGAGGGATGTAGCAGAGTTTGTGGCTAAGTGTTTTGATTTTCAGCGTGTGAAGGCAGAGTGTAAGCACCCAGGTGGACTACTACAACTGATTGTGATTCTAGAGTGGAAGTGGGAAGTCATTTCCATGGACTTCATCACAAGTTTGTCGAGGACAGTGAGACAACATGATTCCATCATGGTTGTTGTGGATAGGTTGACAAAGGTTGCACATTTCATTCCAGTGAAGTCTACATTCTCAGCTAGCAATGTAGCACAGGTATTCATCAGAGATGTGGTCAGATTGCATGGTGTTCCAAAGAATATTGTATCAGAAAGGGATGCGAAGTTCAGTTATTTGCAGGTTTGGGCACAGAGTTGGCCTTCAGTACAACTTATCATCGACAAATAGATGGACAGATAGAGTGGGTCAACAAGATATTGGAGGACATGTTGAGGATGTATGTGATGCATCAACAACAAAAGTGGGAAGAGTATCTTACACTGTTATAGTTCACTTACAACAACAGGTATCAGGAATATTTGAAGATGAGTCCATTTGAGGCATTATATGGGTTGAGTTTCAATACTCCTATCAGTTGGAGTAATCCAGTTAATAGGGTGTTGATTGGACTAGACATGTTGGCAGACATGGAACAGGAAATGCATGTGATCAAGAAGAATCTAAAGGTAGCACAAGATAGGCATAAAAGGTATGTAGATCGGAACAGGTTGTTCAAGGAGTTCCAGGTTGGGGAACATGTGCACTTGCGCATCAAACCGAAGAAGAGCTCCTTGCGGATTGGATCATGTGCCAAGATGGCACCATGGTTTTGTGGACCCTTCAGTATCATTAAGAGGATTGGTTCAATAGCCTATCGACTTCCGACGGTGAAAGTCCATGATGTTTTCCACGTATCATTGCTTCATAAGTATGTTAGAGATGTTGATCATGTGATTGGCTGGTCTGTATTGCAGGTGGAACCAGATGGAGAATTCCAATCGGAGCCTCAGTTTATGTTGCAGAAAAAGGTGTTCATGCTCCAGAACCGAGAAATAGAGCAAGTTAAGGTAAAATGGAAGCACTTTGGACCCGATCAAGCTACATGGGAGAAGGCGGATCAAATGTGGGCTATGTATCCTTCCTTGTTTGCCATTTGTGGCGAAACATTTTTGGCATGGTGTTTTGGTATATGTCTTGGTATATGCTTTGGTATATGTTTTTTTAGTGAGGTTGCTATATGTACATATGTATATGGATGTAAATACCACCATGAGCTATGTTATAAAGCTCCAATAAGCGGTATGGGTGTAATGCCATTATGGTATTATGTTTGTTATGTCTTGATGTTGGTTGCTTCTCAGTAGGTTGATCATTGTAAATACTGCATCGAGCTAAGTTATAAAGCTCCATCGACAATATATTTTTCTTATAGTAGTTTTGTGGTTATAGGTGTTGTTGAACACCGAGTATGGTGTTCCCCCAAGGGGGAGGGTTCTGTAACAGCCTTGACAAAAATTCCATGTAATAGAAGTTAATAAATGCAAAACAATAACCACAATTGATATGACACTTATTCCAAGTTGAATATTAGGCAAGACATCCTAGTGTGGGTGTTCATTTGGTTATTAATGGCTAAGGAATTTGGAAAAGGCAATGGCTAAGGCTTTGGAAAGGAAAAATGGCATTTTTGGCACATTTATTTATGAAAATAATGGGAATTAGCAAAAAAGGGAGGTGAAAGGTCACATGTTGCATGTGAGGAGGAAAATGAAGGAAAATAATGGAAAAAGAAGAAAATAGAGGCCTCATTCATAAAAAGGATTATGAATATCAATTGGTAACCTTTTGTCAGTTCAGTTTTGGAGCTTTCTCATTATTCTCTCTCTCTCTCATATTCTTGGAGACTTAGAGTTTCTTGGAGCACTCTTATAGAGTGTGGCATACTTGGATTTTTTGGAGTAATAAGGAAAAGGAAGAGTAGGAAAGCGCAAAAGGACATCGAGATCAGAAACTATAGCAGGATTTTCTTGCAGGTACCGAGTTGCATGTATGTTTTCCTCACTAGTTTTGGCATGCATGGCATATGCATGTAGATTTTTGGTCATGGTCTTTCACTGGCATGGAGGATTACCTGGATTGATAGTGGATTGCCTAGCCTTGCCATTTCCTGGATAGCCATGGAGATTGTGGGTTTATTTCCTTATTTTGTTTTGGTTGGTTCTCATGTTTCCTTAGCTTTGGTTGACTTATTAGTTCCTAGAAGCCATGGTTGGAAAAAATATCTGGAAGCCCTCTAACAACTTGGTTTGAGTTACTGGTCTTGGAAGCCTTGGTTGGACAAACGCTCGGAAAGCCCGACAACAGTTGTGGGTTGAGTTACTAGTCCTAGAAGCCTTGGTTGGAACAAATGCTCTTGAAGCCCTGAAAGGCTTGGATAGAGACCAATACGATGATGGTTTTGTGATGTCTGGCTGTGAGGTGGAATCACTGTTTGATGGGTTGAGGTGGATGGCCTTTGGAAGCCATGGATGGTTTCAGATTGATGTCTTCTATGAGATCTCGCATTCATGCTTGGAATAGGCATGGGGGTAAATGGTTGAAGTGAGATTTGGCTCAACTATTCTATGGTTGGGTGGAACGTGGAAGTCCCATCATAGGTTTGGATTTTGCATCATCAATATGAGGTTATTTCTCCTTGTATTTCTATGAGTATTATACTGGATTATATGGTTGTGATTTCATTGGTATTTCTGCTGCTATTATGCTGGTTATGTATGTGTTTTATGACAGTAGCTATGTATGGCTCTCATCATGTTTTTACTTGTAAATGAATGGACAATGTATCTATGACCTAATGGATGAAATGGTAGTTGATGTGTTGAGGCATCAATGCTTCTTAGCGATTCTCAGCTAAGTATGAGACCCCTATGCTCATATATGTTATTTACACCTGTAGATTACATATTCGTGATATGTTTGATGAAATGCCTATCATGGCTAGTAGGGGTCTAGTCAAGGTCTCATTTAAGTGATTTCATTTATACTGTCATTTCCTTATTATTTTACTGTTCTGAAGATGTGATTCAATTCTAGATAGTGACCTGGGCTCTGGGCCTGAAAAAGTCGCTCAAATCCTAGGGACACTGGCACAACACTAACAAAAAGAGTCCCTGCAGGCTGGCTTGCAAGTTTGTGAGAGCGTCCAGAGGTCCCTAGACGCTAGCATGCCTATAACATGAGAGTGTCCAGAGGTCAAATGGTCCAAAAGCTCAGTGGGACCCAGGGGCTAGTTAGCAGAAAGGTTGGGTTGGTTCCTGAGGATCCTAATGCTGATGTTGGATGTCTGCATGGTGTGTTTCCGTCGGTTCCACTTCCTTAACATGACTTGGGAGGTCGAATCATATCGTAGTGGCCTCTCGTCGCATGTTTACCTCGGCTGGCCAGTTGCTTGGGTAGATGTGGGATGAGGGTGTTACAAAAATTTACTTGTTTTTCAAGAGAAAGGAATTATTTATGTGTTATGACTATTTTTTTTATGTAGATAAAAGGAAATGAAAATATTGGTTTTTTTATATTTGAATTATTATGTACCCTTTTCTAATTTTGTATTGAACTTAGTACTTATGATTTGTTAGAAGAAAGAAACATAAATCAATTTTCCTTTTTAAATAAGTATTGGATAGAATAAAGAATGCACTTAGAACTGTAAAGCAACAGTTTATAAAAAAAATGAGCTTTATTTGTGATGAAAAACTGGAACTAGAGTATATCAAATAGAAAAGAAAATTATTAAACATAGACTCCAGTATAAAGATATACATGTATTTATATGTTACACTAAGTGCCACTTTATGTGATATATATGTTATGCGTGTAAGGAAAACATAATTCTTGACATGTATTTTTTATCATCTATAAAATAGACCCTTATAATATAATATCAATGATTTTGAACGAGTAAACTATTCAATCAAACAAATATTCCTATGTACATATAATTGGAGCAAGAGATAAGTATGAAAGATATCCTTCTTTGAAAAGAGAAAAAAAATAAAAAATAAAAATACTTAGAAACTATAGTAGGATTGGAAAATTTTAGTTCCATCGAACTATATATATAGATATTACTATAACATTTACTAAAAATGAGATTACATAGAGTTTTACAAACTTTGTAATACTATCAAGTCTGAATATAGGAAGAGGTACTGCCCCCTCAAAAGAGAACAAATTAAACATAATTTTGGTTCCTTCCAGATATTGTTTTAGTAAAGAATAAGGTTTATAGCATGAAGAAAAAAAAATTAGTTCCAAAAGAACTATACGCCTCTTAAGGCTTATAAAAAAAAATAATTGAATTAATTATAACTCCAAAGACAACCTTTTGAAGACTTGTCTTAAAAAAAACATCATTTATGCACAAGCTAAGAGTTGGGATCTTTGACCTAGTGATTGAAATGAATTAGTTGGCAAGGAACCACGTAACTTGAAAATGTATTTTTGTAAAATTATAGTTGCATTTGATATTGTGCTTATAAAACCAGATATAAGTAGAGTTAATGAATTATATAAAGTACTATAGAAGAAAAAAAAAATCTTGTAAATTAATAAATTTACTATAAATTAATAAACTGGAAAACTTGGGCACAGTGGAAACCCAAAACTCTAAAGCCAATAAGGTTTTTCTCCAAATAACATTATTCAGCAAAGACCCTAAAAGGGTTCAAAACAAATCCTGTAATAAACCAAGAAAATATACCACCGAGGGATCATAAGATCATTTACAAAAATATAAGAAAGAAAAAACCACTATAAAATGAGTGAACAACGACATGGCTCTACACTGCCATCGCTTCAAAATACAAACACTGAGAGGTATTAAATGTAAATTTAGCTAGTAGCAACTTTGGTGCAGGAGAAGAAGAGGGTATTGTAACCCTTGTGGTCATTTTTCCATTTCGAAAATGAAGCCGAACAATACCCAAAGCAAAAATCAATTGCTAGGGTTTTTAAGAAGTAAGGTTAAACCTAACTTTCGAATAAGAATGAGGGAGGTTTTTGCTACCCTGTGAGAAGTTCAAGAAAATGTCAGATTAAGAATTCGAGAAATCCTAAATCGATTACCATTGTTTATTACGAGAGATTCACTCTACAATGTCGATTCGTCGGGTCAAAGGTACTTGTTGGTGCATGATTTGACCATTTTTTAGGACTTAACTATCCTAATAGATTTTGCCTCATGTTTCCCTCGTTATATAACTTCTTTTTATATTCCCATAATCAAAATCACATGCTTAAATTTTCATAATAAAATATTCACAAATGCTTAACATTAAGTTTATTATAATGATCATTATAACTCATTGAAATCATTATTTTATTAAATAAAAATGAAAAGTTTTAATTTTAATGATTACAAAAAACAATCACAATCATTATTATAATAATTTGAAAATAATAAATAATAAATAGATTAAAAAATAAAAAAAATAATAATCAAAATTAAATATTATAATATATACATATAAAAATAATAAAATATAAATTAAATGAATTAAAATATAAAATAAATATAAAATATAAAATAAACAATATATAAACCTCTCTTCCATTAATACTCTTTGTATTTTTCATATATCGAATTGTCTCCTTCCTATTAAAACATGAGGTATGGGATCCAACAAAATGAGTTGACCTTCCGATCTAATGGCCAAGATGTCACTGGCCCTCGATGACCGATTGACTTCTCTCTCCTTTAAGGATTCGATGGATTTCATCGGGTTGGGGTTATTTCATTTTTCCACCTCTAACCTAAGTTTTGAGTTTTGTATAAAATTTATATGTATAATATATTACTGTATAAGAGTTTAAATTTTATATATATATATATATATAAATTATATTGTTTGTGATATTTAAAATTTAAATATATATATTTGAGATTTTATCTGTGTTTTTTTTGTTTTTTAATGGTTGAATGGATAAGTTGTGCAGACATAAATTTATTTGTAGTTGGAGGAGCATTGAAAGAAATTGATCCATGATTTTAAAAATTTGAAATTGTTCCCCACATATTAGTAAATCTAATTTGTTTTTTATCAAATATAAACTAGTTTTATAAATTTAAAATCTAATTTGCTCATTTGCATTAATTGTAGTGTTAGTAAAAAAACATAAATCAATATTTTTAAAAAGAAAAAACAAATGTTAGATTTAATGCATATTTGACATTGTAGATCATTAAAAGGTTCTGGAAAGCAAATTCACATTAAATATATTTATTTTCTCATGAGAGATATACATAGGGTGAATATTTATTTACTATGGGTTTATTTATTTTATAACTAACTCATGTATTTTCTTTTTAATACATAAAAGATTATTTAAAAAGCTTGTTACTTGAAAAAAATTGAGCGAAATCAATTAAATAATATGATTACAAATAAAGTCAACACTGAGTAGATTCTTCTGTTACTGAATATATCTATATATAAACTCTCATTACTCATTTGGGAGGGTCAACAATTAATGGAGAGGCTTTTGGGAGAAACAGATTCACTTGGAAAAGTCTGACTACATATCTTCTACAAGCTGGATTCATGAGGAGTTTATAATGTGACGTTATGCAATTTTTAATAGATAATTATTTTTCATTTTCTTTATTTAAGTGCATTCTTGTTGTTTAGCTTTGTTCTTTTTATTTAATTTTGGATATTCTTATCTAACCTAGTGATTTATGATTTTGACTTGATCAATTCGTATTTCACTCCGTCATTACTTGATTTGTTTCTCTTCAGGACACAAAGTGTGACTTTTTGGAATGTTTCCTGTTTATTTTCCAATCTAATTTTTCTGGAATTTGAGATGTATTCATTGAAATCACAAGTTTGATAGGTGAACTCTTCTCTCCAAGCTTTTTGAGCATAGGAATAAAATCTTAAATCAAACTAAATAATTCGTTTTCTTTAGGTCCGATAGACCGAAGTTTGGTCTCAATGGACATTAACCATCACCATCATCATAAAATTTTAAATGTTTTTTTTTATATATATATATATATAAAATTTTAAATGTTGTTGTTGTTGCTGTTTTTTTTAATGGTTTTTTTAAGTATATTTTTGTTTTTTTAGGTTTTTTTAAAAATGTTTTTAATCTTAATTTTAGTAGTTATTTATTTATTTTTTTAATCTAGTTTGTTTTTAATTTTAATTTATTTTTTAGTTTTTGTTAATGTTTTTGTTAATGTTTCTATTTTTATTTACTTAATTTTATAGTTTTTAAATTTTTTTAATTCTTTTTTTTCTCAAATTTTTTTATTTTTATTTTTTTATGGTTTATGAGATATTTTTTTTTTGAAAATATGTTTTTCTTATTATTTATTTCTTTATATTTTTATTTATTTATTTTTAGATAGGTTAATTTTGTTTTTATTTTTAATTTTATGTTTTCATTATTCTTTTGAAATTTTAATATTTTCCAGAGTCATGATAAAAGTCTTTTATGCCATTATTTCGAAATGTTGAAAATTTAACCTAGAAAAAAAATAGTGTTATTCCAACATCAACAATCCTTTACGCCATTATTTCAAAATGTTGAAAATTTACCCTAGAAAAAAAAAAGTGTTATTCCAGCATCAACACTTTTTGTTTTGAGGGTGTTTTTTGCACAATTTTTGCACAAAAATTCGGTTTTCACTGCCATTTTTAAAACATGTTGAAAATTTACCCTAGGAAAAAAAAGTGTTATTCCAACATCAACATTTTTCGTTTTTAGCACTGTTTTTCATGTTTTTTTGGTTAGAGTTCCCGTTTTGAGTTTATAATTCTCGTTTCAAAGTTTACATTGTTAGGCCCAGAGCCCAAGTCATTGCCTAGAATTGAATGACACCCTCAAATTAGTAAGATAACAGGGAAACAATGATGCAAAAGTAAATATTTGAAGAAGCCCTTAACTGGAACCCTACTAGCCATGACAAACATTTCGTCAAACATATCACAAATATGTAATCTACAGGTGTAAACAACATATTTAAGCATATGGAACTCATACTTATCTGAGAATCACTAAGAACCATTGTTCCCTCATATCATTTGTTGTATTACCATCTATTAGATTATAGATACATTGTCCATTCATTTACAAGTAAAAACATGATGAGAGTCATACATAGCCATTGTCCTAAAACACATACATAACCAGCATAATAGAAATAGAAATACCAATGAAATCACATCCATATGATCCACATATAAACCCGTATAATAATCATAGAAATACAAGGATAAATAACCTCATATTGATGATGCAAAATCCAAACCTGGGATGGGACTACCACGTTCCACCCGACCATAGAATGGTTGAGCCAAATCTCTCTTCAGCCATTCACCCTCGTGCCATATTCCAAGCATGAATGTGGGACTCAAACCAAAAGAACCAACCAGGGCATCCCGAGGCTAAACCACCTCACCCTCATCAATAGAAACCAGGCTTTACCGTAATCCATCCTGGATCACTAGGCCAACACAATGAACATGTAATAATAGGATTTACCATGATCTCCACTAGATCACTAAGCCAAAAAAGCATGGATGCCACTAGATTTCTCCACCTACACCATGAGGAATTTTCCTGTCTCCTAGTCTCTCAGGCTTTACTGCAATCCACAGTTTGATCCAGGGATCACTAGGCCCTAAACTGAGACACCACCCTCTAGTATTTACCGTATATCATGCCATTCACTGGCAAGGATTCCTAGGCCTAATAAAGGGAAACCACCTCTAGGATTTACCGTATATCTTGCCATTCATCGACAAGGATTCCTAGGCCCACCGAGGCAACACAATCCTAGCTTTACCGCAACCCATAGTCTGGCCGAGGGTTCACTAGGCCAGTGGATTTAGCGTGATCCAAAGTCTGGTTTAGGGACAACTAGGCCATGTGCTCTATCATTTGGAGATCCACCTTTCTCATCATTGAATCCATCTGGCAATCCAGCTCAACCAAAAAATGAGAACCCCATCATACCATGGTTATTAAAAAATGTCAAGGCTAGGCTGAAAACACTATCACACCTGGAAAAACCCATGCCATAATAGCAAAAGAAATACATGCAATACCATGTATGCCATATCTAGCAAGGAAAACACACATGTAAATTGATACCTACAAAGAATCCTGCTATAGCTGCTTGATACTACTCTTCCTTTCTTGCTCCTTCCTTCCTCTTTCCTTCTTTTCCTTTCTTGATCCAATGCAAAACCTAAGGAAAAGCTTATACTGACCAAGCTTGCCCACTGATCCTCAAAAGCCTTTTTATTAATGAGGCCTCTATTTTCTTCATTTTCCATTATTTTCCTTCATAAATATGCCAAAAATGCCATTTTTCCTTTCCAAAACCTTTGCCTTTTCCTTTGCAAATTTCCTTAGCCATAATGATAGAAACGAACACCCACTTGGATGTCTTGCCCACCATTCAACTTGGAATATGTGTCCCATCAATTGTGGTCTTATATTTTTTACATGGATTTTTTAACCATGGTTGTTACAATGACCTCCCATTTTCACTTTGGAATCAAAATCGACTGTAGTAATCCACCTGGATGCTTACACTCTGTTTTTACCTATTGACAATCCAAACATCTAGCCACAAACTCTGCCACTTCCTTCTTCAAATTTGGACAATAGTAGAACTTCTTCACTGCTCTCTATGTCTTCTGTTATCCTGGGTGATTTGAATATGGCTTAGCATGAAATTCCCTCAAGATAAGCTTCTTGAGCTCACTGTTGTCTGACAGATAGATCCTGTGTAACACCCTCCTCCCACATTTACCCAAGCTAATCAGTCGACCGAGGTAAACATGTGACGAAGAGTTACTATGATACTATTCAACCTCCTAGATCACCTTAAGGAAGTAGAACATATGGATCAAAACTTTAAAGACCTCCCTCAGGAGCCACAGAACCTTCAAGAGCCAACCAACCCCTCTAGGTGTCCAACCCTTGAGATAAATTGATAGACCCCTAGTCACTCCCATGAAAATATTTTCATGCGATTGAGACCCTCTAGTCTCTCCCACAACAAGGCCTCCATGCGACTGTAGCCTTTTTCAGGTAGTTCTGTGCTAGCGACCATGACTTCTAAGACACTTTTTCAGGGCCTGGACTCAGGCCTCTGCCCAAAACTTCATGAAACTTCTAGAAATGATAAATAACAAGATGATAAGGCCTCTAATGCAAAACTTGAACAAGAACCTGACCTGACAAGGCCTATCCGTGACAAACATTCAATCAAACACATCATGAACATGTAATCTACAAGTCATATAGACACATCTGAGCATAGGGACTTCATACTTATCTGAGAATTGTTAAGAAGGTATGATGCCATCTCACAATAGTTGCATTATCGTCTATTAGGTCATACATTCATTAAAAGTTCATTTACTAATCAAAAAATGATGTGATCCATAACCAAAGTTTGTCATAAACCATGCTTATAACCATCATATATCCAACACAATAACAATGATAAAACAACCATTAAAACCAAATATAAACAAATACATTTACACATAAAGCACAAGAGGAATGAGCTCTCATTAAAATATGCAAAAGCCAGCCAAGCCAGGCACTTCCACTTACCACCCGACCATAGATTGGGCTCAACCAAATATTTCTTTCAGCCAATCACCCCCATGCCATATTCCAAGCATGAATGTGGGACTCACAACAAAACCAATCAAGGCTTCCTCAGGATTTACTATGTATCCTGCCAAGGGATTCCTATGCCCAAACAATAAGCACAAACCACATGATTTACCACAATCATGCCATATACTGGTCAAGGGATCACTAGGCCCTAAACAAGCATGGATGCCTCTAGATATCTCCACCTAAACAGTGAGGAATTTGTCTATCTCCACCCTCTAGGCTTTATTGTGTATCCCACCATTACCTGTCAAGGGATTCCTAAACCCAATAAGGAGTTTGTATGTCTCCACCCTCTAGGATTTACCGTGTATCCCACTATTACCAGTATAGGGATTCCTAGGCCCAACGAGGGTATTCACAACTATGTTTTGCCATGTATCCCACCATTACCGACCAAGGGATTCCTAGGCATTATTATTTTTTTGAGACTGCTCGACTCATTTTCGAAACCATCTAGAAATCTTGCTCAACCAAGTAAGAGAAACCCCATCACTCCATGGCTATCCGAAAATTGCAAGGCAAGGCTGAAAACCACTGTCACACCTGGCAAAACCCATGCCAATGACAACAAGAGAACCAATTAAACACATGCATGTACCATGCATGCCAAAACTAGTAAGGAAATCATACATGTAACTCGATGCCTGCAAGTAGTCCCGTTGTAGTCGCTTGACCTCACTCTTCCTTGCTTGATATTTTATTCACTTTTCTTTATTGTCCTCCCTTTGTATCCCTTCCTCCAATGCTAGAGTGCTCCAATAATACTCTAAGTGTATGAGAGTAGAGAGAATATAGAGAGAGAGCTCCAAAAATAAACTGGAAAAAAAGGTTGTGAACTGATCCTTAGAGGCATTTTTATTAATGAGGCCTATTTTTCTTCATTTTCCATCATTTTTCTCCTCACATGCAACCTGTGACCTTTCACCTTCCTTTTCTCCTATTTTCCATTATTTTCATAAATAAATGCCAATAAATGCCACTTACCTTTTCAAATCATTTTCCAATGCCTTTGCCAATTTCCCTTTATCCATAATAAACCAAATGAACACCCACACTAGGATGTTTTTCCCCAACATTCAGCTTGGAATACATGTCCCATGACCTTGGTCTTATTTTTCCTTTATTAACTTTATTACTTGGATTTTTAACCTGGAGCTGTTACAAACCCCTCCCCCTTAGGGGAACACCGTCCACAGTGTTTAATGACACTTACAGCCAATAAGATCATTGAAAAGAAAAATATACTGCACATGGAGGTTTATAACTTAGCTCGTTGTAGTATTTACAATGATCAACCTACTAAAAAGAAACCCAACATAATGAACATAACAACATGAAAACCGTATTGCTTATTGGAGCTTTATAACACAGTTCATGGTTGTATTTACATCCATATACATATATACATGTACCAAAACACCATACAAAAACATACACCAAAATTCATCCACTCAACCATCGAATAGAGAAGGATAAATAGCCCACATCTGATCAAACATCTCTCATGTAGCTTGATCGAGCCCAAAGTGCTTCCACTGCACTTTAACCTGTTTGATTGCTTGGTTTTGGAGCAGGGGCATCCTTCTCTACAAAATACATTGAGGTTCCAACTGTAATTCTCCTTTTGGCCCCACTTTCAATACAAACCAATCAATAACATGATCAACATCCTTTACATATATTTTAAGCAATGAAACATGGAAAACATCACGGACTTTCACTATCAGAGGCAGTGAAAGTATGTAGGCCACTGGTCCAATCCTCTCAAGGATCTCTAAAGGCCCACAATACTGAGGTGATAACTTCACACATGAATCGATCCCAAAGGAGCTCTTCTTGGGTTTCATGCACATGTACGCATGTTCCCCAACCTAAAACTCAATAAACAACCTATGCTGGTTTACATAACTTTTCTACCTTTAGATTCTTCTTGATAACCTGCATTTCTTGTTCCATCTCTGCCAACATGTTTGGTCCTATCAACACCCTTTTCACTGGATCACTCCAACTAATGGGAGTGTTACAACTCTGCCCATATAGTGCCTCAAAGGACTCATCCTCAGTGACTCCTAATACACATTTTTGTAAGAAAACTAAACCAATGGAAGATAATCTTCCCACTTCCACTGCTAATGCATCACATACATCCTCAAGATGACCAATAGTATTCTACTGACCCTTTTTGTCTATCCATCTGTCTGTGGATGATAAGTTGTGTTGAAGGCCAACTCTATCCCCAAACCTACGAACAACTCCTTCCAAAACTTGGAACTAAACTTATTATCCTTGTTCGACACAATATTCTTTGGAACACCACCCAGTATCACTATATCTTTGATGAAGACCTATGCTACATCACTAGTTGAATACGTAGAATTCATTGGAATGAAGTGTGCTACCTTGGTCAACTTATCCACCACAACCATGATGGAATCATGTTGTTTAGACGTCCTTGGAAAACCTATAATGAAGTACATGGAAATGACCTCCCATTTCCACTCTGGAATCAGAATCGGCTGTAGTAAATTGCCTAGATTCTTACACTATATTTTAACCTGTTGACAATCTAAACATCTAGCCACAAACTCTGCCACTTCTTTCTTCATATTCGGCCAATAATATAACTTCTTCACCACTGTCAATGTATTCTAATGTCCCAGATGATCTGAATACAACTTAGCATGAAATTATCTCAAGGTAATATTCTTGAGTTCACTATTGTCTGACACATAGATCCTGTCCCTAAATCTGATCAAACCATCCACTATGAGACGATAGTCCACATCCTGTTCACTTGTATCCTACTGTAACCTGTGCCTAAGCTCCATGTACCTGTCATCCTGTTGTCCTGCTTGTAAGATATGATCCTATATATTTGTCTCGTATGATCTCATAGTTGTTATATGATTCACCCACACTCTTCTGCTAAGAAAATTTGTAAGCATGTTTTCCTTTCCCTAAATGTACATGATCTCGAAATCAAACTCACTGAGTGTGGTTAACCATCTAGCTTACTTGAAATTCAGATTAGGTTTCTCAAACAAATATCTCAATCCACTGTGATCACTCATCAATGGATATCTTCTACCAAGGAGATAGTGCCTCCACATCTTCAACGCATGGATGATCGTTGCCAACTCAAGGTCACATGTAATATAATTATGCTTGTGCTCATTGAATTTCTTTTATTCATAACACACTACTTGTCCTTCCTGCATAAGGACTCTGCCAAGTCCTCTTTTACAAGAATTTGTACACACCACAAACTCTTTATTCGGATATGCAACCTTAAGAACTGGAGCATTTGTCAAAAATTGCTTCAACTGCTCAAAGTTGGTTGTACATTCCTCTGTCCATTCAAATTTCTTACCTTTTCTTTGCAAAGATGTAATAGGATATGAAATGCATGAGAAGTTCTTGATGAACCTCCTATAGTAACCTGCTAACCCCATGAATGACCTTACCTCATCCACATTCCTAGGAGCTGCCCATTCCATGATAACTCTTATCTTTTCTGGATCCACTATTATGCCTTCCTTGGAAATAACATGTCCCAAGTAATGTACCTCTATTTAAAGAAACTGCATTTTCTAAGCCTGGAATACAACTGATGTTCTCTTAGAAATATCAACACTACTTCTAAGTGTTTGAAATGCTCTTCCTCATTCTTAGAATATATCAATATATCATTAATGTACACAATAACAAACTTGTCGAGAAAAAGGACACAACACACTATTCATCAAGCACATAAAACTAGATGGAGCATTAGTCAAACCAAAAGGAACCACAAAAAAATCATAATGCCCATATGTAGTCCCGATGAAGTCTTGTAGATGTCCTCTTCTTTGATGCGTACCTGATGATATCATGATCCCAGATCAATCTTTGAGAACACTGCTTCTCCCTTCAACTAATCAAACAAGTTGTCAATCCTCGACAATGGATACCTATTCTTGATGGTTACCTTGTTCAACTACTTGTAATCAATGCATAACCTAAGAATACCAACCTTCTTCTTCACAAACAATATCGGTGTTCCCCAAGGTGATACACTTGGCCTAATGTATTCTTGGTCAAGAATTTCCTTCAACTACAACTTCAACTCTACTAACTTTGATGTGCTAATCCTGTATGGTTCATTTGATGATGGTGCTACCCCTAGTACCAACTCAATGGAAAAGTCCACTTATCTATGTGACGGAAACTCTAAAATATCTGTGGGAAACAAACCCTGAAACTGTTGTAAAATTGGGTACCTACTCAATACCTCCGCATCATGAACATCCTTACCTCTATCACTAGAAACATTCACTACAACTAACACACACCCTTTTCTGCGTTTGTGCTTTTCCTGCATAGTTGCAACCATTCTGACTAATGTAGCTTTCTTCTTACCCTGCAAGATTCTCTATTCTCCATTGTCATCTATGCATTCAATGGCCTTGTCATAACAATCCATCTTGGTCCTATGAAGATAAAACCAGTCCATACCCAAAATCATACTATACAATCCCAACGGAAGCACATTCAAATGTGCTAATGTAGGCATACCATTCAACTCAAATGCACAAGCTCTTACCCAATGATGAACTATTTTCTTTGTACCTATAGCCAACTACACTAACCAATATTTTGCATGCACTTCTTTATAAAACCACAATTATCCACCAGGTCAAGATAACATAACTATAATTAAAACTAAGGTCAATCAAAATAGAAACATCTTGATCACAAAGCTTACCGTCCATATCGATAATAGATGCCTAGTGATTCTCTTGCCTGTTATCGAATGCTGCATAGATCCGAGGAATTCTCTTCCCAACATCCCCCAATGTCTGTGCTACTTGTTGTTATGCACTTGACTTGCGAGAAAACCAGAATGCCAGAAATACGAAACAATATAGCCCGAAACATAGAAATATCACATGAAATGAGACAAGCTGCAAATATATTTTATTATTCAGAAGTAGAATACAATGTTCACTTACCTCTTTGAGGGGGCAACCTCCAACAGAGCAGATCTCAATTACAATAAGACTCCATGATTCTTCCCTTACTATCTAAGATTATTTATAGCTTAATGACATCCAAAACCCTAACTACCAGTGGTCCCTTGCATAACATAGGTAAACACTTTATTTATTAACTATGGCCCATTTATAACTAATTGTGGTCCTTTTTTATAATGCGGGTCAACCACTTACAATTATTATTAATGCGGATAATCGCTTATGGGCTTTATTGACTTAGCTAACTAATTATGAATCTGACTAGGCCCTTTGGGCTCATTACATAAATAAGGGGTTAGGGTTGGACCCTAACTTGCCCTCCCCCATAAAAATTAGCCTTGTCCTCAAGGTTGAAGCTGTGGAAACTACTGAAGAATAGTGGTTGGTTATGATGTCACATCTTCTAGAGAGGTGTCTTTCCACTTGATGAGGATTTCCTTGATCGTGAAGCCATGGAGAAGTCTTTCATGAGTATCGAGGACCTGTTCTGGTTGGAGCCAAAGTGAGCCTTCCTCATCCAATTATGGCAGACTTGTTTGAACCCTGCAATTGTTCTCCACAACTTTCTCGAGTCGTGTTACATGGAATACCAGGTGGAATTTTGAAGTAGTTGGTAATTCCAATTTATAAACGACTGCTCTGATACGCTGAAATACCTGATAAGGCCCATAGAATTTCGCTGCTAGTTTCTCGTAACCCTTTTCTTTGAGAGAGTTATGCTTACAGGGTTAGAGTCACACCTTCACCAATTTCTACAATGGGCCTCCTAAGGAAATTATGAAATAAGGGTGGATATCATAAAGTAATATTAGATTGCATCACCAAATTTTAAAGGGAAAAAGGAGAAGGCTATTTTTTCAACTCGTATTTTCAACTTATCTCCCTATGGGTTTACTCAAATTTTGAGCGGAAACACTCATTGGATTCATAATTTGATTCCTCATCCAAGGAGTACCCATGTTGTATACGTTCGATAGACCCTCCTGCATGAAAATGAGAAATACATGAAAAACGTGATTATAATCACGGTTTTTCATGTATTTCTCATTTGTCATGTAGAAGGGTCCATCAAAAGTATGCAACATGGGTACTCCTTGGATAAGGAATTAAATTTTGCATCCAACGAGTACTCTCGCTCGAAATTTGAGTAAAACCTTAGGGAGATAAGTTGAAAATACGAGTTGAAAAAATAGTTTTATTATTTTTTAATCTTTTTACTTTTTTACTCCAAAAATGGTGAATCATCCCCCATGGTTAACATCATCATCTTGAATCCTATTGGTTCTTATAAAGTTTATTTTGGTTGTACATTTTTCTTAGGAGGCCCATTTTAGACCTCAAAATTCCCCTAATGTGACCACATGGAACGATGTTGGTCAGCCTGTTGCTTCATTCAGTTTTGAGCTTGATGTAGATTATCTTTGAGATGGAACGATTATGGTGACACGGTTCTATAGAAGCTGATCAACTCCCTAAAATTTGGAACATCTTGGGATATAAGAAATCGGTGAAGGTGGAATTTGGCCATACACTGGCTCATATGGAATCATTTTGGTGGCTTCATGATAGATAGTATTATACCACCATTAAGCCGAAGGTAGCCATTGTACCCATTGATGTTACTTATCTAAAGTGAAGCACCACAGATAAGTCTCCAAACATTTATTGACTGCTTTTGTTTGACCATCTATTTGGGGATGATAAGCTGTACTTAGTTGGAGTTACGTGCCCGAGAGCTTGAAAAGTTCCTTTCAAAATTTGTTGGTGAAATTGGGGTCTCGATCAGACACAATGGAAGTCAGCATGCCATGAAATTTGAAGATTTGGTCCATGAAAAATTGAGCCACCAATGTTGGGGTAAATGGGTGTGGTAGAGCACAAAAATGAGCATATTTGGAAAGTCTGTCAACAACCACCATGATGACTAATTTGTTGCTAGACTTTGGGAGACCTGTAATGAAATCCATGGAAACATTTGTTCAAACAGAAGCAGGGAACGACAAAGGTTGCAAGGTTCCTGGTAGCTTAATATGCTCCCCTTTATTACACTAGCATACATCGCATTCAAATACAAAAGTAAGAATTCCGTTCTTCATGCTGGTCCAAAAGAAAGAGAGACGTGCTCGTGCATAAGTCTTCTGAAAGCCTGAATGTCCTGCAATCGGAGAGGAGTGAAACTCTTCCAAGATGTGGTTTTTGAGGGTGGAGGTCAGGGATAGAACTACCTGATCCTCTTAGTGAAGAACCTAATCCTTCCAAGCATAGTCTTCTGAGGCATTAGGATCTGTTCTTAAGTTATTAATGAACTGGGACAAAGAGGGGTGGGAGAACCATTCATGGTGGGCCTCTTCAAGCCAATCTAGTATGGGTAGAGAGAGTGATAAAAGGGTGACCTCATCCTCAAATTGGTGTGATAAGGCATTAAACACTACATTGTCATGCCCTTTCTTGTAAATTATCTCATAGTCACATCCCATCATTTTTGCAAGCCATTTATTTTGTTGTGGTGAAGATAGACACTTCTCTAGAAAATATTTTAGGCTATGATAATCAGTGCGGATTTGGAAACGTCACCCCAAGAAGTATGGTCGCCAAGTGTCTAGTGCATGTAAGATGACCATCATTTCTTTCTCATATGTATATTGACCCAGATGTTTGCCACTGATTTGTTGACTGGTGAAAGCCAATGGTCTACCTTCGTGTATTAATACTGCGCTAATTGCCATACCTGAAGCATCACATTCAATGACAAAAGATTTGGTGAAGTCTAATAAGGCCAATACTGGAGTGGAGCACATGACCTGTTTGAGAACCAAGAAGGCCCGTTGAGCTGCGTTAGTCGAGAGAAATGCATTTTTCTTGAGAAGGTTAGTGAGGGGATTGGCAATGCATCCATAATTATGGACAAATTTATGATAGTAGCCTGTGAGACCCAAGAATCCCCACAAACTCTTCAAGGTTTTTGGTTAGGGCCAATATTGCATTGCCTGAATCGTTTTCAGATCAACCCTCACTCTTTCACGACCCACAATGTGTCCCAAATACTGTACTTCTTCCATGATTTGGATAATTTGACAAATAATTTGTGATCTTGGAGAAATTTCAATATCTGGTCAACATGTTGAAGGTGTTTGTCCCATGTTATGTTGTAGATGAGAATGTCATTGAAAAAGACCAGGACAAATTTTCTGAGATATGGTTTCAGAAGGTGGTTCATGAGGCTCTGAAAAGTGGATGGATAATTACAAATACCAAATGGCATGACCAAGAATTCATAATGGCCTTCATGAGTTTGAAAAGTTGTCTTGGGAATGTCAACTTCCTTCATGCGTATTTGGTGATAGCTTGAGCAAAGGTCTAACTTGGTAAAAAATTTAGCACCCTACATTTCATCAAGAAAATCATCAACTACTAGAATAGGAAATTTTTCCTTGATAGTGAGCTTCTTAAGGGCCCTAAAGTCGAGACACATGCACCATTATCCATCTTTCTTTAGAACCATGACCATTGGAGATGAGTAAGGGTTTCTGTTGGGATGAATAGCACTGACTCCAAGGAGTTCCTTGATGAGTTTTTCAATTTCATTCCTTGTGCAAAAGGATATCGATATGGGCGGAAATTTGGCGGCTAGGAACTCAGGACCAAAGGGATGTTATGATCATGTTCCCCCTACAAGGTGGGAGCTCCTTAGGTTTGTCGAAGACCCACTAGTGGCAATCTAATATTTGTTCCATATCAGGATGAATATGAGGAGGATTGGATTGAATGGCCTGGATGGAATTAAATTGGGCTCCTACCCCATGATGGCCCTTTTTAAAAATCTTCTCCATTTGATGCGCGTTGATGATAATAGGAGCACCTTCTTGGAGTCCCCTCAATGTATGAGTGTGGTCGTTCTGTTTAAAGCTCATATATAACTCCTGGAAATCCATTGTGACAGGGCCCAGTGTGCAGAGCCATTTAACACCAAGGATAATGTCACAACCACCCATTTCAATGGAAAACATGTGGGTTTTTAGGTGATAATCCCCCATATGAAGCTTAATATTTTCACAACGTCCTTCACATTTCATGGTCCCCACATCAGTGATAAGGACTTGGAAATTAGATACCTCTCGTAAAAAAAATGAATAGCTTCTTCTACTCTCTTATGGGTAAAGTTATGAGTGCTGCCACTATCAATCAACACTACTACTAGCTGATGCTTAATAAAACCTCGTATTTTGAGAGTTTGGGGGCAAAGAAGTTCCAGCCAAGGCATGTAGTTATATAACAGACTCATCTAGCATCGTTGTGAGATAATTGTCTAGGTCGGTTTGGGGTTCACCCCCTTCTTCCTCGGGCACTTCAGTGGATGGAGCTTCATTAGCTGAGCTATTTTCAGTAGAATCTATTTGAAATAATTTTGGCTCCTTGCATTTATGTCTTGGGGAGTACTTGTCATCACAGTAGTAGTAGGCTCCTTGTTTCCTTCTTTCGGCCATTTTTTGCGGTGACACCTTTTTAACCTTAAGTGTTTGGGTGGTGCCCATAGCCTCAATGGGATGTGCCTTTGTGACGAAAGTTGGAGGATTGGATGGGAAATTTAAGGTGACTTCTACATCTAAGGCCTTGTGGCATGCATCCAGCGAAGTAGGTGGGTGGTGCATTCAAACATGGACTTGGATGGATTCCTTTAGGTCACTGACGAAACATTCCAAGTAAAAGTCATCCTCTAGTCCATCAGTTCTGATGGCCAATTGTTCAAAAGTTGCAATGTAGTCCCTTACTGTACGTATTTGCCTGATATTAGTGAGATGACCCAAAAAGTGAGATTCCTGATAAAAGCGGTCACAAATGGCTTTTGAGAACATGTTCCAAGTTGGCTCCCATGGATAACATTTGATGCCACTACCACCACTTCCATATCTCTTGGTCCAAGTAAAGGGCTCCCACTTGTATTTTAGTTCCATCCTCCAACATGTATTAAGGAAGAAATATTGTTCCATTTGTGCCACCCATATTGCGGGGTTAGAGCCATCAAATTTGTACATGTCCAGCTTGGGTGTCCGATGGCTCGAAGATTGGTGATCTCCATGGAAATTAATGTGATGGTTGGATTCTCCTTCTATGTGTGCATCAACACTATTCTCTTCGGTCATGGGTTCATGATAGTTTTGCGAGCTGGGAGGTAATGGTCTCTGGAACTCATTGAATTTTTTCTCGAGGTGGTCGACCTTCTCAGAAGCCCTTTCTGTAGCCATAACTTGAGGCCTGGTTCCGAGCATACGTTAGCCCCAGTCAAATTTTGAGCTTACTTAAGAGTAGTATTCTTGGAAAGAGGACAAGCTGAGGATTCTAGTGACATGGGTCACTTAAATCCGCATTGGAAAAATTTGGGACCACCCGAAAATTGGGGGCTTACAAGTGAATCATACCACTGCAACCAACTCTTCGTCCTGAATCTTATGGGATAGGTCTCTTGCAAGCGTCTTGAGATGGCCCCAATTTTTTTTTATTCAAATCTTAAAGGATTTTTACTCCTATCTGATTAATACTACAGTGGCTGAATTCCAGAAAGTTTGATACTGCCAATTATCTTGTGAAAATTGGGTTGGGACTGTAGTAACAAAAACCCCAAGGTCTTGGTACTGCAAAATGAGTTGTGATAATATGATCTGGACTATGGTGGTCAAAACCCTCAAGGCAAAAAGAGTCATATCTACGATGTGAAAACCCCAATTGTTGAATTTGATCTGTACGATGACGACAAAACTCCAACTACTGGATTTGATCTGGATAGCAGTAGTTGAACGCCAACAACTGGATCTTATTTGGATGATAAGTAGGGGCAATATTAAGATAGATGAGGGAACTATGGTCTTAGAGGAGTGTCAGGTGCTACAGATCGTAATATACGCAAGGGTCCAACTATAGTACTCGGCCCAATCTTTTAGGGCGCTAACTAAGGAGAATTGACCGTACCCTTAACCATACTACCCAACTAGCCTATTGTACATGTGAGTAATCTCCCCGAGTGTTGTTCCCACTGTACTCTAGCAACAAGACGGTCGACGACTTATCTAAGTTTAGGTTTTAGGTTACCCTAGGGGGGCTTTTGATATACCCAAGGGTATGTAGAAGTGCAGTCCATGCGCGGTTTTGTCTAATGCACTACTAATCGAAGGGGTACCCATAAGGGTTACAAGGGGGTCCAACAAGCGTGACCACGTCTTGTGGTTCCTGCATTCATGCTTTCCCAAACCCACATGTTTTTTCCCTCAACGATAGATCCCATGGTTTAAATGTGCCAGAACACGTCTCTAGCCTAAAAAAGCTTTGTGAAAATTGGAGGTACAACTAGCCCTAGAAAGTGCTCTGATACCACTTGTTATGCACTTGACCTACAAGAAAACCAGAATGCTAGAAATACGAAAAAATATAGCCCGAATCACATAAATATCACATGAAATGAGACAAGTTGCAAAGATATTTTATTATTCAAAATCATAATACAATGTTAACTTATCTCTTCGAGGGGGCAACCTCCAACAGAGCATAGCTCAATTACAATAAGACTCCATGATTCTTCCCTTACCATCTAAGACTATTTATATATTAATGACATGCAAAACCCTAACTATTTGTTTTCCCTTGCATAAAATGGATTAACCACTTTATTTATTAACTATGGTATGTTTATAACTAATTGTGGTCCCTTTTCTATAATGTGGGTCAACCACTTACAATTATTATTAATGTAGATAACCGCTTACAGGATTTATTGACTCAACTAACTAAATATGACTTTGACTAGGCCCCCTGGACTTATTACATAAATACATGGTTAGGGTTGGAGCCTAACACCTATGCACTGTAAATCTGAGACCTACCACTCTGATACTATGGGTAATCTCTCTTGAGAAGCTCCTTGCCACATATCCAACACTACAGCTGTCCCTTACCATGACCTTTATTCTGCTGCCCTCCATGATGTGACCCATGTCCCTGTCTAACTACATTGAACTTCTTGTAAGGAACAACATTCTCCTTTTCACCTGCATCCTAGGGTGTAGTTATTATTTGCTGCCATTTACCTTTAGTGTTGTCTTTCCCCTTCCAACCTTGCTAGATTCTATCTTATGCTTTGATTCCTCATAACAATGCTTCAACTTCCTAATTAATTCTTCAAGTGACCGAGGCTCATCATACTCAATCTAATCTTTAAATGCTAATGGTAATCCACTAACAAATCTCTGAACTTTGGCTTTCTCATCCTTAAGATACAGTACATACCTCAAAAACTACAAGAACTTGTTCATATACTCCTCATCCATCATTGATCCCATATTTAGCTCATAGAACTCCTTAGCTTTACTATCATAGTACCTCTCTAACAAATATTTCTTCTTGAAAAGTCTCTTGAATTCATGCTAACTAAACTCTTATGTCCTCATGTCTCTAATATGCTTCACATCTCCCCCCCCCATGTTTTCTTTCTCTTTGAGGCTGAAGATAGCTATTTTGGCCTTCATGTTCTCTGTGTAACCATGCAGCTCAAAGAACTTCTTCATCCCAAGTAACCATGTCTCTGCATCTTCTGGTTTATTAAAATCTCCATCAAAGGTAGGTGGCTTGTATTTCTTGGACTCATCTGGAAAATATACCCTGTCATTGCTCCTGGAAGGATGATAACGATGATGACCATGGTACTTGTCAGAAACAGAACTAGATTAAAACATGTTTCCATCACCTCTCCTATCAGGTGTATCTAAGAACCTGCTATCTCTTATTGTGTCATCTCTATCCGATATGTGCCTACCATGAGACCTACTTCCATATGCCCCATTAGTCTTATCCTCCAACCCATGACTGATCCTAAGAGGTCCCTGTCTTTGCAAATTTGACAAACTTTGAAGGATAACTGCATTAACATCAGCTTGTTTCTCTTGTGCCCGAATGATTATGTCATTATCTACTTTGTAACTTCTTATTTATACTTTCAAACTTCTCAATGTGTCTGCTATGTTAAGAGAGTACCCAGCACCATGTTTCTCATCTAATCTATAGGGATAATCTTGTGAACTATAGTCTACCATCTTCCTAGTCATCTTTGATCTTCTTCTTGCAATTACACTATGTCAGCTAACACAAAATATAAACATAATCAACATACCTCAGTGTAGTTTACGGGAGGATATCTTGTTTTCAAGATCAACCAGATTAGCACAATGCATGTATAAACATAATCATAGAAATATATAAACATCATCTCAATCATCATCTAGTTACCATGTATGACTATAACATAACCATGACAATGCATGCATAACGATATATAAACACTAACATGCATAACAAATGCATAACCAACATGCACTCATGATGATCACATCCAACAACAATGACCATCATCCTCTACATGGCGACACAACTTCAATAATGACCACCACCATGCATACACAACAAGCACATAAACCACAAGCATAAAGAACACATATGCAACTGACATGTATGCATGACAAACAAATTCCGCCCATCCAATCCAAGGGGTGAACCATGCTCTGATACCACTCTATAACACCCTCCTCCCACATTTACCCAAGATAACCAATCCAATGGGGTAAACATGTGACAAATAGTTACTATGATATTATTAGACCTCCTAGATCACCTTAAGGAAGTGGAATCAATGGACCAACACTTTAAAGACCTCCCTCGGGAGCTACAGAACCTTCAGGAGCCAACCAACCCCTCCAGGTGTCCAACCCCTAAGAGAACTTACTTCTTGACTGAACTAGACCCCCGTTCGCTCCCATGACAAGCATTCCATGTGATTGAGACCGTCCAGTCACTCCCACATCATGGACTCCATGGATGCCTTAGGATCTCTCCACCTAAACTGTGAGGAATTTTTCCTTCTCCACCCTGTAGGATTTACCGTGTATCCCACCATTACCATTCAAGGGATTCCTAGGCCCAATGAGGAGTTTGTCTATCTCCACCCTCTAGGCTTTACCATGTATCTCTCCATTACTGGTCAAGGGATTCCTAGGCCTAACGAGGGTATTCAAAACTAGGATTTACCGTGTATCCGGCCATTACATTTCAAGGGATTCCTAGGCCTTGTGATTTGTCCTAAGACCACCCCACTCAGTTTCTAAAACATCCGACAATCCATCTCAACCAAGTAAGAGAAACCCCATCACACCATGCCTATCTGAAAATGGTATAGAAAGGATGAAAACCACTTTCACACCTGGAAAAACCCATGCCAATGAAAACAAGATAACTAGATACACACATGCATGTATCATGCTGCCAAAACTAGCAAGGAAATCATACATGCAACTCGATACTTACAAGTAATCCCACTGCAATCACTTGACCTTGCTCTTCCTTACTTGATATTTGATTCCCTTTGCTTTCTTGTCCTTCCTTTTCCTCCCTTCCTCCAATGCTATAGTGCTCCAAGAATACTCTAAGTGTATGGGAGTAGAGAGAATAGAGAGACAACTCCAAAACAGAACTAACAAAAAGGTTGTGAACTGATCATCAAAAGCCTTTTTATTAATGAGGCTTCTATTTTCTTCATTTTCCATCATTTTTATTTCATTTTCCTCCTCACATGAAACCTATTACCTTTCACCTTCTTTTTCCCCTATTTTCCATTATTTTCATAAATAAATGCTAATTAATGCCACTTTCCTTTTCAAATCCTTTATCATTTCATTTTCTAATTTTCCCTTAGCCATAATAAACCAAATGAACACCCACACTAGGGTGTTTTTCCAAGCATCCATCTTGGAATACATTTCCCATGACCTTGGTCTTATTTTTCCTTTATTAAATTTATTACATGGATTTTTAACCTAGGGTTGTTACATTGTGCCCCTAAATTTGACAAAACCATCTGCTGTGAGATGATCATCCACGTCTTGCTCACTAGTACCCCACTGTTGTAACCTATGCCTAATCTATTGGTACCTGTTATCCTATTGACCTGCCTGCAAGATCTGATCCTGTAAGTCTATCCCATATGAGCTCACAGCCGCTACATGATTTACCTGTACTTTTCTAGTAAGAGCATATGCAACCCTGTTCTCTTTTCCTTTAATGTACTTGATCTCGAATTCAAACTCATTGATCATGGCTAACCATCTAGCTTACCTAGCATTTAGATTTCATTAGTCAGATAGGTACCTCAACCCACTATGATCACTCATCAATACAAACCTCATACCAAGAAGATAGTGTCTCCACATCTTCAATGCATGGATGATCACTTCCAACTCAAGATCATGCGTAACATAATTCTTCTGGTGCTAATTCAATTTCCTTGATCCATAGCACACTACATGTCTTTCCTGCATTAGAACTCCACCAAGTACTTTCTTGCAAGCATCTGTACACACCACAAACTCTTTGTTCAGATCTGCGATCTTTGGAATTGGAGCATTTGTAAGAAACCACTTCAACTGCTCAAAACTAGTTTAACACTCTTTTGTGCATTCAAATTTCTTTCCTTTTCACTGCAAGGATGAAATAGGATAGGAAATTCGTGAGAAGTTCCTAATGAACCTCCTATAATAGCTTACTAATCCCATGAATGATCTGACCTCATCCACATTCCTAGGAGTTTTACATTCCATGATAACTCTTAACTTTTCTAGATCCATTGCTATGCCTTCCTTGAAAACAACATGCCCCAATTAATGTACCTATGTCTTAAAGAAGCTACACTTACTAAGCTTGGAATACAACTGATTCTCTCTTAGCAATCTCAATACTACTGCTAAATGTTTGGCATGCTATTCCTCATTCTTAGAATATATCAATATATAATCAATGAATACAATAACAAACTTGTCCATATAAGGATACAACACACTATTCATCAAGCACCTAAAAGTAGCTGGAGAATTAGTCAAACCAAAAGGAACTACAACAAACTCACAATGCCCATACTTAGTCCAGAAAGAAATCTTGTATATGTCATCTTCTTTAATGCGTACCTGATGGTATCCTTATCTTAGATCAATCTTCGAGAACATCCTTGCTCCCTTCAACAGGTCAAAAAAATCATCAATCCTTGGCAACGAAAACCTATTCTTGATGTTCACCTTGTTCAAATGCCTGTAATCAATGTATAACCTGAGAGTACCACCCTTCTTCTTCACAAACAACACTGTGCAACCTAAGGTGACACACATGGCCTAATGCATCCCTCGTCAAGCATTTCCTTCAACCACAACTTCAATTCCACTAAATCTGGAGTGATCATCATGTATGGTGCCTGTTATCACTTCAGGAAACTCTCCTAGGTTGTAGCTTGGAGATGCCTAGTAACATATAATTTTCAATATTGTTCTCTGAACTATTGGAATAAATGATGGTTTGGATCAATCCAGATAACCATTTCAACTATGTTTTTACTCAATGCATGCATGAACACCCTCAACTTACAAGGCTTTAGACCACTAATGCTCAATAGTTTGTAGATTCAATGAATGGATGGAGAATACTGACCATACTGGAAAATGCAAATATAAACATAAATGAATGGCTAGCTACAAGCAACAAAAGAGAGTACTGACTATACTAGCAGATGCATATATGACCACATATGAATGGCTAGCTACAAGCAGTAAAGAAGCTTTCAAATCTAATTCATCAGTGCAGAGATAAGATGAGAGTTATCTAGCATTAGACAGAAAAGAAACATGAACAACCTGTTCAAGTGCAAGCTTAGAACAGAAGAGAAAATGAACATTGAACATATAAAAACAAAAGAAGTTTGTATTACTAATGAATGAAGATGAGAAGCTTCAGTAGCAAAGTCTCATTAGTCTCCAGAAGTTGAACCCATATTACATCTTACTTTCAGCTATTTATAGCCTGTTTACAATGCTCCTGAGCTCTAAGAGGCTCAGAGTCTTAATCTGTCTGATATGCATTGTTAACTAATTTGATTCCCTCTATAGGCAAGCATGGCTTGGAGGATTATTCTTCTGACAGCAGAGTAACTGCATTCAGATATTTTGGCTGCACTGGTAGGACTGTTGATGCTCCATGATGTTTGTTTGATGAGCTGCGCTGGGCTATTGATGCGATGTGCTTCTTCTTGGCCTCTATGTTGGTTTGGGGAGGAGCTGCGCGTGCTGTGGCCCTTTCTATGATTTAACAATGCATACATTCTGTTAAAGCAGAACAACACTGCCCTCTTGTGGACCTCTGTTAAAATAATGAATATTTCTGCTTTAAACAGAAAACACAACAGCGCTGAGAATTCCCGCCCCTCTCTGTCCTTTCTGGACTTCAACAACCCTCAAAATGATTAATTCCTTTATCGAGTCCGCCCTTGGGGTTATCACAAGTCGCATTTGGCCCGCTCCCTTTGTATTTCGTTGAACAACGAAAATACATTAAAACTGTGAAAAACATTGAAAATGGGCCTTCTACGGACCTCAAATTTTATGTATTTCACTTCCCGGATCCTTTCGGGTCCGGGCTTCATCGCAATCGGTGCTACCCTATTTCCCATTTCATTTCGTTATAAAATGGACTACACTAAAATTCTTTGAAAAATGGCTTTGGCGCAGACCTGAAAGATTATACATTTTGGTTCTGAAACCCATCGGGTCTGGGTCTCATCGCAATCAGCGCACATATATGCAAAGGCCCCACCCCATGGTTTCTGTTGATAGCAATCTGCTGATGCAGTGTGGGCTATCGATCTGCGCGCGCAATCGATGGTCCACGTTGAATTGGCGATCGCTATCGTTCATTCCACACAACCTGCACCGATACTCCGCTGATATGATCCGTTGATAGCGATCATTGGCGATCGCTAATTGGCGGTGTCCAGCTCTGACTGCCACTGCTTGGGACCGCTAATTTGCGATTTTCCGCTTAGATCTGGGCCGTTGATCGGCTAGATCTAATGACAGCTGTGCATTCTTGGGTTTTAAGCCTGCGATAAGGGTTTTTGACTGATTTTGAAGTGTTTTAGCCTCCCGATAGTGCATTTTTGCCCTTCCAAGGGCTCTCCTCCCTTGCTTGTTTCAATCTTGGGATGATCTTAAGCACTTTTGAAGATTCGAAGAGCATTTTTGGATCCCTTTGCATGATTTTAAGCAAACTTTGGAGACTTTGGGAGTATTTTGGATCCATTTTTGGGCCAAATGCCAACAAAGCTAACAATGGCTCCTTCTAGGGATGAAAGTCTCCCTGCGAGGTTTCAAGAACTACAAATGAATGCCTTTCTTGTAAAAAACAAGATCAAATATTCCTCCTAGTGTTGCATTGGGCATGGAGTCTATTTAGCATGAAATAAAAACTCGAAAACAACATATTTACAATACCAAGGCTTGAAAGCCTTAACTGAAATAAAGTTCGAAGAACAACCCATTGAATGGGCCATCAAAAACATCTCCTCCTTCCTTTGATGCATTCCTTTTGAGAAAACAGTCACCAAACTAAAAATTGACCCTTTTTACCTTTCTATGAAAGTTTTCTTTCTCTTTGTCAATGTGTATATCAACCAATTCATGAAAGAATTGCAAAAGCCTATTGATTTGATCCTCTACTTCAAAAACTTTCCATCATTTGATATTATCAGGTAGAGATGGTCTATATTTCACCTCCTCTCTGTATGCTTTCAGCCTTGGATGTTTTGATTGGGAGTTTTTGTACACCTGCTGAATAATAAGGTCTGCTTCATACTTTGCTGTGTCATTTGTGACCTGAAAAGTTAATATGAAAGATGAATCAATGCATTCTTGTGTGGGGGACACAAGGACTTCACATGTTCCTGCAGCTTCCTCAGAGCAAGCCCCATCAAAGAACATGTCCCAAATCTATGGGCCTTCTTCCTCTGTGATCTGGCAAACTGATTTTTTAAGCTGCGTAGAGGCCAACTGATAAGGCTTGGTAATGTCAAGACTGAGCTTATCCATGACAGCCTTGGGCATTGAATTATGGTTGGATCCAGTGTCTAGAGGACAATTGTGAAGGATTTCATCATGAATAGATAGAGAAACATAGAATGATGGGGAGCTATCTTCACAATTTACAATCATTGGGCTGAGAATAACAACTGGTTGGTCATTTTGCAGATTTACATAGTCAATGGAGGCTTGGATGGTTTTAGGCTCAAGAGCCTCAAGGATAGATTTCTTGAAGGACTCATTCTTCACTGGTTCAATCAGAGGCATAGGTATTCTTGGCTTCTGGATTTCTGATTGAAAATTGAAAGAAGAAGGGGACTTGTCAAGGCCTCTTACCTCTATGGCTAGAGCTTTGAAGATGATAGGATCAACTGTTGGTTGCTTCTTCTTAGTAGCTTGCTGTTCTGCAGGTGTTGAGTTCCAAAACTGCCTCTCTCTTAAGCAACTTTCTCATCCTTCTTCCTTTGCTTTTCCATGAAAAATGCATCCTTAATCATCAAAAGCCATTACACATTGCCTCAAGGAGTATATTTCATTGATTTACAAGTTATATTGTTATGTTTTTTATTTGAATAGGTTTTTGACTTTCAGCTATAGAACACAGCCACATTCCGCAGCTAACCGATTGTTCCACAGCCATCTCCACGCTTTTGTAGGTTACAGGTGTCAAGAGAGGAAATGAACCACATGGGTAGCTTGGAAAACGTCAGAGCATGGATGGTATCCTATCCATTTGGCCAAGATCGATGTGGAGGACTCCGGTCAAAGGGAAGTCAACCAAAGAAACCGACAGCAAGTAGGACTCTATTTTTACAAGATTCTCAGTAATGGATCCGAGGCAGTCTCCTGAAGCCAAGGACCTCATCTGCCACCTGCACAAACAGAATCCAATAGCCACTATTAGAAGATTTATGTTTCAAGGCAACCGAAGACAAGAATTCCACATACATTACCTGTCTACGTGTTTTGTTGTAGATGACTTCTCTCTTCAAAACAATTGTATTTTTTCCTATAAATACCAGCATGTAGAACGTAGAACAAGTTCAAGTTTTTGCTTATGTAATAGTGCATATTTCCACTTTGTAGTGTGAGAAACTCAATGCTCTGTTTTAATAAGAAGACTCTGTTTTCAATGGATACCTGAAGCGCTTGTGAAGTGTTGATAATCCGAGACCTTACAGAGGGCCCCTGTTGTTGGGTTGTGTTATATTCTTTCCACATAGTTAACAGGGGGTTTGAGGGGCACACGTAACCCCACTTTATGGGGTCCGGGGCAGCGCCCCAGAAAATTTTGGTTTTGGACCCTATGTTAGGTTGGGCGAACACATCTATGGTTTTGTGCATGATTTTCGCACATGTTTTTTGGACGCGATGGTTTTCGGTCCATGGTATTGAATGCTTCAGAATGTATAAATATGTATTGTAACATTGAAATGAACATAATGAAAAATCAAGCTGGTAGTCTCGGTTTTGGGATCTAGGGGGAAATATCTGTGTATATGTGTTTTATGTGTTCTGCTCTTGCATTATTTATTTTCTGTGTTTTAGAATTCGTATGCAGGTAATTTCTGTATGGGGTTAAAACCTACATTTGGTATCAGAGTAGATTTGGCTTCAAGGGGACGCCTTTGTTGCTGAGGGGTTTTGCTTGGGCCTGTGGTAGACCCTGTTCAGTGGGAGATCTGCGAGATCAGTTCTGGTGGTGAAAGAAGTTGGCGAGCAGTGGAAAGATAGAGATTGAGAAATTTAATGGTCAGAGTTTTGAGTTGTGGAAACTCAAGATGAAGGATATGCTGGTGGATAAAGATCAATGGATCACGGTAGATCCATGTACTAAACCAACGGGAGTGTCCGACAAAGAATGGAAAAATTTGGATCGGAGGGCAAAGAGCACAATATGATTGTGTGTCTTAGATTCAGTATCGCTGAATGTATCCAGGGAAGCTACGACGAAGGCTTTGTGGGACAAGTTAGGGACTTTGTACCAATCTAAGTCTCTGGTGAATAAACTGTTCCTGTGAAAAAAGCTGTATAACTTGACGATGAGAGATGGAGACTCAGTGACAGAGCATCTGAACACATTTAATACTGTGGTAAGTTAGTTAGCATCTGTTGATATTAAAATTTCAGATGAAGATAAGTGCATCAGTTTGTTGTGTTCTCTACCAGATTTGGGATAGTCTGGTTATTGCAATAGGTAGCAATGCAACTGCCTTGCAGTTTGATGAAATAGTCTCAGCCTTGCTAACGAAGGAGATGAGATGGAAAAATATGGAGAGCCAAAATGGTGATGCCTTGTCTGTACAAGGACGGTCCCAGAACAGAAACAAAAATAAGTCATCGAGTGGGAGATATAAATCTAGAGGGAGATCTAAATCTCCAGGAAAACCTGTAAAGGTGGTGTGCTGGAAATGTAGAAAGGAAGGCCACTTCAAAAGGGACTGTAAATCTAAAGCTCCTGACAAAGGAAAGGGATCTGATGAGGCTCCTTCTGCAGAGGCAAAAACCACCTCAGATGAAGGTGGGGATGTGTACTTGGCTTCTTCAAGTACACATGTAGATCATGAGGCATGGTTGATTGACTCAGGTGCATCCTTTCACTTCACTCCCCATAGAGAGTGGTTCTGTGAGTATGAGAAATATGATGGTGGTGATGTCTTCTTGGGGGATGACAGGAAGGCTAGAATCATTGGTCGTGGAAAAGTAAAGTTGAAGCTGCAAGGTGGAAGGGTTAGAACACTTCCAGGTGTTTTGCATATTCTGCATTAGCCAGAAATCTGATTTCTATTAGTAAGCTGGATGATGCAGGTGTAAAAACAATGTTCGAGAAGGATACCTACAAGATGGTTCGGGGAGCACTGGTATTGATGCGGGGAGTTTGGATTGGAACTCTGTATAAGCTGCAAGGTAGCACTGTTGTTGATGGGTGCAACAGTTCCGTGGTTCTTGAAAGTGGAGCAGAAAATCTAGTGGTCTCTGGAGAAAAGACCATGCTGTGGCATCAAAGGCTTGGACATATTGGAGAGAAGGGCCTTTGAATACTTCATGGTAAAGGTATGGGAGAAGGTATGAGTAATAGCTCTCTAGATTTTGATTTCTGTGAAAATTGTGTATACGGGAAGCAAAATCGGGTGAGTTTCCCATCTGGTGGTAAGAGGACGAAACATATACTATAGCTTGTGCACAGTGATGTGTTTGGACCTATGAAGGTTCCACCACTGGGTAAGTCTGTGTACTATGTATCATTTATAGATGACTTCTCAAGGAATACATGGATATATTTCCTTAAGAAGAAATCTGAAGTCTTTGATAGGTTTAAAGAATTTAAGGTTCTAGTGGAAAACCAGACAGAGAAGAAGATAAAGGTGTTGAGGACAGATAATGGTGGAGAGTTTTGCAGTAAGGAATTTGAAGAATTCTGCAAGAAGTGTGGCATAGCATGGCAGAAGACTACTCCATATACACCTCAACAAAATGGAGTTGCAGAAAGAATGAACAAGACATTGATGAAAAGGGCAAGAAGGATGCTCAGTGGTGTCCGGTTAGGACAGGAATTCTGGGCAGAGGCGGTGGATACTGCATGTTACTTGGTCAACAGGTCACCTTCATCAGCATTGGAGGATAAGACCACAAGAGGTATGGACTAGTAAGAAACCCTCTCTTTCACATCTGAGGGTATTTTGATGTGATCCATATGTACATGTTCCAAAGGAGAAAAGAACAAAGTTGGATAGTAAATCTAAAAAGTGCATCTTTATTGGGTATAAGGATGGTTTAAAGGATTATAAGCTTTGGAACCCAGTAACAAGGAAGGTTATGTACAACCAAGATGTGGTGTTCAGAGAGGTGAAAGATGTTATTAAACATGATGTCCAACCAAAGGAACCTGAGAAGATAGAGTTTGAGCTAAAGGACGAAGAATCAGACTCTACAGCATAGGAGGAATCAGAAGATGAAGAGCCACAAAATCCGGTTGTGAGAAGATAAATTCGAGAAAGAAGGCAGCCAGAAAGGTATAGTCCATCTGCTTTCTATTCAAATTTTGCTTTGTCTGTTACTGATGATGATCCCAGAACTGTTAAGGAAGCAATGGATTCAGAGGATGGAAAACTCTGGAAAGAGGCCATGGTTGATGAAATGGCATCTTTGCACAAAAATGAGGCTTGGGATCTGGTGGAGTTGCTGGCTGGAAGGAAACCCATTGGCAGTAAATGGGTGTTCAAAAAGAAGACAAATGTAGAAGGAAAAGTGGAGAAATACAAAGCTCGGTTGGTAGCAAAAGGTTATTCCCAGGTGCCGGGAATTGATTTTGGTGATACTTTTTCTCTTGTTGCCAAGGTAACTTCTATTAGATTACTTTTATCTATTGTTGTTGCTTTTGATTTTGAGGTAGAACAGATGGATGTGAAAACATCATTTCTTCATGGGGATATGGAAGAGGAGATCTACATGAAGCAACCTGAAGGCTTTGCGGTGAAGGGTAAGAAAGAACTGGTATGTAAGTTAAAGAAGTCTCTATATGGGTTAAAACAATCACCAAGGATGTGGTATCAGAAATTTGATACATTTATACGGGGACTTGGCTGCACCAGAAGAAAAGCAGATCACTGTGTGTATTTTAAATTAATTGGTGATCGTGTTATTTATCTGGTCTTATATGTGGATGATATGTTGTTGGTTGGAAATGACAAAGAAATTATCCAGGATTTGAAGACCCAATTGTCCTCCAAATTCGACATGAAAGATCTTGGTGCTGCAAACTATATTTTGGGCATGGAAATTAAAAGAGACCGGGAAAAGAGGAAGCTCTGGTTAAACCAGAGGAAGTATGTTAAGCCAATATTGCAGAGGTTTAATATGCAGGATAGTAAACCGGTGAAGGTTCCTTTTCCTGTAGGTGTGAGGTTGCCTGCTGAACAGTATCCCAAGACACAAGAAGAGGAAGAGGACATGTCCCGTGTTCCATATGCAAGTGCAGTTGGTAGCCTGATGTATGCAATGGTCTGTACTAGACCAGACATTGCACATGCAGTGGGAGTATTGAGCAGATTTATGTCAAAACCAGGGAAGGAGCATTGGACAGCAGTGAAGCGGGTTTTCAGGTATTTGCGTGGCACTAGTGATTATGGTTTGTGCTACCAAGGAAGACCAGGATTGGACAGAGTGTTGGATATTCATGGCTGCAGATTGGGCTGGAGATCTGGATCAGAGAAGATCTACAAGTGGGTATGTGTTTAACCTATTTGGAGGTGCAGTTAGTGGGATGAGTAAGAAACAATCTGTAGTGGCACTATCAACTACAGAGGCAGAATACATGGCATCCACTCATGCAAGCAAGGAAGCAGTTTGGTTGCAGATATTGTGTTCAAGTATGGGGTTAGTACAGGAAGCTATAAGGATAGACTGTGACAGCCAAAGTGCAATTTTCTTGGCAAAGAACCCTGCTTATCATTCAAAGACAAAGCATATTGATGTTCAGTATCACTTTGTGAGGGATATGATAGAAGACAAAAAGGCGTTGCTGGTAAAGGTGGACACTTTGAAGAATATTGCAGATGCATTGACAAAATATATGAGCTCTGAGAAGTTCTCTTGGTGTAGAGAGACAATGGGAATTTTAGGGCTGGAAAAATGACTAAGCTCTCTTGTGGCCCTCTGTGGAAAGAAAACAACAAGTAGGAGAATCTTGGGTTATGTTATATTCTTTCCACATAGTTAACAGGCGGTTTGAGGGGCACCCGTAACCCCACTTTATGGGGTCCGGGGCAGCGCCCTAGAAAATTTTGGTTTTGGACCCTATGTTAGGTTGGGCGGACACATCTATGGTCTTGTGCATGATTTTCACACATGTTTTTTGGACACGATGGTTTTCGGTCCATGGTATTGAATGCTTCGGCATGTATAAATATGCATTGTAACATTGAAATGAACATAATGAAAAATCAATCTGGTAGTCCCAGTTTTGGGATCCAGGGGAAAATCTTTGTGTATATGTATTTTATGTGTTCTTCTCTCGCATTATTTATTTTCTGTGTTTTAGAATTTGTATGCAGAATTCGTATGCAGGTTATTTCTGTATGGGGTTAAAACCTACACCTGCATGGTCAAGGGTACATTTTATTTCTCTTTGTCTTTCGTAGTTTAATTGTAAATTCACTGTGTGTTTTTCATCATGTTCATAATCGTTTTCTAACTCTGTGTATCATGCAGCTTATGTCATTTTTCACTAACTCAAAGTAGTTGTATTCCAACGTAGAATAGTCCTTTGGTTTTCATTGCTTTTTAGTTTCTTAACTATAGTTTTAAGTTGATGTCAGTAGCATAAATAGATTTATTTCATATGTTGTTCCTTAGTTTCTAGATTTTAAATTAAGCTGTTCAAATTAGTGTAGTCACTCATGATATAAATGAATGTTTCCAAAAGCCTTTCGTTGACGGTTAATCCTCAAACTAAATGGTGAAATGTTGTATTTATGAATGAGTCTTTCATTACAATTGTTGTTCATTAGTTTTTAATTTAACCTATTCAATGCCATTTTCTTATTAGTGTAGTCACTTATGATATAAATGAATGTTTCCAAAAGCCTTTCGTTGATGGTTAATCCTCAAACTAAATGGTGAAATGTTGTATTTATGAATGAGTCTTTCATTACAATTGTTGTTCATTAGTTTTTAATTTAAGTTGTTCAATGCCATTTTCTTATTAGTGTAGTCACTCATGATATAAATGAATGTTTCCAAAAGCCTTTCGTTGATGGTTAATCCTAAAACTAAGTGGTGAAATGTTTTATTTATGAATGAGTCTTTCATTGCATTTTCATATTTACTTTTCTTAGAATGATGAAGAATTGAATCTCTCAAATTGCTATCATAAGGAGGTAGTTCTCCCTAAGTTATGTAGTAGATTGACAACAATACTTCATTTAGCCTTTCTTTCAAAATAGAATAGTTGCAATTTCATTTTTAGTTCTTCACTTAGTCAGCTGCCATTTCATCCTCAGTAGTTCATTAAGTTTTAATTCTGCAAGTGGATTAGACAGTAGAGGTAGTGTTATTTCTAGTATTTCATTTTTGGTATATCATAGATAGCTGCAATCTCATTTTCTCAGTTAAGCTTTGGTTTTGCAATTGAGTAGATAGTAGTTTTAAGTCCTTTCAGTTCATGTTTTGGAAACAATCATAATAGCAAGAAGAGAAGCTCTGTTTTCACTTTCTTGTTTAAAAACTTTACTCCCAAATTTGGCCTAAAAGCACTTTTAGCTCTTACTTGATTTCTTTAGATTCTTAGCAGCAGTAGATTGATATTTTTTAGATTACATTGTAGAACATTAGGAATCAAAAGAACAAAACCCCAAAACAAACATCAACTTAAAAATAGTGAGGTAAGAAAGGGTCATCTAGCACATATAGTGCACTACACTTCATCAGTTTACGATACCCGGATTGATAATTTATGTAGCAATTTAGGACTCTAAATTGACTGAACATATTGGCTCCACCAAGAGTTAGGAAAGACATACCTCCATCCCAGACTCATATTCGCAGCCATAGGACTCCTGGAATTCAAGGGGCAGAAATTCAATCAGAAGATTCTCCCACATCATCCACCAAAACAGTCCTAGGAGAGAAGATCTTTTTCACTTCCACAGGGGAGACTATTGTAGTTGAAGAATTAGGACTACCCAATGAGGAAGAGAAAGTAGGAACTCTCTCCTATAATCCATTAATAGAAGAACCAGAGGAGGAAGGAATAACCTTGTAGGTTGAGCCTTATATTGACTCTGAAGAAACTATAATGGCAGAAGAAGAACAAGCTGGAGAATTCTCACTATTTAGAGGAGGGGGTAGAGGGAGAGGTAGAGGAAACAATGGAGGAGGTAGAGGTAACAATGGAGGAGGCAGAGGAAATAGGGAAATAGATAACTCATTTGGATTCCCTATAGTAGATGAGGAAACACATACCACAATGAAAAACATTTCACCATCTGTCCTCCCAAACTTTTATGGGTTGAGAAGTGAGGACCCTGAAACATTTTTGTTTGAGTTTGAAGTCTTGTGCAGAACCTATGACTATCTATAAGACTCTCAAAAACTCAAATTGTTCCCTTCAACACTAAAAGGGGCTACTTTGAAATGGTTTGTGGGGTTAGTCACTCAATCCATCATAACTTAGAATGACATGAAACAGGCATTTTTGGATAGATACTTGGATTATTGTATGCCTACTAATCATAAGGATGAGGTGTTCAAAATGATGCAAAAGGAAGATGAAAACTTAGAGGATTTGCTTGAGAGATTCAACTACAATTTGAAAAGAGCAAAAATGAACAATTTAGATGAAGAAACTTTGAAAGCTCTTTTGTTAAAGGCCATTAGAGATGAATGGATAGATATCCTTAACATGATGGGGAAGGGAGACATCTCTCAACTTCCATTGAGTGACATAGCAGAACTATGTGTTCATCTCTCAAGAGGGAAATCTAAAACCAGGAAAGGACTGAGAGATCCTTCTCTTGTTAGAGCAAACAATTCTGCAACCGGATCTGTAAGTAGGGAAGAAATTGGCAGTATGCTTGATGAGTTTAAAACTGATATTTTAGGGAGCCTTAGTGAGCCTTAGTGAGCAGCTAGACACCCTCAAAATCCAAAACAAGCAGAAAACAAAGGCTGATTCTTTAGCCATCTTTTGTCCAAAATGCAGAAAGAAATATGCTCTAAGGGATTGCCCTTTAGATGAAAAAATTGTAGAAACTTGTATGATTTGTTCAGAAAGTCATGAGACCAAGGATTGTCCTTCAATCCTAGGTCTTAAGGCTATCTTTCAAGAGGAAACAGTCCCGAATCCTGTAGAATCTCTTTGTTTTTTTGCAAGAAGACCTTGGCAGGGGCAACAGAATCAAGGACTTAACAATCCAATGTATTTTCAGCCCTCACCAAACTGGAATTCTTGGTAGCAACCTTGGCCTCAACCTCAAACTCAGTATCAATATAAACCTTGGGCACAAGGGGTACAAAATCCTCATGGGAGATTTGCTCAATATTATCAATATCCTCCATCTTATCAGAGCTATCCTCCCCCACAAAATCAGCAGCAAAATCAGCAACCACAACTTCCAAATCAAAGCCCTTGCCTTTCATTGCCATTTCCACAACAACCTCCACAACAAAGTCAAAATCCTCAACTCTTACTTCCATTTCAACAAAAACCAAATCAACTACCAGCCCAACCATTACCAAACCCCAATAACAAAAACCTTCAGAATGCTTACATGATAGAAGGACAACAATTTCCTACTTACATGATTGCTCCTCTAGATCATAATGATGTTCAACTTAGATCTGGTAGGATATTCGAAAATGAAAAACCTTCTATAGATATTCAAGAACAAGACACTACTGAGGAGGATTCTCTGAAAGTCAATAAAAGTTTTGAGGGGACATCCCTCCAAAACCAAAACATTGAAAAAGGAAAACAAAAATAATCAATAAAGACAACTCCTATAATTGAGCAACCAACATCTACTTCTACACCTCCTTTTCCTGGAAGATTACAAATTGATAGAGGAGTATAAAAAAAGATCTTGATGCCCAATTATGAATTTCTAGATGAATTGAAGAATGTTTGTATCAAGATTCCTTTGTTACAAGCCATTAGAGAAATTCCATTTCTAGCCAAGGCAATAAAGGAGTTGAGCATCAAAAGACCAGGAAGAAAACCAAGAGAAACAAAAAGAATTCACCTAGTAGGAAAAATAACAGATATCATGATGGGAAAGATTTCCATGCAGAAATATGTGGATCTAGGAAGTCCAATTGTCAAGACACACATAAATGGGATTGAAATTCCAAACACATTGATTGACTTAGGGGCAGCAATAAACATTATGAGTAGACAGACTATGGAGCAGCTTAAACTTCCTAACCTTCTTTACACACCTACCTTACTGCAACTTGCAAATAGATCAGTAATCAAACTAGATGGTGTGCTAGAAGACATTTCAGTCTCCTTAGATTCTTGGGAATATCCTGTTGATTTCATGATTTTAACTCCTAAGAATAATTTAGGAGGACACCCACTCATCTTAGGAAGACCTTGGCTGGCCACAACTGATGCTTTTATTAGTTGTAGATCTGGTGACATGTATATTTCTGATGGTAATTCAACAAAGAAATTTACTTTGTATCCTCCAGCAAAAGCAATCACAGAAATAGATGAGAAGGAATGGATCAATGATGAATATGTTATTTAGCCTATCTTTACTATATTAGAAATTAGTGAAGATAATCATATTGTTAACACATTAGAAAATTTTGAAACATCTTCAAAATATGATCATGCACAATTCTAGGAAAACTATAATGTTGAATACTTGTTATCTAGGCAGATGTCTCTCTATTCTATGGAAGAGTTTGGTAGCTCTACAATTGAAATTTTCCTAGGTAGGACATTGAACATAAACAAAAACTTGGAGAAACTACAACAAGAAGAGCTAACCAAGATATTACAAAAGCATTCTGCTGCATTTTCATAGGAGTATACCGACATGAAAGGTATTGATCTTAAGACTTATATCCATCATATCTATATTGATGAAAACAGTAGACCAATCAGACAACCTCAAAGAAGAATGAATCCAAATCTTAGGGAGATTGTGAAAGAAGAGCTCCAAAAATTATTCAATGTAAACTTCATTTACCCAATCTCAAATAGCCAATGGGTTTCTCCTTTGGTAATTGTGCCTAAAAAGAATGGTAAATGGAGGGTGTGCATTGATTACAGAGAATTGAATAAAGCAACCTTGAAAGATCACTTTCCTTTGCCCTTTATAGATCAGGTATTAGATACATTAGCAGGTAAAAAGTATTTCTCATTCTTGGATGGTTTTAGTGGTTATAATCAAATTCAGGTAGCACCTGAGGATTAGGATAAAACCACATTTACTTTTCCATGGGGAACTTTTGCCTACCGAGTGCTTCCTTTTGGGTTATGTAATGCACCAACAACATTCCAAAGAGTAGTACTAGGAATTTTTTCTGATCTAATACATGATTGTGTAGAGGTATATATGGATGATTTTACAGTCTATGGTAACACATTTGAAGAAGCTTTGGAAAATTTGGAAAAAGTCCTTAAAAGATGTAAAGAAACAAACCTTTCACTAAGCCATGAAAAATGCTTTATGATGTTTACAGAAGGTATTGTTTTAGGACATCACATTTCAGGAGATGGGATTAAAGTGGACAAATCAAAAGTTGAAGTCATCTCTAAGTTGCCAATTCCAAATTGCCAAAAAGATGTTAGAAGTTTTCTAGGATTTACAGGATATTATAGAAGGTTTATAGAAAACTTTACCAAAGTAGCATCTCCACTCTTCAAATTGCTTACAAAAGATTGTGAATTCAAGTGGAATCCTGATTGCCAACTAGCATTTGAAACCTTGAAAGCAAAAATATCTGAAGCACCTATCTTAAGAGGACCAAATTGGAAACTTCCTTTCCATATTTCTACAGATGCTTCAGATACAGCTCTAGGAGCTGTATTGGGACAAAAAGATTTGATTCCTTATGCCATTTACTACACAAGTAAAAATTTGACTCCCACTGAGTTGAATTATACTGTGACTAAAAAAGAGTTCTTAGTTGTTGTTCATGCAATTAACAAGTTTAGACACTATATAACAGGCTATGAAACTTTTGTTCATACAGATCACTCTGCAATTAGATATTTGATGAATAAACCTATTACTAATGGCAGAGTTACAAGATGGCTTTTACTTTTGCAAGAATTCAACATTACTGTGCTAGATAGACCTGGAAAACAAAACACAGTTGCTGATTTCTTGTCCAGGATTCAAAATATCAAAGAAGACTCTCCGGTTGAGGATAAGTTTCCTGATGAATATCTATTTGCAGTAACTACTCAAACTCCTTGGTTTGCAGATGTTGCTAACTACTTGGTTACAGGGAAGTTACCTTCACATTTATTTCCTAGAGAGAAAAGAAAGATTATTCAAAATAGTGCAAGATATTCATGGATCACTAACGAATTGTATAAAACAGGGCCAGATCTTATGATCAGAAGGTGTGTCAGGGAAGATGAAATGCCTGATATTCTCAAAGCATGTCATGACAAGCCATGTGGTGGACACTTTGCTAACAAGAGGACAACCTATAAAATCCTTTCTTTAGGATATTATTGGCCATCCATCTTCAGAGATGCTAAAGAATATGTCAGAAGGTGCGGCAGCTGCCAAAGGGTAGGGAAACCTACTCCCTCAAATGAAATGCCATTACAACCTCAGGTACTTATCGAACCCTTTGAAAAATGGGCTTTAGACTTTATTGGATCTATTAATCCTCCATCAAAGCAGAAAAAGTATATATTAGTATGCACTGATTATGTCACCGAATGGGTAGAAGCCAGAGCATTACTTTTTGCTAATGAAAAATCTGTAGTTATTTTTCCTTTTGAGGATATTTTTACTCGCTTTGGTGTTCTAATAGAAATTGTGACAGATCAGGGAACTCAATTCACATCCAAAATGATGGAGAGGCTTATGGAAGAGTACAAGATTAAGCATAGGAAATCCACTCCCTATAATCCACAAGCAAATGGTCAAGTGGAATCTACAAGTAAAGTGATTGAAGGAATCCTCACCAAGACTGTGCATCTACATAGAAGAGATTGGGTAGAAAGGCTTCCTGAAGCCTTGTGGGCCTATAGAACTACATGGAGGAACACAACAGGACATACACCCTATGAACTTGTTTATGGGAAAAAAGTCTTGTTCTCCATAGAGTTCCAAGTCAAAACTTTCAAGATGGCAGTCCATTTGGGGATGGATCTATCATAAGCTCAAAAGCATAAACTGGAGCAGTTAAATGAACTTGATGAAATCAGACAAGAGGCTATTCAAAGAACTGGTCTAATTCAACAACAAAGAGCTAAGTGGCATGACAAGTACATCAAGGACAAAAGGTTTCAAGAGGGAGATTGGGCACTGTTATTTGATTCAAAGTTTAAGGATTTTCAAGGAAAGTTTCAAACTCATTGGCTTGGGCCATATGAGATTGAAAAAGTTTTCAGTAATGGAGCAGTAAGAATCAGAACAATAGATGAGCATCAAACTCCTCTCCTTGTGAATGGTCATAGGTTGAAAATTTATCAAAAACCAATCTCAAAGGAGGAGTTCATCAAGATCTTTCAAAATAATTCTGAAATGAAGTTGGTAAAGAAGAATGCTTCTTCTCCACCAAATTAGTCTTTGTTCTTTTCATCACATCTAAAAAATAAAAATAAAAAATTGTATAAGGTTGAAAACTAATCACTAATTGAAATGCTTATACAGAAAATACAAGGTGAAAATATGAAGACTTTGACACCCTATATTTTCCAAAAAAAAAGTGAATCACTCTGCATTCTGAAAATTCATTTTTTTTCATTCTATTTTACTTCTGCAAGTTTCACTCCACTCCACCACCACATTCCACCAATAAATTTTTCTTCTTCAGCATTTCTTCCATATCCATTTTTCATTTCCATTCTGTCATATTTTCATCCACATAGTCATCTCCATTTCATTCATTCATAAAGTCACATTTTATTCTCTATTTTACATTCCGCAGCTGTTCTCACGTTCCACAGCTGTTCCAGTTCCGTAGCTAATCCTGTTCTGCAGCCAATCTGACTCTGCAGTAACAGTTTGATCATTAGCTCAAAAAAATGAAAAGGCCAGTTCATAATAAATTTCATATGCAGGTATTGGAGAAGAAAACAACTTTTGAAGACATATCAACATCTAAGCACCTGAAGAAGCAACAACAAAAGGTTAGCAAGCGGAAAGGTATGGTTCTAGAGGTAAGAACAAAAACTTATTTCAAATAGCAATATAAAACATAAGTTGTATAACTCGTATAATCACACTACTCCTTGACTTGTCATCATGAGATTTGATTGCCGTGATTATTCCACCATGCCTTCTGACTTTAATGCCTAATGGTCTCGTGATTTGATCTCTGATTTTAACTCGTACTTCACTGTACTTCTCCATCACACCTGTTTAACGGCTAAATACATGACATAACCCAATTGGATACGGCTCTTCACAACCCTATTGCTCCTTTATTACACCGAGTTCCTCACTTATACTTCCGCAGCCTTCTTGTGTATACAAGCACTCAGATATGTTGAGCACACAATCATTCATTCTGTTTTCAATTCTCTCTGTGTATAGCAGTATTCTGTTTTCCACATAGTTTACGTGTGCAGCCACTCCATTCCATACATCTTCTGCACTATTTCACGCATACAGTTTCCCTGTTTCATATACCCTATATGTTTTATCTCCTATAGTCGTTCTCCTTCCACATACTCTGTTATTTCACCCCCATATCTATAACTGTTTTTGCTTCCATATACCATTGTTGTATACATAGTCTTCTACACGCAGACAGTAAAGGAAATTTGAAGAAAAGCAGAGAATAGGAGTGATGGGTCTCATCGTCAAAACAAAACCTATAGGAGTGAAGTATATGGAAGGTTATCCTCAGTTGAAAGGGATGTTGAAGAAAGTTGGTTGGCCGAGTTTCATTGAAAAATTCGATGGTCATCATAAAGAAATCACCAAGTCATTTGCTAGATCGTTTGATGGGATGGACGTGGAGATTGGTGATATAAAGTTTACAGTGACCGAGTCTTTCATTGCTGCAGCAACCGAACTACCAAAGGTTGGAGAGAGGTGGTTCAAGCATAAAGAATTCCATGATGAAACTTGGAAAGTAATTCTCCAAAACCCAAGTATGGACACTTCAGTTTTTAAGAGAGGCATTCCCATCTCTGCACTTAAGGGTAACTGGAGTAGCATGCTATTAATTTTGCAAAAAATTATCACATGCGAGGGAAGATTTGGTTCCATGTATGTATATCACATAAGATTGTTAATGAATTTTCTTGAAAACAGAACCATCAATCTCCCATTCCTTCTGTTGAATAGTTTAAGGAGAATGGCCACTACTATTCAGAAGAAAATGGAAGACATAGAAACTAATCTTTATCACCATGGTCTCATAAAAATTCTAGTTGAATATCACTTAAAGAGTGTGGGAGACACATGGGATAACTTTCTGATCAGAAACTTTTTCCAAGATACACGTAAATTACTTGAAGGAAGTTCTGTGAAAAGGAGTAGGAGAAGGAAAACCAGTCTTACAATTCAAAACACTCCTACAACTTCAGCACAACAAAGTAGTGAAGAAGAGCCCATCTCTGAAACATTAACAAAGATCATAAAGCATACAAAATGGAGGAGAAATATGAAAAGAAAAGTTGAGGAAATCCATAGAAACACTCTTGAACCTTCATTGGAGGATGAACAATTACTTTCTGAGAGATTAGTCAACATCAAGGATCAGTTCAAGCAAGAGAAGGAGAAGGGGAAAAGAAGATAGGTTATAGAGGAAGAAATCATAGGCTCACAAAGTTTTAGGAGAAGTTCCAGACTTAAGGGTAGAATGAAGAAAGAAAAATCAATAGAGGCTCAGTTCATAGACTTGGGAGAAGAAACTCCAACTCAGTCCCAAGATAACATCTCATTTGAGCAGAGTCCACAACACTCTCCTCAACAAAACTTTGAAAGCAACCCAAAGAGAGTCTCTCCAGGGATTGACCCAGTCCAACAGCAGATTTATGATTATATTGAGTCACTGGAGCAAAATAATACATCAGTAGATCAAGGGACTTCATCCAACCCTGAGCAGCCAGCTACATCACAAGAGACTTTGATTAGCTCACTTAAGCAGGAAATCTATGAGCTAGAGGTCTTAAATAGGCATATTCAGAAGGAAAATGAAGCTTTAAAAGAACAAAACAAGCTGGATAAGATTATCCATGATAACACCATGCTTCATTTGGGTCTGTGGCATAAGAAGAACAAAAAACTAAAGAGGAAAAATAGGAAGCTAAACCAGGCTCTCATTAACCTCAAGTATAGATTTCTCATGAGGAAGCCTAGGATGGCAGTTGCAGCAAAGAGAAGCAAGAAGAGGTTGGATGTTTTGGCTGAAGTCTCAGAGAAAATGCAGTAGAAGGAGGGTGTTTACAATTTTGATTGCATGGGGACATGCAATAGTCTCGCAGTGGGGGTATGTTGAGTTCCAAAACTGCCTCTCTCTTAAGCAACTTTCTCATCCTTCTTCCTTTGCTTTTCCATGAAAAATGCATCCTTAATCATCAAAAGCCATTACACATTGCCTCAAGGAGTATATTTCAGTGATTTACAAGTTATATTGTTATGTTTGTTATTTGAATAGGTTTTTGTCTTTCAGCTACGGAATGCAGCCACATTCTGCAGCTAACCGGCTGTTTCGTAGCCATCTCCATGCTTTTGTAGGTTACAAGTGTCAAGAGAGGAAACGGACCACATGGGTATCTTGGAAAACGTTAGAGCATGGATGGTATCCTATCCATTTGGCCAAGATCGATGTGGAGGACTCTAGTCAAAGGGAAGCCAACTGAAGAAACCGACAGCAAGTAGGACTCTGTTTTTACACGATTCTCAGTAATGGATCCAAGACAATCTCCTGAAGCCAAGAACCTCATCTACCACCTGCACAAACATAATCCAACAGCCACTATTAGAAGATTTATGTTTCAAGGCAACCGAAGACAAGAATTCCGCATACATTACCTGTCTACGTGTTTTGTTGTAGATGACTTCTCTCTTCAAAGCAGTTGTATTTTTTCCTATAAATACCAGCATGTAGAACGCAAAACAAGTTCAAGTTTTTGCTTATGTAATAATGCATATTTCCACTTTCTAGTGTGAGAAACTCAGTGCTCTATTTTAATAAGAAGACTCTGTTTTCAATGGATACCTGAAGCGCTTGTGAAGTGTTGATTCCATGCTGATAATCCGAGACCTTGTAGAGGGCCCCTGCGTGGTCAAGGGTACATTTTATTTATGTTTGTCTTTCGTAGTTTAATTGTAACTTCACTGTGTGTCTTTCGTTTTCTTGCAGCTTATGTCAATTTTCACTAACTCATAGTAGTTGTATTCCAGCGTAGAATAGTCCTTTGGTTTTCATTGCTTTTTAGCTTCTTAACTTTAGTTTTAAGTTGATGTCAGTAGCATAAATAGATTTATTTCATCTGTTGTTTCTTAGTTTCTATATTTTAAATTAAGTTGTTCAAATTAGTGTAGTCACTCATGATATAAATGAATGTTTCCAAAAGCCTTTCGTTGATGGTTAATCCTCAAACTAAATGGTGAAATGTTGTATTTATGAATGAGTCTTTCATTACAATTGCCGTTCATTAGTTTTTAATTTAAGCTGTTCAATGCCATTTTCTTATTAGTGTAGTCACTTATGATATAAATGAATGTTTCCAAAAGCCTTTTGTTGATGGTTAATCCTCAAACTAAATGGTGAAATGTTGTATTTATGAATGAGTCTTTCATTACAATTGTTGTTCATTAGTTTTTAATTTAAGTTGTTCAATGCGATTTTGTTATTAGTGTAGTCACTCATGATATAAATGAATGTTTCCAAAAGCCTTTCGTTGATGGCTAATCCTAAAACTAAGTGGTGAAATTTTTTATTTATGAATGAGTCTTTCATTGCATTTTCATGTTTACTTTTCTTAGAATGATGAAGAATGAAATCTCTCAAATTGCTATCATAAGGAGGTAGTTCTCCCTAAGTTATGTAGCAGATTGACAACAATACTTCATTTAGCCTTGCTTTCAAAATACAATAGTTGCAATTTCATTTTTAGTTCTTCACTTAGTCAGCTGCAATTTCATCTTCAGTAGTTCATTAAGTTTTAATTCTGCAAGTAGATTAGACAGTAGAGGTAGTCTTATTTCCAGTATTTCATTTTGGGCTTATCATAGATAGCTACAATCTCATTTTCTCATTTAATCTTTGGTTTTGCAATTGAGCAGATAGTAGTTTTAAGTCCTTTCAGTGCATGTTTTGGAAACAATCATAATAGCAAGAAGAGAAGCTTTGTTTTCACTTTCTTGTCTAAAAAATTTACTCCCAAATTTGGCCTAAAAGCACTTTTAGCTCTTACTTCATTTCTTTAGATTCTTAGTAGTAGTAGATTAAAATTTTGTAGATTACATTGCAGAACATTAGGAATCAAAAGAAAAACTCCAAAACAAACATAAACTTAAAAATAGTGAGGTAAGAAAATGGTCATCTAGCACATATAGTGCACTACACTTCATCAGTTTACGATACCGGGATTGATAATTTATGTAGCAATTTAGGACACTAAATTGATTGAACAGTAGGGACAACAACTTTCTGAACAAGAGTTTGCTTGACATTATTCATCTTTGACTTCAGATTATATTTTTGCTGATCTTCAGTTTGTAGAACAGCTTCACCATCCCATTCTTGGTTGATCTGGTCATTGAATAATGACTTCTCATAGGCAGCTTTGGTTAAAAAAGTGGTGCTACCTTTGTCTTCCATACAATGGATCTCATCATCTTCCTCAAACTGCTCTTCTTCCATGACTGCATTTTGAAAAGGGGTCTTCACCCTTTGGTCTTCATTGGCATCTTTGCTTCTTTGCAAAATCTGCAACTGCTCATTTTCTCTTCTATATGGATTTGGATTTGTAAGAGAAAAGGTATTAGGAACCCTTCCCTTCCCAGAATGCTGCTGAACCTTTAATTTGGAAACTTCAGAGGCTAATTACTTTATCATCTTGGACATTTTATCGATCTTGGGATCTGAAGATGATCAAGGTTCACCCCTCTCTCTCCTTTTATCAACATTACCTTTGAGATTTTCTGTAGCCATGATGTTTGATTCGACTTACAGGGCTGCATCTTGTATATCAGTCAAAGAAGCACATTGCCTTTCCCTCAACAGTAAACAGAAGTCAGAATCAAAGGCGTTGGCATAGATGAGTCTAGCAGAGGTAGTGGTGGGTTTCACTTTAGTTGGTATCTTGTTGTACATGCGGTTAAATCTCTTATTAAAATCAGACAGCAGCTCACCATTTTCCCTCTGTAAGTTCCCAAACTCAGTGTGGTAGTAAAGGAGATCCTTCTTATCCCCCCAATGCTTTAGGAATGCATCATATAAGGCCTCAATATTTGCTATAGATGCTGGGGTTAGTTCCCTGAACCATTTTCTAGCCTCTCCATCTAGGCTTTGGACAAAGACTCTCATCCAGACATCATCTTCACTAATGTCTAGGTTATCAACATAGCTATAGAATGACTCAAGATGTTCTTCAGCTGAAACACCTTTAGTTCCAGTGAACTTAGGCATATACTTCTTATATTCTCCAATAGGCATAACATTCAAAGGAGTGGGCAGTAGTAGAGGTCCATACCTAGCAGCTATGATTCATTCCATTTTGGTAGGTGCTTGTGGACCTACCATAGCTGAGGTGGCTAAAAGAGTACTGCAGTCTGAATGATAGAGGGCTGAGGAGTGATTGATAGGACTGAAGGAGTATGATGGATAGGAGGTGAGGTTTTCTTCGAGAATACAACAAAAGGAAAACCTAAAGAATAAGGAGCTTTATGAATCTCTATGAGTTTTTATTCGGTTCTAGTATTAGAAGCTATACTCTCAACATGTATTTGTTTTATTACAGGCCATTCTTGAAGAGATATAGGAGATTGTTTAGGTTTACCTGAACTTGATGCTCCTTTCTGCAATACCTTTCTTTCTTTGATGATCTTTTCAGGGTCAGGTACTGGGTCAGTTTGTGACTTCTAAGGATTTCTTTGAGTATGCCTCACAAACTGAGCCAGAACTATGAAGTGGAGACGCCAAGAGGTTCAACCTCCAATAGAGTCACCAGATAGATGATTACAACCAAAAAAGTGCCCAGACTTTGTCTATCATCAAAGCTGGATCTATGTCGTTTCCTAGGGAAGTTGAGCTTCAGTTTCCTCTCCTCGGCAACGACACCAATTATGTTATCACTCCAAGAAACTCTCCTAGGTTGCAGCTCGGAGATGCCTGGTAACATATAATCTTCAATATTGTTCTCTGAACTATTATAATAAATGATGGTTTGGATCAAGCTAGATAACCATTTCAACTATGTTTTTACTTAAGACATGCATGAACACCCTCAGCTTACAAGGCTTTAGACCACTAATGCTCAATAGTTTGTAGATTCAATGAATGGATGGAGAATACTGACCATACCGGCAAATGCATACATAAACATAAATGAATGGCTAGCTATAGGCAGCAAAAGAGAGTATTGAATGTACCAGCAGATGCATATATGACCACATATGAATGGCTAGCTATAGGCAGTAAAGAAGCTTGCAAATCTAATTCATCAACGCAGAGATAAGATGATAGTTATCTGGCATTAGACACAAAAGAAACATGAACAACCTGTTCAAGTGCAAGCTTAGAACAAAAGAGAAAATGAACATTGAACATATAACAACAAAAGAAGCATTTATTACTAATGAATGAAGATGAGAATCTTGAGTAGCAAAGTCTCATTAGTCTCCAGAAGTTGAACCCGTATTACATCTTACTTTTAGCTATTTATAACCTGTTGACAATGCTCCCAAGCTCTAAGAGGCTCAGAGTCTTAATCTATCTGATCTGCATTGTTAACTAATTTGATTCCCTCTATAGGCAAGCATGGCTTGGAGGATTATTCTCCTGACAGCAAAGTAACTACATTCAGATATTTTGGCTATGCTGGTAGGACGGTTGATGCTCCATGATGTTTGTTTGATGAGCTGCACTAGGCTATTGATGCGTTGTGCTTCTTCTCGGCGTCTATGTCGGTTTGGGGAGGAGTTGCGCGTGCTGTGGCCCTTTCTGTGATTTAACAATGCATACATTCTGTTAAAGCAGAACAGCGTTGCCCTTTTGTGGACCTTTGTTAAAATAATGAATATTTCTGCTTTAAACAGAAAACACAACAGCGCTGAGAATTCTTGCCCCTCTCAGTCCTTTCTGGACTTCAAAAGCCCTAAAAAATGATTAATTACTTTATCGGGTCTTCCCTTGGGGTTATCGCAAGTTGCATTCGGCCTGCTCCCTTTGTATTTCGTTGAACAACGAAAATACATTAAAACTGCGAAAAAACATTGAAAATGGGCCTTCCGCGGACCCCAAATTTTATGTATTTCACTTCCCGGACCCTTTCGGGTCCGGGCTTCATTGCAATCGGCACTGCCCTGTTTCCCATTGCATTTTGCTATATAACGAAATACACTAAAAGTCATTGAAAAATGGCTTTGGTAAGGACCTCAAAGATTATACATTTTGGTTCCGAAACCCATCGGGTCCCGGGTTCATTGCAATCGGCGCACATATATGCAAAGGTCCTGCCCCATGGTTTTCGCCGATAGTGATCCGCCAATGCGGTGTGGGCCATCACCGTTGAATCGGTGATCACTATCGCTCATTCCACACAACCTACGCTTATACTCTGCCAATAGAGATCATCGGTGATCGCTGATCGACGGTGTCCAGCTCCGATTGCCATTGCTTGGGACCACCGATTTGCGATTTGCTGCTTAGATCTGGGCCGTTGATCGGCCAGATCTAACGGTAGCTGTGCATTCTTGGGTTTTAAGCCTGCGATAAGGGTTTTTGACTGATTTTGAAGTGTTTTAGCCTCTCAATAGTGCATTTTTGCCTTCCAACAGCTCTCCTCCCTTGCTTGTTTCGATCTTGGGATGATCTTAAGCACTTTTGAAGATTCGAAGAGCATTTTTCGATCCCTTTGCATGATTTTAAGCAAACTTTGGAGACTTTGTGAGTATGTTGGATCCATTTTTGGGCCAAATGCCAACAAAGCTAACACTGCCTTTGATGCTGGTGCTTCCCTTAACACCAACTCAATAGAAAATTCCACTTCCCTGTGAGGTGGAAAATATGAAATCTCTGCTGGGAACACATCCTGAAACTGCTGTAAAACTGGATACCTCTTGAATACCTCTGCATCCTCAAAATCCTTACCTTTGTCACTGGAAATATGCACTGCAAATAATACACACCCTTTCCTACAACTATGCTTTGCCTGCATAGATGTAACCTTCCTAACTGATGTTGCCTTCTTCTTACCTTGCAAGACTTTCTATTGTCAATTGTTACCCAAGCATTCAATGTCCTTTTCATAACAATTCACCTTATCCCTATGAAGGTACAACCAATTCATACGCAGCAACATACTTTATGATCCCAACGGAAGCGCATTCATATGTTCTGATGTAGGAATACCATTTAACTCAAACATACAATCTCTTACCCAATGATGAACCCTTTTCTTAGTACCTATAGCCAACTACACTGACAAAGACTCTACAAGAACTTATTTATTCAAACCACACTTATCCACCAGGTCAGGATTAACATAACTATAATTAGATCCAGGGATCAAAATAGAAACAACTTGATCATAAAGATTATTGTCCATCTCGATAATATATGTCTGGTGATCTGCCTTCCTATTATCCAATGTTGTATAAATCCTAG